>VZTJ01001956.1:96946-147370 GCA_013397795.1 Orthonyx spaldingii
CCCGCCCGCGGCCGCTGGCCCCGCACCCGGACCCGCACCAGCATCTTTCCCCTCGCTCTCTGCGGAGCGGGGCCCTCCGCGCACCCGACCGGCAGCCCCGGCAGCCCCGCTCCTCCCGGGCCGCCCCGCTTCCCCCGCAGCCCCGCTTCCCCCGTAGCCCCACTGCTCCCGGGCAGCCCCGCTTCCCCCGTAGCCCTGCTCCTCTCGGGCAGCCCCGGTTCCCCGGAGCGGTGCCGCGAGGGGGAGCGGCGGAGCGAGGCTGCGGTGATGGGCGGGGGCCGCCGGCGCACCCGATAGCCCAAAGCCCCCGGCATCGCGTCTCTGGGCAGACAGCGGAGGGTGGGAGCACGCACCGGGCTCCTGCCGTCGCAGGACGCCCAGGAAAGGTCCCCCCGTAGCTGCCATCCCGGCCTCGTCCGAGGAGCAGGCTCAGGCGTTGGTCCCTTGGCAGTTAACACACCCACCAAGAGCTTCCCTTTTCTTTCAGGAGGAATATTATTTCTATAAAAGAAGGAGCAGCAGCTATGTGTGACACGGTTTGTCACCAGCTCATCTGCACAGCTCAATGGTTGTCCCCATTTTCAGGCTCCCTACAAGGGATCTGGAACCTGAAAGTGCAGCTGGGATGTTCAGAAGAGCATGGAACCCTCCCAGTTCACCCCTCAGTCCAGCAGTCCTGAAGCCTCGCAGCATCACCACCCTCTGCTCCCCACTTCAAGTCATATCTCAAATCCTCCTCAGCCCAGCCTTAGGCCCCGAACAAACATCCCTGCAGCTATTTTTAAAGATTTTTGGGAAGCTTTAGCTCCATGCAAGATGTAGAAATGTTAAATACTTTGGCACGTTCTTCCCTCCAGGGTTCACGTCCTTCCTCCTTCAGGCAATAAAACTGCTGTGGGAATCGCTACGGATCTCAGCTCACCATGTGAAATGCTTTTTTTATTGTTCTGCTGGTTTTGGGAGAGCTCTGAGGCAGGAGGTGACTGGGGGTGAAATCCTGGCTCCAGCAGAGGCAAGGAAAGGTTTGCCCTTGGCTGCTGCACAGCTCCTTGAGCATCTTGCAGGCACTGAGTGATGTCCTTGGGGACTCAGGTGAGGCAGCAGCACTGAGAGACGCTGCCTGAGGTGAGGCAGAGCAGCCACTGCTCCTCTTTGGCCTTGGATGAGGTGTCACTCAGGACTGCATAGACCCCAGCTCTGTTCCAGAACAGTGAAGTGCTTGGAAAGAGTCCTGTGCCCCTTGTGCAGCCCCTGCACGTGGCAGCCAAGCACCTCCAGGCGTGGTGTGTAACTGTGAAGTGCATTTGCTGTCAGCAGCGAGTCCCAGGTGCTCAGCTGGGGAAGAGCTCTCCCGGGATTGATCCCGTTTGGCCCCACGCCAACGCCACACCGCCCCCAGCACCACATCCCCTGACAAGCTCTGCCTTGACTTGGAGTGCAGGAGCAGCTCAGTGAGGATCACACACCTGGGGCCTGAAATTTGGGGATTGGGCGGGCTCAGGATAACATCCAGCTCCTACTGCCCTTCCCTGGGTGATCCTGTCAGGGCCAGGCTTTGGCCCCCCAACAGCCAGAGATGCTTGTGGCCCCTTGCAGCCCCTTAGTCCTTGTTGAGGCAAAGCTGCAGCTGCCCCACAACTGAAACACAAACACACGTAATTTTGGAGCAAAGAATCCTGTGAGAATCAAAGGGTTTTTTGAGTCATCCCCTGCTTCTTCCAGCTTTAAACATTCAGGGATGCCATAGAGCTGGAAACATTTTTATTTTAAAAATACATGCTTTGGGATAATCAAAAGCACAAACACTAAATAAAGCTAAATTTAATTGCATTTTGGTTTACTGCTGGATCTGAAATAGCTGTTTTTCCAATAGCTATCTGGAATCCCAACTTTACGGCCCCCATGACAGAAGAGGTCTGGCAAAATACCAAGCCCAGGCCATAGCTTTGCAGATGAAGCTGCAGCCACCCGTGAACTCATGCATGGCTGCAGCACACAGCAGGCACTGCAGGCTGGAGACTCAGGATTTGTTAGCTGGCTGCTCTTGAATGGGAATTTCTCTTTATCCTAGAATTTTTTTTGCCTAGTCCTCACCTGTTGCAATCAGCCTGCAGGAAGCCTAACTTTAGTAAGTCCACTAAAACCACAGAGGTGAGAAGGGCCATGAACACACCTTCCTGGAAAAGGCATATCTGTACTTCAATACAGAGCTGATGAAGGCTGTGGGCTTTAAATCAGGCTTGGGAACATACTAAAGGCACAGTAAATTACAATTTTTCCATGTCTTTCTTAAATGTGCACATGAGTAAATTCTCAAATCTGATATCAAAGTCCTCCATGGCTCACTAGCTGGTGTGCTGATTTCCAGAAAAATACAGAGTCAATATTGCAAAATGTTCTGTACCAAAGGAAACAAGGCTTTGGAGACAAAAATGGGAATACCAGCAATGCACAGAATTATTTGGTCCCACACCCGTAAGCAAAATTCAATTGTGTTACTGAGTTCACTGATCAGAGGTAACATAAGCCAGTTCAACTGGTGTGTTCAGATGCAGGTAACACAGTTCCATTCCTGCGTAATGTGGTGTCATCCATCACATCACCAGCCTGCACCATCCTCTGGCCATGGTATTTCTTTTTGTTAGCTGTAAAACAAAAAAAACAACCAAAAACCTAGTCCGCAGATGAATCACAAAAAAAAATACCTGGAAAAAGAGCCTAAATTTCCTGGCATTAGGCCAGTAGACATTTCCATACCCACCATCACTGGCACTCCAAATGAAACCCCCAAAGCCTGTGAAGACACATCCCAGAGCACACTGGGTGCCAGCTCCTGCCCTGGGGTGATCCCTGGGACACAGCAGCAGTGCTCTGATCAAATCAACAGGCTTAAACCCATTTAAACCAGAGCAGGCCATGGATCCTGCTGATCCAATAATCCAGGCTGATCCTATAATCCTGAAAGTCCCATTCAGGCTGGGGCAGAGCCTCACAGGGCAGATGTCTGTGGTTTCTGTGGGGAAATCCCCCTCCTCCCCCCTGCCCATCACACACAGGACACACTGCCCTGCACAGCCAGTACTGGCACAGGGTGACAGAGGCTCTCCCCAGGCACCTCCCCAAGGAGCCAGGTCTGTACAGGGCTCCCAAGGATGCTGTTTGTGCTAAAATACTCTTTGCTTCATCCCATTATGGCCTCCAAGCCCATAAAAGCCAATGGAGCCTGCACAGACCCTGGCAGTAACAAGTTGGTATAATAAAGTTGAAGTATGTATCGTTATGGTTTTTAACAAAGAGGCTTCAGGTTCAAGCTGTTGGGAGATTATGCAATAACTTTACCACTTCTTGGGGGGATTGCTACATTTGTATGTAACTTCAAGCCGTTCATTGCAATGCCCTGAAATCTCACTCACCATCTAGAAGGAAGGGAAAGCAAAGCAGAGCTGGTGAGACCCAGAGCCCTGGGGCTGTACCTGTGGCACTGGGATTCACACCTGCAGCAAGAACAGCTTTTATGGCACCTGCACAGCCAATGTACCAAGTGACACACTGAGTGTCACCTCCTGGGGTTTGGAATATTAACTGAACATTTCCATAGTCAGAGGTATGGATCACCCCGTTAATGCCAGGCACAGCACTGCCTGCAACCCCTGCACACACACTGATGCTTCTGTCCAGTGAAGTGAGGCACTTTTCTATTTGAATTATATAAATAGCAAGATCTATTTGAGATTTTGTTAGGCAAAGATAGAAGAGCCAGAACAAAACCAGAATATAGGTCTGCCTGTTTTAATATTCATATGCAAATTCTACAATTATTTGCATATGTATATAAAGGGAAGTGAATCAAGTTTGCTGCTCATCACTACAACAAAATCTTGACTAAGTGATATGCAGGAGGCTGCAGTCCTCGGGATAATTCAGTATATATGTATGAAGATGTACACAGATGTGTCTGGGAATGCCCACATAGGTGAAGGTGTTTCCACATCGCCCCATTCATCTCCCACCAAGTGCCTGCTATAAAACCCCCAGTCCAGGCTCCAGGAATGCCCCTGTGGGGCCAAATAATTAACCAGAGCAGTGAGCTTTCACTACAAAAATGAAGCCCAGCTACATTTATAGAAACTTTTCTGCCTCACTAATTACTTGCCATTTGCAGTAATGTGTTTACCTTCTCCTTCCTGAAGCTGGTAATTCATTCCCTTCTTTATTTAATTCCAGGTGGCTGATTTGGAGCCAACTCACCAATCTGTCTGAATCACTTTGAATTCAGGCCCTCTGGCTCCTCAGATGCCAGGTGGGACAGAACCACAATTATTCTTTCCTCTGAACAGCAGATCCTGGTGTTGGGTTTGCCCAGCAGGTAACTGTGATTCATCTTCCTCTATTTGTGTAAGGTGTTCCAAATCCAGAATATCTGTTCTTCTATCAAAACAGACTCTCCTTCGACCAAACGATTTTTTATTTTTAACTCCTGCCAGCAAACACCTTGGCACCCTTGGAGAAGAGACCTTGAGAGACCCTGAGACCTGCCTGTCCCCAGCCACCGCAGGTCCCTCCCAGGGGTGCTCAGCCCACCCACCCTGTCCTGAGCTCGCACTGCCCAGTCGTGGCTGCAAGGGAACCTCTCCAAACTCCTGTTTCACCCTCAGCAACTCCTTTCAGAGGGGTACATGGGGTGAGAGCGAGCAGGGAGCCCCATGCCCGGCAGGGTGACCCTGCTCCTGCTTCTCCCTCATCCCCAGGATCACTGCCTTTCTCACGGCTCCATTGCAGGGCTGGGGGAACAGGACATTTTCACTTTTTGATTATTTTGTTTCCAGTATTGCCCTGCTGCCCCAGCCTGAGGGACTGCTCCGTGACTAAATTAATCTCCTTCTGAACGGATTCCCTGCCCAAAGCAGGCGTTCCCAAAGCTTTCCAGTGGCAGCCCAGCCCTCCCAGCCCAGTACCCTGGCTCCCACTATCAGTCTCCCTGGGAGCTTCTGCCCTACTCCCAATTCTCCAGGAAGCCGCAGTCATCAGGAATCGGCCTCGGATCCACTCTGGGAATTGCTGCAGAGAGGCTGGACCCACGGGCGGGATGGAGGGTCCCCAGGATCCCACAACCCCAGCAGCAGCAGGGTGAGACAGAGGGTCCCTGTGACCGCACAGCCCTGCACTGATGAGCCCAGCACAAGGCACCAGCTGAGGGCAATGTGACGAACACTGGTTACCATCAACCCAATGAAAGGGTGTAAGAGGACACAGTAACTTTATGACTACTCACTCAGAGTTCACAATGGTGGGATTTCTCCCCTCGCTGGGGCCGTGGCTGGTGGCAGCTGGGCCATGCTCAGCCCCAGCAGGACCTGACCAGCATCGCCCTGTGCATCCCCACTGCCAGCACTGCCTCGGCTCCTCTGTGCCACGACCTCTGCCCCCAGCCTGGCTGCTCCCGAGTCCCCGACTGCCCCCACTTGTCCCTTGACTCAGTGACGGAGGAGCAGAGCTGCCCAGGGGAGCAGGGGCCAGGACAGCGTGGGGAGGACACTGTTTCCTTCCCTGTTGTTTTTTCCCTTACGTTATATGCAATTCCTGTGAATCTTGGGTTGGTGAGATGTGCAGCAAGCGTCATTTATGGCACCCGGGGGATCAGCAGCCACTCCTGGCAAAGGCTGGACCTGGCAGCACCCTGGCACTTGCCTGGGGCTGGAGCTGGCCCTGGCACCGGGTCTGGCAGGAGAGACCAGATCCTACTTAGGCACCCACTCCGTCAGGGTGGGAATGAAGCACCAGACTATCAAATCCACATTTTTTCCTAGGCCTCGACATCGCCCAGGGTGTCTGCTCCACGCAGCCTCCCTGGGCACCTCGACCACCGTGTCACACACCCACACACCCCAGTCAGGTTTGTCACCTCACAAATGTCACCACCCTCCTCGGGCACCAACCCACAGCTCCTTACAAAAGGGAGGGGAAAAGCTCTGTCTCAGGCAAACGTCACCAGTTTGGACTTTAAATGGTGATGACAACAGTAAATGATATAAAAAAATTATTCTCCACAGGGTGTCAGCGAACCAGTTTGATTCATGCCTGTATTTGACGTGTCAGCTGTTCTTTCCCTTCTGCTACACCAAGGAATTGCCACAGTTCCATGGCAGCGTGGTTCTTCAGCTCATTTTCAATGGAAATGTCAGTACCTGCAGCCACACCAGTGCCCCCACCAGCGATGGTGCAGGACTCATGTCCTGCATTGTCCCCACACTAGTGCCACAACAGCGGCTGCTTTGCCAGTGCCTGAAGAAAGCCCTTTATGATACTAATTTACAGTATTATTACAATTCACTGGTCAACTGCAACCAATTTCAATGCCTTATGTGAGCTGCTGTGATAAAAAGGCAACCCTAAAGCAGACATCAGTAATTACTATCTTTCAAAAAGTTTCGTTTAGTAAAAAAGACCCAAACCAACACAACCAGATTTCTGCTTTGCCTTTGCATCTCCCCATCTCATGCACTTATGACAGTTTATATCTGCCATGATTTAGCCTGTTTCAAACACAAATATTCCTGGGAACCATGGCTTCAGGAGGATTACTTCTGAATCTGTTGTCATGGGTTTACCCAGTAAGGGTCAGTCTTACAAGTGACTTATGGTGCAGGAAACAGTGCACCTTGCTTCCTGGGAAACAGAGCCAGTGACCAGCTAGTTTTGAGTATTGATGGGTATATAATCCAATTAAAAGTTGTTCTGCCTCCAGGAAAAAAACATATTTAAGAGAGATACACCTTAGAAAAAACCCTCTTTTCCTGTCCTGTTGCTGCCAGAGAAGCAAGTCCTGTGCTTCTCTCTCTGGTAAGAGTGGGCCCTTGCCCTTCCCCCCCTCAGAGCGGGGAGGGGGGGAGGTTTGGAAGCGAGTTTGCAGCAGTGCAGTTGAACGTGGGGGAGGACCCGGCCTGAGCTCTCCGGCTGCTGGGCAAAACATTCCAACTACAGTGGGCAGAGCCGGGCCCCTGCTCCAGGCTGGCTCCCTCCACGCCGGGTCAACTTCGCAGAGCCGGGCCCCTGCTCTGGGCCAGGCAGAGGCCAGGCCGGCTCCCTCCAGGCCGGGCCAGCTTCACAGAGCAAGGCTAATGAGACTCTTGACTGCTTCTGCAGCCCGGCTCAGACTTTTTAAACAACCCAGAAAAATAATGGGACTGTCACAGAGGCCCGAGAAAGAAATTAACCCTTTCATTACCCAGATAAAACTTGCAGACACCCATCTGCCCTTGCACAGATAAAAGAAGAGTGAGGGCACTGACAAAAACCCAGCATAGAGACTCAAAGTCAGTGAGAGAAGCAGAGCTGAGCTTAGAGAAAAGGAGCATGAGGAGTGCTACAAAGTAGAAGTTGAAAATTCTTCTGTGAAACCATGATTGAGACCGAGCTAAAATATTCCCTGTAATATATGAAAAAATGGTCCAAGGGGGGAGGTGATGTTCTGACTGTAGTCAGTGCAACCGGTGAACCAAGGCATCTGTGTAAAGATAAGTAGATATTGAAGTAATTGCAGCTTGACAAGAAGTTTGAGCAGAAATAGAAAAGAAGCTGTAATCCAGATCCCTTGCCCCAGGGAATGGTCAAAGAAGACTTACATTACCAGTCATGAAAGAAGGGGAGTTCTTTACTGCTGTAGTAGAACCACTCATCCTTAAAAAGATATACCCCATGAACCGTCATAACCCACCATAGTAGCTGTGGGAAAGCTACTGGTGTGGGAGGGACTTTCCACAACAAGCAGAGATCTTTTTCTCCTGGGCAGCTGCTAGTTATGAGGCTGAAAACCATAAGAATTGTATTTCTTGTATAGAAGTCAACATGGTAAAGCAGGAGAAAACTCTTCTCCCTAAATGAACTGAAGAAAGACTAATTTAGAAGTGGTAAACTGACTGAAAGTTGAAGTGTTGTTTATTGTATTGTCATTGAGAAAAATGGAGAGGTGGGAAGAGCAAAAGTATTCTGAAGGTTTTGTTCCAGTTCTTAATTTTTTTTTCCTTCCTTTTAGGTCTATTAATAAACTTTCTTTACATTCTTTAAAGTTTGAGCCTGCTTTACCTACTCCTAATCCTTATCTCACAGCAAAATTAAATAAAATCTGGTAAGTGTGCTGGCATTTAGCCAAAAACTCAGGTAAACGAACTCAAACCACTACACCCAGCTACAGTCTGAAGTCAAGACACAACAACCCTCAATCTTACCCAGATTTTGTGCCTTCTTTGCCAAGCTCTCACTGATGGGCTCTGACCAAAACTTCAGGGTTCAGCAAAAGCACCTTGAAGTATTTTTCATATTTTGCTTACAAGCTTTATTTTTAAAAGCCTTCCCTGGTGTTCAGATTTCTTGCATTTCCTTCATTTTTTTGCACTGCTTTATTGCATTACAAAATTCCACCACTTCCTAAGGAAGATCAGACTTTTCAATGTAACTATTTATTTGAAAGCAAGAATGCTTCATGTCTAATGACCTTCCAGCTTCTTTTCAGTTTCAGGACTTCAAACTAAAATAATGACAAATACTGAGTAAGTTTACACAGACTTATATAAAAAAGCCTATTTTTGTAGGACAGCATGTCCCCACATTCCTCAGTCCCTCCCTCTCCTGGCTGTGTCAGGGAACTGGGGCACCAGTACCTGCCCGCCCCCAAACAAAACACTGTCCTGCAGCTGCTCCCAGGAGGGCAGATGAGGTTTCCATAGGATGTATGCAGGAACGGAGGCAACACATGGCCCCACATCCTGCACCGGCGAGGGAACTCGCAGCACAGGAGCCAGGCCAGGCTCCTGCATGGCTCCAGCACCCCGTGCCCAATCTCAACCGTCAGTGGCCCACAGAGCTGTGGGTAAACCCACCAGCCTGGTCAATAAGGCAGCTGGAATGGCAGTGATGTGAAAATACAGCGTTTTACTCAGTAGCCAGAGACTCTGAGAATGCGAAGAAGCCGAGAGGTGTTTGCCAGCGCTGAGCCCCTGCAGCACTAGCTCCTCTTGCGCTTGCTCTGGGGCATCACTCGCTCGTGCTCCGGCATTCGCGGCCGACACAACTTCCTCCTGTTCCCTGTCAGAGCCATGGAGCTGCTGCTGGGGGAAGAAAAGAGAAGAAGGATAACAGGGGTTTGCAAGTGCCCTCAACACAGCACACACTGATGCTGTACTGTGACCAGTACACGGATGCTACACATGTACGTGTTACTGGTGATGGAGACTCATGGAATGGTTTGGGTTGGAAGGGACCTTAAAGATCATCTCATTCCGCCCCTGCCTTGGGCAGGGTCATCTTCCACTATCACAGGGTGCTCCAAGCCCTGTCCAACCTGGCCTTGGACACTTCCAAGGACGGGGAGAGAAGTATTTCTCTGTCTTCTCATTTGAAGAAGGTGACAGCACCATGAATCATCCTATAGACCCTGAGCCCACAGGAACAGGGCCATCACAATGCCTCTTCCTGTCCCCAGAGACCAGCTTGGAACCCAAGGAACAGCAGCAACCACCCAGATTCCTTGTCCATAACTGAGGACAACCCCTGGCACTGACAAAACCATGAGGATGTTCTATCAGAAAAGGCAGTTTGAGTCGCCATCCCCAGGAGCACAGCTATCCAGAAGCAGAACAAGAGGTTTGTCAGCATTACCGCCAGAGGCCAGTGTTTGGGGCTTGCAGCCTTGCCAGGCACTCTCCTCATTTATAGACAAAGTATTTTCCACTGAAAAATCAACAAGTGTTTTCTTTTTAGTCACAGAGTTAATTTTAAAGAAAAAGTTCCTAAACTAGCCATATGTAAATGAAGCAGCTGATTTCCATCATTCAGCCTTGGAGCTTAAAATTCCACATAGTGCTGACATAAAAGATGCCGCTAATCTGTCAACAGCTTTTGCTAATTAAACATTCCTTATAAGTGCACTGTTTTATACTGTCTGCTAGGCTGAATCCATCCTGCAGGGACTATTCATTTGTCTTAAACTGGGAATTCACAACTGAAAATAACTATGGAAAACTCTGAGGTGCTCAAGTCCACATGTGCTGACTACCACCAGATACACACTGAAGACACTGGCAGGAACAACTTGTGTTTCAGAGCTGCACCATGATGGAAATGGCAAAATTGCAAACTACAGACCTAAACTCAACCCAAGGACTTCAGCTCTTGGATATTCTACTCACCTGTCAGAGGATGCTGAACAGGTCTCAGACCCCTCCACATCTGCCAGAATGTCTGAATTGGTGCTGAAGGGGAAAACGTAATAGATGGAAATTATTTTAGCAACACCTACAGCAATGTAGGGCTTGACTTGGCAATGGCAGCAGAAACCGTTCCAGTAGCAACGGCAATGAGGAATAACATCAACCTACAGCACAGTCCAGAAACTTCTATCTCTGCATCATTTCATTTTCAGTTATTCCTGGGGTCTCATTATCATTATTTAACACACAAGACAATTCTATTTTTACATCTGTTAGGTGGTAACTACAACACCTCTGTATTTCCAGGCATCAGAAAGTTTCTCTGGAGAGGATATGCAGGATGCTTTTGCAGGTAAAATGCACCTTTTTTAAAAATCTCTCTTAAATAAATCAATGTGACATACAATTTCTGTAAGACAGCAGGATTTTTTTCACCCTTTGCCATTTTGTCTCCCCTGTGCGGTGAGAGTCCTCAGCTGTTACTGTGGCGGTAACCACAGAACCAACAGGAATTCGGGTGGACAGAGAACACCAGGTTAGAGTAACCTCCAACACATGCACATTCAGTCACACAGATAAAAAGGAAAAAGATACCAAAAATGGATGGAGAAAGTTTTGAAGGTCAACATTGTTTTTACTCTCAGAATTAAAAGTCCATCAAAATCTCATTTTCGGTGTACGAACTGGATGCCCAGGGAATGAGTTATCATATTTCCAAACCCTACTCTCCTGTTCCAGTTATGTTTAAAAAAGAATTGGGGAGGACACAGGGCTATTTGTGTGCTTTTAGTACCCTAAAATAGAAAAAGAACAGGTTTGAGGCCCAAACATGATGTACTTCCCTGCCTTGAAAACTGCAGCATTTATCACCTGCCACGTCTGACACCGCAAAACAATAAAACTGAAAAAATCTGGCTAACGGTCAAGCCAGTAACGCGCATTTAGAATTCACATGTGGAATCCACGGTCTACACCTACCAAACTTCTTTAAAACCAAGTACAAAACATCCTGGAGCGAGTTCCACCTTTGGCCTACACACCGGGTGGTGAACGGGCCCTTGACGCCACAGTCATCAGTCCTAGAGAATGCAATTAACTCCCACGCCCTAATTGCAATGAGAGACTGAGGAGCTGCAGTAGCTGTGCAAACCAGGGTTCTGAACTTCCAGCTGGAGCTAAAATCCCTTAGTTTCAGGATCTATTCCAACATCCCACTGCTTCACGCCAGCCACTCACTGAAGCAGTTCTCTGCATCCTGGCTCTCCCAGACATCAATGTTGGTTACAAAGCCTGGGCAAGGCTGGATTTGGAGCTCAGGTAACTACACACCCTTCTGACACATGTCAGGGGACAAAAGTGTTTGAAAATTTAAAAAAATATCCTTAAATATGCCACAGCTGAAAAACAATTATAAAAAAAACCATTGTCAACTAAACAAAAGCAATTTTGACCACCAACTGAATTAATATTTTAAATTAACTCTTTTTCTTTCCCTGAAGAAAACTCCTCCCTCTTCTTAGCATCAAATGATTAGCACTTAAACTGAAGATTGTGAATTAAATAAGAGATACAGCTGCCTCATTCTGAAGGTTTTTTTCTGTAAATTTTAGCCCACAGAGGTCAAAGAGATCACAGAATTCAGAATTGTTTTGTTCATTTCTCCAGTGTTTTCTGCCTTTTCAATGCCCCAGAGGTATCTACTGACATTGCATCCAGGCACAGCAAAACATCCCTTCAGACTTTATTCAGACTCCAAATATTCAAAACAAATTCCCACAACAGGTTTTCTGTCCTTTTCTTAACTAAAGGTCACTAATCTCTCCCACAATTTTACAGGTAATTTCCAGATGAGTCAATTTTTACAGCAAAATGATTAAAGTTCTTCACCTGAACTGTTCAAGATGCAGCCAGCATCCTGTGGCAGGGTGATCCTGAACTTATTCATGGATCCATGTTGGGAAAAATGCAGCTCCAGTGACTCAGGCACTTCCCCAACTCCATATTCCTGCAGGATTGGTTTCCCTGATCCCTTACAGACAGTCAATCAAGAGTCAACTCCTGCTTTCTTGACCATCAGTTGGGTTTGACTTTCACTCCCTCCCCTTTTTTCATTTAAGATAAACACACCACCCTAAAATAGAGAGAAAAAAGCTGATGTAAGTGTGAATGACATGTCTTGTTCTAAAACTGAGAGGAGCAAATGGCTCTTTGAATTGGTTTAAGGCAGATTAAAGTTCCTCCTCGGCCTCGCGTGAGCAGCCAGCCAGCATCCTCCTGTCTGTCTGTCCATCCCACTGTGTGGTCCAGGCTCTGCCACGTGCTCTGGGCATGTTTTCCCTCAATGCTGGCACAAGAAAAGAGCTCCAGCCGATCTCGTTTTACCAATGTCATTTAGAGGTGAATGTCCAGTCACCAGGAGTGAGGAAAAACAGTTTCTCCCTCTTGCAGTCCTGCTTGCACTTTGTCCCACCTGTAACGAACAGCACGAGCTCACTGCTGGAGCAGCCCAAGCACCATGTGATATCTGAGATGAACTGTGCAACACAATGTCCTCCTGGTTTTCCAGAACCTCCTCTTCAGACCACGTGCCTATGGCTTCATCCTCCTATCTCTGCAGAGGTCTGCCAGCCCTGGCTTTGCCCAGACCCCCATGGAGGGCTCTGTACTAAACCTCACACAGGTTCCACTGTCTTGCTGTTTTCCTTGTCTCTTTCCAGGCTTCCACCATTTTCCACGGCCTCCTCTGCAGCCCAAGAGCAAACCTTTGAGGCTGTGCCTTGGGAAAAGGGAAAGATCTGCTGCATCTCTCTGAACTGCTTCTCTTAGGAGGCTGGCAGCAGTGGGATGTGATGGCTAAAGCACCAAGAGCACTCCCTACCACAACTCCAGTTTTCAGGGCTCGGAGACGCCCAGACGCCCTGGCTCCTGACCAGGGACCAACATCCTCCTGGATACAGGCTGCGTGTAAGACCTTCCACCATGCACAGCCGAGGCCACCAGCTGTCCCTCTCTGACACAATGGCCCCAGGACTCTCACCACCTAGCCTCACAGCTCCTGCCATTTGTTACAGCTCAGAGTTTTGGGAAGAAAAGTATGAATCAACAGCATAGCAGAAAAGTGTCATCGTCCTCTCACAATGAACCCATATTTGAGGCCAAAATTCACAGATCAAACAGTCCTGTCCAACACTGTGATACATAATCTCTGAGCTAAAGTAGTGCAAGATTTATAAAGTAAAAAAGTCCTGAAGAACTAAAAAAGGTACTTACTGCACTGATCAACACATTTTCATACACTTATCTCACAGCGATGGCCAGGGCGCAGGACAACACTGCCTTCAAACTCAGACTCAGGCAACTGCCCAGGAAGACCTCACACAGCATTTCCAAGCACTCCATCCTGCCAGCTTTGCCAAAGCTGTGTCAGCTGGGCGGATTTCAGAGAGTTGCTGCCATCCAGAGCACTCCTATTCCTACCTCTTCTTCTGCTGATGAACTAAAGCCCATAAATCCAAGGGTAAGTGACCTGCTAAATCCAGATCTTGGATCCTGATCAATGGCTCCTAAACTCACTGCCAAAAAGCCCCACATACTGCAAATGAAGCCCCCTCCTTGGGCATGAACCCCTCCTGGCAACACTGCAGCCACTCCGGGTATTCCAACAGCACAGGGATTTATAGAGGCTGTGGATATAGCACTTTCCCAACAGGATTTCAAAATTCTGACTGTGTTTCAGCATCTCAGACAAGGCTGATGCCATATTTTGTCTGCTGTTCAAGTCTCACTCTAGTCATCAGGAACTGACATTTGTGTCTAACACAGTTTTAAGAAAAAATAATTTGCCTTTAAAACTCCATATTATCCCTATTATATAAAATACTTATAATGGAATATTTCCTTTACATAGCTCATTAACTGGCTTATCATTGTTCCTCCTAATTTCTTTTCTAATTTTCCTATTGTTTAAGTAGTTGCATAAAATTTGGCTTCAGTCCCAGAAAGTCAAAGAATACCACAGGACTATTCATATGGAGCACTGCAGTCCTGTGGAAGTTTTGTGCAACTGTGACTTCAGAGCGTTGAAAAATTACCCTTTCAAGCCATGGCTGTGTTTTGGTGCTTATCTGTAACACACAGTTTGCTCTCCTGGTGGGATCATCAATCTCTGTAGAGCACAAGCATGTTTGGGGCGCTGCTACAACCTCCATGCCTGGCCTGGATCTTTCCTCCAGCAGGTGTAAAATTCTCATTTTCTCAGTTTAAGCATCAATCTTTGAATAATACCAGTTCATCAGTGATTAGTGTACAATGGGTGAATTTCTAATCTTGACCAACTACTCCCTTAGAAAGTATTGATATGAGACTGAAAAGGGACAAACCTTATGAAAGAGAAAACAGAAGAATCACTTATTTCTTTGCAGCATCTTTTTGCAGAACAAACATTACAACTCTGACTTGCAGATTGTTCTGCTATATTCGATATGCTACTCAACATCCTCATTTTGTTTTAATTCATCAAAACAATAGCCCTCCATTTAGAAGTGCCCTCCTCACAGGAACACAGCATGCAGATTTGCAATTCCAAATATATTTCCAGTTTTGACATTTCAATGTGAAAAACATTTACTCTTGGCAAAGGATACCCTCTTGTTATCAGAAAAACACAACCCTCAGAAAACCATTACTTGATACAATGCCACAATACTACTAAAACCATCAACATCTAAATCATTCTTGTTTGATTTGTGCTGGATTTATTTAACTACAATTAACAAAATACCAGCCCCATGGTAACCACACAGTGACAAAATACATCTTTCTTTCATGCAATTTAAATGACTACACCTGCTTGTTACAGCCCCTGCCAATGCTGCCATAATTCAGGGCCCTTCTGGGTACAGCAGACCTGTGGGAGCAGCATGCTGGGAGGATGAGTTGCAGTCCCAAGTGGAACTGCACGGTCCAAAGCTGGTCCATGGGCACAGCAGGACCTAACAGACCTCCAAGGGCCAAACCAGGACCTGGGCACTGCACTGAGCCCATCAGCCCTCCTGCCCCTTCAGAGCAGCTATCAGGAGCACAAACAGTCAAGACAAAGAGCACATTTAACTCCTTTCCATAAGTGTTCCTCTACCTCAGCACTGGGAGAGAGGCAGATCCCTGTAACCTTTATTTCCCAGAAAACACAAGAAAACACTCTGAAGTGCTCTTTAAGCAAGGTGCAGGTTGGCCTGAGGAACACTGTGGTCAGACGAGAGGGACCTTCCATCATCACCAGGCAGCATCTGTCACTCCAGCTGAGCTTTCACTGCATTTCTGCTGCTGTTCTCATCTCTTTGTGCAGTCCAAATGCTGGGGTTGGATGCAAAGGGGAGAAGCTGCAGGGTGTGATGCCCCAAGGCTCCCTGGGCCTCTCCAGCTGCTGCTGCCCTGGGCAGGGTCAGACCAGAGGGTCACCCAACCCCTGTAGGTCAGTGTGTCCCACTGAGAGCTGGGGAATCTGCTCCAACACCACACACCTGAAAACGAGACACTGCAGCACTAGGTACGACAACATGAGAGTTCTGCATGAGCCCAGAGCACTGGGAACGACCAAGAAATGAGCAGAACAGTTCCCTGATCACAGGGAAGAAAAAACTGTCATCATTTACATCCTGAGAAACTGAGATAAAACCAGTCCAGTGCTAATCATAATAGCTTGTTACACACTGAACAGCAAATAAACTGATTTGCTGGCTTTGTCAATTTTACAGTACTAGTTCAGGCAGAAAGACACAGATAGCACAGAGGGGAAAGGCCACAGGAGGGGAAGGGCTTTATTGGTCTGTAACGCAGGTCTGAAGCCAAACAGAAATGCAGTGATATTCCGAAAGGGCAACAACGATCCTGCCTGCTCCTACAAGTGCTCTGCCAGCCAGCATATTGCTGTTTACTGACAAATATTTACTGTATGCTCCCATTTATTCAAGTAAATGGAAAAAGCTTGATCCTGTAAAACAAAGACATTTACTATTTTATGCTCTTTAATCACCCAAGCTGATCTCCCAGTTCCAATATCTCCCTAGGCTTTCACTCACAGGTCAACATTTCCCTCTGTGAAGGGAATCCTCATGACAACTTTTAAAAGCTCTTTAACCCTCGTGATGACTTTTAAAAGCTCTTTGTGAACCAAAATGACTTCAGAAAAACTGGTTTCTGTTAAAATATTTCAATTAGATTGCTCTGTTAATAACCACCAATGAAGTCAAGCACTACTTTTACCGTTCTCAGAACAAGGAGGAAGAGGCAGGTATTGGGGGCCTAAGGGGTGGGAAGTCAAGAAATGTCACTCCTAGCTCAGCTGGTGACCTTCAGCTACTTCCTCTGATTATCTCTCACTTCTAAAAACACAGGAAACCTTTTTATTCCTGGTAATGCAGACCTGCATTCTCCTCTCATTTCTGTTATCAACAAGATAGCAAGATTAGCTCTCTTGCTTTTAGACACACAGCAAAACCCAATTATTCTGTACTTGTTTTCAATGACTTTTTAACTTTTTCTCCAGAAAGTGCAGCCATAGTTCCTTACGGCAGTACTACTTAAAAGACTGGGGCCATACCAATTTTGAAACCTCTCCAAACAAAATTTCCAGCAGTCGGGAAGGTGATGCAGTGGAAGAGACTCATCAAACATTCTCCTGGCTACCCAGATATTCCACTGCCTGTTTCTGTATCAAAAGGAACATTTACACTATCAATCCCTTATGAAGGCATCACAAACTATTAAGTGAATTCTACATGTATTGTAGCTCCATCCCTCAAGCTGCTGAACACCCAGGAGAAGGAATGCGTGACCACAGCTCAGCACCCCTCCTGTGAAGCAGGAGGCAGGCACTGCTTGATGTTACTGGCAAAGCTTTCCCATGTTTGGTCTCACCTGGCACAAACCAGGCAGAAGTGACTCCCTCACTAACCTGCTTGTCGACTCAGATGACAGTGAGAATTCAGGAGAGGCCGATCTCTGGCTTTCCTTCAAGCAATGACATTCACTTCTTTGGCCATCAGGAATTTCTGATTGG
Source organism: Orthonyx spaldingii (assembly GCA_013397795.1). Lineage (NCBI taxonomy): Eukaryota > Metazoa > Chordata > Aves > Passeriformes > Orthonychidae > Orthonyx > Orthonyx spaldingii. Next base: position 114,209 of record VZTJ01001956.1, read on the forward strand.
AGTTCCTGGGTTTTTCCAGGAACAACAACTGTGTGATGCTCTTCCCTAGGTTCTACCAAGAGGAAAGGCAGAGATTAGAAATAATGATAATGCAAAATACTATTGTTTAGAATTCTGAAGCCTAGAGACAGATTTTTAAGAAAAAAAAGTTATAAATATTTAAATACCAACATCTCATTCTCACATACTTGTTTCCCAAGACTTTCACAGTTTTAAAGGTTTAATTTCTTTTTGCATATATTTAAAAAAAGAAACCAACCAACAACTCCCTGAGAACCAGAAATGTTTCACTGTTGAGTTTCAAACACATGGAGAGACAAAGGGTGGGGACATTTCACAAGATCCAACTTTATCTCAGAAATTAGCAAGCATTTAATGAGACAGTGCTGTTGGCTGCTTGTGCTACCAATTCCCTTCAGCCCCTGCATCAGACAGCTTGAGTTTCAAGTTTTACAGATCAAGTTAACAGGCTTATTTTCAGTTGTGATTTACTTCCTTATGCAGAGAGACAAGTCAAGGCACTGACATTTTCATTTCAATAAGAAAAATAATTTCTAGACAACACAACAGACAAAAACTGAAAACCATTCTGCTGGTTTTGTGTCAAGTGTTTTGTTCAATGAAAAGGTGAACAGTTCTCTGAAAAGACATCTTGTGTCCCTCCAAAGAGAAAACAGATATAGGTTAAAAATTCTGGTATGAAAAGACAGACTGCCCTTACACCACAGCCAGAAATATTTTCAAGTGAGTTACTTAACTAGAAAATTGCTCAGGACATTAAGCCCTCCCCAGAGCCATCTCGCTGATAACTCTGATTGTGACAGTCACAGACGTGTCCTGTCTCCATCCAGGGCCCAAGCCATGTTCCTGCTCTAAACACTCAGATTTTTCTACCCTCCAGCAACAGTTTAGACAGAAATGGCCAAACAGAACTTCAATAAGAGTGTGGAGGGGCTTCATAAACTTTGGATTCAGCTCAGCTTGCCCTTTCTCTCCCGCTAACAGGCATAATTAAATATCAGGGGCATATTTTTGTCTGCTAAAAACAACCAGCAGATCCCAGTGAGTCAGTTGTTCAACTAATGAAACACAGCTCTGAAATTAGCAGGGTAAAAATAGCAAAGGCCTGTGCAATAATGCAGCCTAGCACAGCTAATATTTATCGAATCAAATTATTTAGCACCAATATATATCAAATTCTTATGGCAGCTTCCCCTTAGGCAAAGCATAGTGCCACGTTTAAAAGCTATAAAGACTGGAAAACAGACATTTTATGCTTAAAGATGAAAAGCAAGATGATGTAAATCAGGAACAGATGATTAAAATGTCACCACAAACAGAGTGAAGTTACATCAACCAATAGTACAAGAGAGGGTAATGGGAGAGATGGACAGGAAATTAAAATACATGAACAAACCAACAAAACCCAACCCCAACCAAAGATCTGGTTTAATTCTATACAATTTCACCACCTCCACAAGAAGCCAAAGGAAGTGAGTAAGGAATGCAGACACAGTCTTGGCTCTTTCAGCTGTTCCCATCAGGCCATCACTGGTTTCTTCCTTTCCCATACTGTAATTTCCAGTGTAATACCAAGGTGATTGCTGTTAACAAGGAACCCTGAGGAAACAGGCTTTAGGCATCTGTTCCTTCTCCTGTAAATCATCTTTCTGCTTTTTCAGTTGTTTCCAAACAGTCATCCAGGTGCAGATGCTTTGCATAAAACTCAAAACTGAAATTCCAAGAATTATTGGAAGCTCAGTGAACAAAGTGTAATGAAAATTGTGCAGGTTTGCCAGAACCAAATGAGGTGCTGCCACATTCTGAACACGATGCAGGATGATACACCTGATCCAAGTTATTTTCTACCTGATCACTCAAAACCGCTGTGATTGTACTTCAGTTTCTCAGAGCCTGCAGGGCAGCACACACAGAACAGCTCACATAGGAGACAGACACCCCAAAATCCACAGCAGTCCATCCTTCCCTTCTGGAGCTGGAAATTAAGGCTGTGACCCCACTATCCAATAACACATTGCTTCTGCTATACAAGAGGAACATCTTAAAATCTTTTATCCTTGAGATTTCTTAACTTTTACCTTCACACGGAAAGGACTGTGCACTGCATTAAGATGTGCAGGAAACGATGAGGATAAAATTCCTGCTATTATACTGTTTTTTCATTTCTTTTTATTCTTGAGTGCTCTGCTGGAAGAGCCAGCACTGGAGAGAGCCACGGATAAACTCAGAGCACAGGGACTTGTGAGAGCTGGGGCAAACTACAGTGCCATGTTTTCCCAAGCGTACAGACAATGGCACGTCCCATTCTGGCCAGTGGGATTCTTGCCAAAACTCTCTTAAATAGATTAGATATCCACAAGTTCTATTAGGCTGAGGAATGCTCTTCTAAACCCCACATTCAGAGACAGATGTTCCCTGCCAAAGCAGCCACGAAGCACCAACCAAAGGAGACCAAAGGATCCCACAGGGAATACGTTGGGAGCACACAGGCGATGCTTGGTGCTGCGGGGGAAGGATAACAAACAGGCTGGATGCTGTTCCTTACTCCTAACAAGTGAGTAACTGCAGCCATGCATTCCCACCTCTCACTGTGCTCAAGTATATAAACACAAACAGAGCAAGCTAAAGAGAGGCAATATCCTGCAGAAACAGCCTAAAACAAGCCCAAGAATTTTATTGCTTCAGTCTCAGGAAAAATAATTCCTGAATCCAATCCCACAAATACTTTTACAGTTCTCAACTACCAACCCCCTCTCACGGTAATGCCTCCGGAAGGCTGAAAGGCAGCACCCACCTTCACCTTCAATCCAGAGTGGTCCACATGGCCACCCTCAGCACCTCCAGCAAACCTGAAGCAGAACCTGGTACCCCTTTCCAACCAACTGAAATGTGCCCCAGATAAAGCACATCCTGACACAACACACAGAAATCAAACTAATATACTTATTATGGGTCATGCTTATACTTCACACTAAAATCAACTGCAGGCAATCATTTTAGGGTCTGTTTGATCTTTATGCTGGTTGGGTTTTTTCCCCCTTAAAGGTTCTAGAAGAACAACAACAGATGAAAGACCATTTCTTTGGGAACCGCACACTTCTTAGTGCAGTCCAAGGGGGGACCATACTAAATGTCACTGACCTGTGGCTGCTGGCAGCTCTTTGACAGAGACTTCCTCTTTGTTTTGAGCACTTTCTGCTTTCCTCTCACCTCTTTTCTTCCACCGTTTATTTACTTGATCCACCAAGAACTTGAATTCACTTCTGTGTTTGTTTCCTAAAAGGTAACAGAGCATCACCGACTACCCCCACAGGACTAAGGCATGGCATAAATACTGAAAGGATGTGAACAGAAATGGACACAAAACACTGAATTAAAAACATTTTTGTTACAGCAGATGAAAACCAACCCAGCACTGTGATATGTTCCACGTTCTATTAATGATCCAAATCTGTGTCTGTGCTTTTATAGAGCTACCCACAGTCCAGAGCACTGGCATGGATGAACACTTTGTGCTCTGTGTTATGCCCATTACACTGTTGGGTTTCAGATCCTTTAAGTAAGTTAATAATGCAAATACTCTCTGCATTTTCAATCACTTGGTATGTTTTAAGCAATCCTCTGGTGCTCAGCCAAAGCAATGCAATTGTTTAACCTAGATACTTCAAATGCTCTACTCAGAGGCTGGGAAATACCTGGTGCCCTCAAGCAGGATGCTGTGGATCACCTAACCCTGGCCAGGCAGGGAGGGAACCCACTGACAGGAGGGGGCAGCCAGGAGGGTTGGGCTCTGCTCCCAGGGAACAGGGACAGGAGGAGAAGAAACAGCCTCAGGCTGTGCCAGGGGAGGGTTGGGTTGGACATCAGCAAGAATTTCTTCTCAGAAAGGACTGTCAAGCATTGTGTCACCTCCCTAAGGAGCCCATTCCAATGACTGACCACTCTTCCAGTGAAGAAATTCTTTGATGTATTATATGATAAAACAACACCAACTTCTGCCCCACAGCAGGAAACAGATTTGACACCAACTCCCTTTCCCTGAGTAGCTGAAAACACCACATAAGGCCAAAAACTCTCTTAATAAAAAGCAAGCTCTGCCCCAGATGTTGTGTCTGAGTCGCTGCACTCTCATTACGGAATTCTTTTGGCACTTCAGTTTTTCCAGCATTACTATCTTTTGTTGTTCTGGCTCATGGCAGAACTACAAAGCTTTTCAAAAGGAAATGTCCTGGCACACAAGCACTGCTCAGCTACGCTGTAAATCACCATGGTGCTGAAACGACACCCCAAGCACATCCGCCCAAACTGCAGAACCGCAACGCAACCTGGCCCAGACGGAACGACAAATACTCACAACACAAGACAACGCAGCAGACCTCCAAAGAACATTGCAAATTAAAAGATTTATAAGTAGAAAAGGCAACTGAAGACCTTTTTTTCACAGATGTATTTCCTTTCCCACAAATTTTTTAACTCTTTAAATAGAGACCATGAAAAAAGCAGAGTGGGGTTGACACTGGGCTGAGGGTGTCCCTGAGTCCTGTGGGGCAGAAGGAAGCGACAGTGGTTGCAATTTCCAGGTAGAGCTCCCAGCCAGCACATGTCAGCCAGCTCTCATCCTCATGTTCATCAAGCCAATGTATTAACTGCTATTTCATATACAGCAAAAAATGCCAACAGGGCAATGTCCAATTTGCCAAAAGACTGGGAAAGTGCCAAGAAGCAGAAAAAAGTGTTTTCTCCCAGTTTGTCCTGCCTTTCCCCAAGGCTGCTGACAGCCCCAGTGTGTTTTTTGGTATGGAAAGGCAGAACAAAATTACATGTTGGGGATTTTTATTCAGAATTTACACCAGAGTTCATTCATTCATTCAGCTGGGAATTAGGGTCTGGGGTGCAAATGCTGTAAAATAAAATGGAAAAAAACTGCTTCATTGTGTAATAAAGCTTTTTAAAGTCCATATGCGCTACAGTAAAATAATGGCATTTGATAAGAGTTCTTTAATCACAAACTGTTTCTGAATTTTGACATATAGTTCTTTTCTTATGCTTACCATTTCTTCCTTATTGTTTTTATGAGAAATAATTACCTGACACCAGTTTCCATTTACCTCTTTGGTCAGTATTTTTTATTAATTTTTAAACCACATCTTCCCATTAAAATACTTTTCTATCTTCCCCTTTTTCCTGTTTTTTTAGACTTTTAAATTTTCAGTTAAACTGCTTGAGACTATCAAGATCTCTAAGCAAATCAGTTTTGCAGTCATGCTATTTTAGCAATCTAAATAAAATAGCTGATTTTGAAAAATTAAGACAGTACTTAATATACTTTTGTTCTAAATGTGTACCACAGGCCAAGACAATACTTAATATACTTTTTTTCTAAATGTGTACTACAGGCCAAGACAATAAAATCAGGAGCAGGAAGGCCAGGCCCCCGGCTGGGGCTTAGGAAGGCCTTTCAGAGCAGTTCTGCTGCTGAGGGTTCCCAGTGACACCACATGACTGAATATCCAGCCTGCCAGGAGACACCAACACCCTGCTCTGCTGTTTTCATGTCCAGCAAACATGGGAAGACGCTAGGAAAGAACAAAGTGCACAAGCAGAGATGCCTTTGGAGGCAGTGTGTGTATTTTAGTTCAAAGGAAAAGAAAGTTAATTTAAAACCAAAATGAAATTTGCATATTACTTACGATATTCAGCGTGGATCTCATCTATTTCTTCCTCTGTCTGGTCCTTTGTGAAGGTCAAGCTCTACAGTAATCACACAAATGTTTTTAACATAAATAAAAATATGACAAAGCTGCAGACTTTGAAATTAGAGACTTAAAACTGGAAGAAGCACCTGTTTTCCCCCCACAGCTTACAGCAGCTCATCACATTAATTCACATTTACAGAACATTTCCACAGTGTCCTGCCCTGCTTCCACTGAGTCACCAGGACCAAGTCAGCCCATGTAACATCCAGCACATGTGGGCCCTAAAATATTTCCTAACACCGTGCAACAAACAGGCTTCAAAAGTCACCAAAGTACTGAATGTCATGGGAAAAGAACAGGCGCTATTGCCGATATGGAAGCATGGAATTTGCTAGCTAAATCCTAGAGAATTCTAGGAAGCAAAATATTCCCCACACTGCCGTGGAGGGTCAAAATCCTCCAGTATGGCCAAGGGGAACATTACTCAAGAATTTTTATTGCAGTCAAAAATTTCTCCTACTTAAATGGTTTGGGCATAAAGCTCAGCAGTGCACCAAGGACTGCCCATGACAAACACGAGGTGTGAGAAATCAGGTTCATTACAGGATGCTATATGTGAACTCTAATATGCAACCTGGGAATTCCCACAATAAAGCAACTGGCAGACACTTTCAGTGCCCACCCCTCTGTGAGAACACAGACCAGTCACTTACATTTTCGCTGGGTTTATTACACTCAAGCTGAACCCGAATCTTCTCATTCTTTTCCAGCTCTTTAACAACCTCTGCAACTGTTTGAAAATACAAGAAAGAGATTGCTGAAACAGGAGCTGTGTAATAAAAAGCTGTAACAGCACAGACTGAAACTACCATGAATTTAAAACACAAACAGCATTAGCCCTCCCAGAGTGAAAGTTCAGGCTCCAGGCCCAGACAAACGTGCTGTCTTTCCAAATCCTACTGCACCTCCCTCCTGCACACAACAGTGTTTGTGGTACACAGGCACGTCATTCAGAAAGACTTTCCATTTTATATAGGATGTTTCAATGGAAGACACAAGAATTACATCTGCTGTTTATCTTACTTTGCCCCCCAAACCACCTTCCAGGGCAACAGAACCATGTGCAGGCTCAAGGCCAAAGCCCTCAGCCCACAGAATTACAACTTACTTCAACAGTTGTCAGACACATCCACGTATACACAACATAACCGTTTCTCAACATTTAACTAGAGCCATGGCTATGCAGAACCCTGCACAGTTTACTCTGACATTTACTTTTACAAATCTGCTTCTGCATTTCATCATCTCCACAGCACTGCCTGTGCTGTGAGCTGTTATTAAAACAAACACTTTCACCAGACAGTGGAGCAGTCAGAACAAAATCTTATTAAGCTGTGAAAGAATAAAACCTGTTCCAAACTGGTTTAAGCAAACTTCAGGAATCTGGCACCTGTGCTTCCTCAGAAGCTCAGCTATTCATATTGTATAGTGACCTCAGGCTCCCTGCTACCACCCAAAATGCACGTCTGCATCTTAAGTGTGAGTTTAATAATTCACTCTTTGTTTGCAAAGGTTTTGTACACAGGAAGAGTTTTGCATTATTCAGTGGAGAGCAGCTGAAGCACTTGACACACACCCAGGAACTCTTCCTTCCCTCTGGGTGAATGAGGCAGAGACTCAGTGTCACTTCATCACCAGCACTGACTGAAGACTCACCCAGAGTACTCCCAGCAGGTTAAAGGAGTATTTGGCATCAATCTTGATTTACACAAGATAAATTCTTCCAGCTCCAGTCTTCACAAACATTCAAACCAGTGTTACTCCTGCCCTGAGAGGTAACAGAAGGCGAAAGGGAGACTAAAGGTTTGTGATGGCAACACCTTGCCTGCACTCTCTCACTTACCTGATTTCGGATTTAGGGAATCACACTGAGAATTGTACATGTGCACAAATTCCTGGTGTCTCTTAATGAGCTGCTGGCGGGTCCCAGAGGTAGACAGACCATGTTCCTTGAGCTTCCTCCTCAGATCTCGATCCGACAGTAGGTTATAAACAACTTTGGACATCAGCTTCCTTTTGTGAGCAGAACTGCCAAAGGAAAACGAAAGAGACTTTACTTAATTAATACTCCTATGAAAATTAAAGTATTTATAATTATTTGAGGGTCCTTCACACACTCAGGATAACATACATATGAAAGAAACTTGAGTTTTTCACCCCAGTACTGGCCATATCTTACTTGAATCAGCTCGAGAAATATTAAAGCATTAAAACGTCAAGCCAAAACTTTAATTAGCAGATTTTTCAGCTTTCTGGGAAAATGTCTTTGAGAAAAATAGTCATGTACCTGAAGGCAGCAGTTCCCAGCTAACAGAAGGGTGGTTTGGTGATACAGAGAGACATTAAAGATAAGTAACAATGTTCTCAGAGGAATAACATCTAAAGCAAAACTTTACTGTTTTCTACCTCTCTCTTTCAGAAGAGCTCAACATCCCTGGCACAGTCGGGGAAAACATCTTAATTACAGGAAACTACCAGAGAAAATTCAAGTCCTACTATAACTTTTGTCACCTAAAATTAGCAGAACATTTCCTCCTGTCAAATTAGCTCAGGCTTCCCTACACTTCCTGGTGAGAGACTCTCAAACTGGAAAAAACAAGGGGCCAAAACCCATCTACTGCCTCACTCATCTTCTGCAACTGTAGAATAATTCACAGAGGAACAGCATTTAATTAGACTTTTTTTTTCTGCAGCAAAATAAAGCTTGGTTGCACTACTCTGGATTAGAGAGCAGATAACAGCTTTCCAGTGTCAAAACAAGAGATTTAGTTGAAAACTATTCAGCACTTTCGGCTTACCACGTTGAAAATTTCAAGGTTAAAAAAAAGTCTCATGCAAAAATTGTCATTAATTCATTTAGCCTCATCTAGCCCCTGTAGCATAGCTAGCAAAAAGAAGGTGGATTACCACAATACACTCTTCAGGGAAACTTTTTTCAGGTTCTTTTGGGAAATATAAAAAATTTCACTGAATAATTAAATCTTTTAAGAGTCCTACAGAAGCTTGATGTGTATTCCAGTTCATGCCGACAGCTTTGCAGCCCACAACACATTTAAATCCTAATATTGGTTGGGTTTTCCCATGCTTGAGACACACAGTGTTCCCTGGAAACATGCTTAAATGCTGGATTTACCCCTGTGGAGGTTTGGGGAGCTAAATCAGCAGTTCTGCTGAAACTGCTCAGCTGTTAACACAGCCATGGTGCTCCTGGCTTGGCAATAAAAAGAGCTCACAGTCCTCAGAGAAGCACTAGGGATGTGCTGCTGCTGGAACCAGACATCACCGCCACAAACCAGGCACTGCCAAGAGCAAGTATGCACCCAAAACTGCCAGTGCCCAAGGGGCAGTGTCTGGGGTGACACCTGCTGAGGGCCCAAGCACTTTAGAGATTAAATAAGCAGAACTTAAAATCCTGTTAGGACATGGGTGTGACACCAAGGACAGATCTGGCTTTATATTTCCATTTATTACAAACAGAGAAAGCACTAAAACACTCCAAGTGGAAATTAAATGTAACATCAGATTTCAATATTCATTTACCATTTTTTCATCTTGAAAGTCCTTTAGCTTACAGATTGCACTCTAAGCATGACTGGGCAAAACAAGAGCTTTAACATAAAATTAGTTTCTAATTCAAGGATAAGGGGAATTGGAAAAACAAGCATTGCAGTACAAATCCTCACAGTTCTTCAGTCTGACCAGTCAGAAATAACAACAGCCTAAATGTTTGCTGTAAGTAAAACAAACTGAAGGTCCACTTCTGATGTGAATGTGGCGACCATGACCAATGCTGAGGCAGGGGCACAAAGCCAAAGGAATTCATTAATCTTATGGAAATTGAGGTCTTCAGGAAACTTCAACAGTCCCACAAAGGGGAGAGAAAGGTGCAATTTTTATTCTTTAACTTGACAGCTATTGAAGAAAATGTCTCTTGGCACACCTGAACCAAGGGAAGCAATTCATTCACAAAATGAAAAATGGGAATCAGTGTTATCTGAAGGGAATTTTTAATGCCAGGGAGCAGAAAGGTGACAAGAACAACGCACAGACTAAGTTCTCCCTGTGCTGAATTTTTTAAAGCATTGGCCACTGTGTTCTTGCCACTAAAAGCTAAAGAGTAATTGTGTTGGCAATCCACACACTTTCTCAAGAGGGGACAATTCTAAATTTCCGAGTGCTCCACATAGCAGGGAAGCCAGAAACAAACACAAACCACTACTATTACACCCCAGCAACAAAGAGTTCTTAGTTCAGCAGTGCACCAACCAGCCATGTGCATTTAGAAGTTCTCAGAACTGTTCCTTACCTTCGGAGGCTGTCCTTCTTCTCCTCTCTGGTCAAGCAGTTATCCAGATGTTTGTTTATATATTGCTCTAAAATAGCAACCTCACAAACAGGACATTCCACTGAAAGCAAGGGACAAGGAATTTACTAGTGTGGATATAACAGCAAAGAGCAAATGTTTTCATCTGAGAAACTAATTGTTGACTGAAGAAAATGAAAATCCAGAACTCCAGATTTCTTGTTTTACCAGATCTCACACAACTATCCAGAGTCTTCCTTTTTAGCTCTTTCCAGAGCGATGAATTCCCTCTCTATGTGGTATCAGTCTGGCTCTCATCTTGCCTGCAGTCAGAGGGAATATTATATCTAATAAAATCTAGACTAACACACACTCTACACAGTAACCTCGGGGCTAACACAAACAGCAGCAGATTTCCCTGGTAATGCTTTCCACTTTTGCAGAATTTTACTCCTAAATAAAGGAAGCTGTTTCATTTTGATAAAACACGATAGCAAGAGCTTTATTCATGTTACCATTGTGTTCCCAATGTATGGCCCTCTCAGGACTGTCAATCCACAAGGTAACAGCCTCACAGGAATCCCACAATCCAGCCATGCTGCCCGCTCATTTCTGAGCACAGATCACTGGATTCTGTGCCTGGGCTGAGAGGCTCACCAACACCACATGGCACAGACCCACACAGCTCAATTATTTTTATATCGTATTTCCAAGAAGCACCTATAAACAGTATCTGTAATGACAGACTTAACATATTCCTCTTTAGCAGTCAGATTATGTCACCACAAAAGGCTAATTTTGAATGAACAGGATGAGAGTCTTTACCCCCCTCTGTGTCATCATGAGGAAGCCAGCTTTGATTTAAACAATAAAACAAAAAACAACCCCTGAAAAATGCTGTGAGTGTTGTGAGGATTTAGAGAGTTCTCTGGTAACATTGCTCTGCAATTCCCAACTCCTGCTATGTCATATTCCAAAGGTTAAAACACCCCAAACAGTTGGGACAGTAACAAAACACACTAGTCCTGAGCTGTCTGTTACCGTATTGGAAGTTACACTTAAATTCTTAGAACAGGAACAAATAACACTAAACCCCCTCACTGCAGGTGTTTCATTAATACTGTTAGACCAACTACTTGGCATTTGTGGAAATAATTTCCATGTGATGCACTCTCAAAGATTTTAGAAGATCATAAAAAGGGAAGCTAGTGAAAGTTTTAATTGCTCAGAAATAAACGAGCAGTAAAATTTCATGTGAGTTTCAAATTACTAGCACAAGCAGGTCTGATGTGTAAAACCATTACAGGTTTCCCATGGTTCCTTTCCTGGCTTTGGTACATCTTTAAGCAGGATTCATCCAGCTAATGAATACATATGAAATTCAGAGTTCCAGATGAATAAATCGTTAAACAAAAGAACAGATAAATTTGAACTAATAAGAACCAGGGGTGTACTCCTACATGGTGTTTTATTTCAATTTAGGCTTTTAGTTGGGTCAATAGGATGGCTGCCAGCACGTCAGAACTAAGAGGATTCTGTCATTTTATTGTGGTTGATGAGTATAAATGGGCATTTTCATGCTTCAAAATAAATTCACCTTAACTCTCTAGAATTACAAAAGAATAAAGCACATTTACAGACTCTTACTAAAGACTCTTCTGGAGAGTGTGTGAACAGAAATACTAACAAAACTGCTACCATGCTCATTTTGAGTTCAGGCTCACCCCTCAAATAACAAACACGTTATAAAATAACTTGCATCTGGTTACTCAAGGATACAAGAGCAGAATAAATGTCAGTGTCTGTCTAGTCATCAGGGGGAAGGAGAAATTACTGCATTTTTACTAGGTCTGTTGCACAACTATTGTTTTTTAGTGTTGTTACTCAAAGCAAAGGAATCCATAAGCACTGAATTCCATTTAATTCCTTGGCAGCAGTTCAAGCTTCCTCATGAAGAATATGCTTGGAGCAGAGTTGTCCCACATGAGCAGCGATGGGGATGGAGCACAGGCCAGTTAAAGGGGAAGGAGCTGAACGTGCCACCACAGATCAGAACCACGTGGAGAAGCGGGGCCAGTGCCACGTACTGAAGGTCCTCTAATGCTACAGCCTGCCACACATAGGGAAGAAAGCAGCACATAACAGAAATTAAAAACCTCACCTTTCTTGTCTCCTTTTGCCACAGATGTAGAAGGCTTTTCATGACTTTTGATGGACCCAGGAATTTCTTGTGATCCCACTTTGTTCTCTTTACCACCAAGCTCTGCAGAAGTGCTGTGAAGGTCATGGTGTTCCTCAGTTTTGAAACTCTTCTGATCAGTCCCTGCCAGGTCACTTGCCTTTGTCAAGGTGCAGACTTTGTCCTTTCTTAAGAAGCTGTCAATAACTGGCACCTCTTTTGAATCTGGCTGAGAAACAGGACTCCTGACGTGGCTCTCAGCCGCTGGATGGTGGCCACAGGCCGGCAGGGAAGGAATCAGTGGAGCATCCAACACCAGTTGGAACAGCTGCTGTCTAGAAGCATCCAGAAGAAAACACAGTCAGCACACTGGACAGAGTTAAGTTTTTCTTGGAGAAACCAGAATGAAAACAGATGGAGTTTTTCACCAGCTCCTTCTTCCCTCTCCCCCTCGCTCACATGCAGCACCTGGGAATTGCCCAGCCCTCAGGAACCTGGAACAGGAGCCAGCCTAGCCTCACCATGCTCTGCAGAACCTAAGCACCATCTTCCTGATTCCAAACTACATAAATTGCACTTTGCACAGTAACATGCCTCTCAAACACCACATGGCATGCAGTAGAAATCAAAGAAATTTCCCCCTTACTTGAAGACAACAGGAGACCTTTTGCAGGCCAAAGCACCTCAAACAACACGTCACCAGGCTGTTACAGAGGCTCCTGGAGCCAAGGACTCAGCAGCAGACACTGCCACACTCCATGGCTCAGCCAGCACATGCTCTGTAACCAAATACCATGGCTGTACACACTGATGTGACAGTTCACTGCAGCTGAGGTGACAAAGCCTAGCAAAAGCAGCACAGCCGTGAATCCTCAACGTGCAAAGTTTTTAACCGGGAAACGCGTTAATAACAGCTGAAATATTTTGGATTCCTGTTCCTCTAAAAGGAGGGGACTGTGGCAATGCCCCTGCAGAATGTGCACTACCACAAAATTTTTTGTTACAGCACTCTCCTGAAGCCCCAAGGCCCAACAGGACAGACTATCGAGGGAGAACTAGCTCACTTCACACAAAGGGTGTTGCTTTTGTACAAAGGGAGCCAGAAGAGTGAAATTTGAACAGATTCTGATTCACATTCTGTAGTAACAGTTGGCTCAATAAAATATGACCTGGTCTAAAACAGAGAGAAACTGGAAAAACAGTACAAAACTCAATCCGTCCTAACAATAATTTGATAACAAATGTTGCTTTAATTACATCATTGATCTAAAATAATCCTAGGGAGATTTTCCTCATATTAAAAAATAAAGATTTAGGAATAGACTTTCTGAAGAGATCTGATCTTGGCACAGAATTAGGGGAAAGAAGGCGAGAACTTGAAAACTTGTTTGCCAACATGCACTCTTTTTTGGGTGTGAAAATACAGAAAATGCTGGTGCTGAGGGCAAAAGAGGAAGGAGCAATCCCAAGCTGGCTTCTCCCAGAATGCGTTATTTTGGGCTGATGAGCAGCTGGGTGATGACATCTCACAGTGCCAAGCCCCAGCCCCAGGGACAGAAGAGCCAGGGCATGGCGATGCTCCTCACACAGCCCTGGGCTCTTCAGCAGCATTTTTGTCACCTGCCACCCCTCCATCAGCACCAGAGTGAATTACTAAAACTTCTCATTAACCACAGAAATCCTGACAGTTGTTATTGGAGAGATTCAGACAAGCATGACTAGACTGGAAGACTCATCCATCATTCAGTGAGCCCGGAGAAAGCACACAGTCATGGAGGGGGTCCAGCCTCTGCCATCACCAGCCTGACCAGCTCACCTGGGAGCTGATACTATGGCAAACCTCAGTTCTACATGATTTTCAAAAAGCTCTGCATTTTCTCTATGGTCTCAACATTATCTGTGATACTCTCAAGAATTTAACACTGCTATGAGCTCTGAGCTGACAGAATTTTACCTTGCTGGCACAAAGCAGGAACCACAGCACAGCTGACAACACTCAGTTTATGAGCAGAGCAGCATCCTTCCCTTTGAAGGCTGAGAGATGGATCAGCCAGGTGTTAGGGAGCCCAGATCCACCAGTACAGCCACTACCCACACCCTCCAGCAAGACCCATCCTCCTCAGTCACTGCGTGGGGTTAGGGCAGGGAGTTAAAAACCACTTGTTTAAATAAAGATGGATGATTTCTTAACATCCTCCCCTCCAGCACCTTCCCTCTGCTTCAATAACAGCATAAACAGCTTCCTACATTTTTTCTTTCAGATCTGTAACACCCACAAAAAGAAAGTGTTCTTCATCAGGATCCTGGTTCCCAATTTACAGTTCCATTTACTTCTCTCTTGCTGAAACAGCAATGAAGCAAAGTGGTTGGGACTCTAGGGCTTCCACTTAAATAAACTCCAAGGAAGAGCTGGAGCTGTGAATCTTCCTAGGAACAACTGACACAGGACAGTCCCAACCGCACTAAAGGCAATGTATCTCGTTGAAGTTTCTCCTGCATTCCTGCTGGAGGTTCCATCAGTGTACCAGCAATGTCAGCACCCAGAGTCGATGTGTTTATTCCTCTGACTCACTACCTGTCGAGTAACCCTGATTAGGAAACAGAGATGTAAAAACATTTTTCTTCCCTATGTATGAAGAAAAGCAGAGATTCTTTTTAGCAAGGACTACTACTTTTCTACTTATGCAAGTATAACGCTAATTTCTATTGCTAAGTTTTCTAATGAGGTGATGCAGAAACTGACAAATTTTATCAAAATAATCTCTTCAGCAGAGTGCAATGAAATCAATTCTTTACACTTCACACAAAACTTTACACATTATTTTTGAAGATACTGGCCTCAGTGCAACTGATAAAAGAACCCTTCATTAAGGACAGCTGGCACAAATACTGCTCCTCATCTTTGCCTCCTGGCCTGGCCAGAGCCACGAATTCTGCCCCAGAGCACAGACAGGTGAGGGAACAGAAAACTGCTCACAGCAAGGCCCCCTAAGCTCCTGCCCCGCTGGGGTTGAGGTCAGGTGTGCCCTTCAGCAGGGCGCTGTCCGGTGGCACCCATTAAAGCCTGGTCAGAACTGCTTCTCTCCCTTTCATACAGAGTAAAACATCCATAGCCATAAGGAAGCACAGGACATCTCCACTTCCACGGGGAGACAGAAGAGCCCACCCTCTGTACAGAGAGGGAGCTGCATTCCCACACATCATCCCCTGAGCACATCCACGACAGCTCATCCTGCAAACACCTAATCTGAGCAGAGTATAAATGGGATCAGCACTCGGCTCTGGCTGGAATGATTCCCATTCCCTGCATACACTGACCTTGGAGCACAGCTTTCACTCTGCTAAGTGCCACCAACATTACCATTTTCTTCCCCTCTAGGCCTGACTTAAGAAATGGGATTGCACTTTGTAAAATGCTGAGAAGATTTAAGGCCTAATTTTCATAAACATCAAACTATCCGAGGCTCAAAGTCAAGTTAGAATATACTTGATCTTTCAAACATGCTGAGCTCTTCAACCCCTGGACTTTGGATTTGTTTTTGGGGGCAGCCAAGGCGAAACAAAGCAGATGCAGAAGGAGGGGGGAGACAGAAGATTTGTCCTGTACTAATACCACCAGGACAGAAAATAGCAATGGTGTTACGATTTAATGATGCTTGTCCCACATAGTGCTCTCTGGACAAGCAGTGTCCCCTCAGCTCAGGGCATGTGCAGCCCCAGGAGCCCAGCACCTGGACACCACACTGACCACTGCCTGCATTGCCCTGAGGAGTCTGTCCCACTAGGCAGTCAGCAGGGCCCCTTTTCCACCCAGACCCAGGGTGAGCCCTGCACTGGTTCCCTCCACCTGGGCCACACTGGGCTCCACAGTTCTACTGATCTAACTTCATGTGAGAAATTGAATGATTTTTGTGACAAGTCACAAAAGGAAAGGTTATTGAACCACCCTTACTGGTAAGGTTTATACTGATCCATTAAAGCAGTCCAAAAAAATTAACATTTAAGATTCAATATCATAATGGATCCAAGTCAGCACTACTTGTTCTCTACAAAATTAGACATTAACAAAAAAAACAGTAATCCATTTATCACTAGAAAGCACCAGAATTCAAGCTGAAACAATGGAACTGCAGTATTTAAATTACTCAAATAAATCAATTAAATCTAGCAGTGGTAATATAGAATGTAGATAGATCTAATCTGCTATGATCTTCATCAGAGAAAAAGTCTCTCATGAAACAAAGCCATCAATGAACTATGCTTGTCACTTGCAAAGCCAAGAGTCTCATTGACTTCCAGCTCCAAGTCAATTTCAGAGAAAAAGATTAAAGTGTATTTGTCTCCTATAGAGACTGGAATACCCACAAAATTCTCAGCAAGTCACTGAGTTGCTTCTCATGAAAAGAAAACAGATAATTCAAGGAGCTTCATGTATCTACTGTGGTGAGAGTTTACCAAGTTATATTTCCTCTGTTGTTCCTGTCCTTTAAATGGATGTGAAGCTCAAAAATTAATTAAAAACAAACAGAAAAGTGGCTAAGAAATCAAGTTGAAAGCACAGCACTCCATTACTTTCCTTATCCAAGAAAACTCACATTTTTAGTCTCTCAATACCTACATTTTTCCTAGCCCATGACTTCATGAAGAGAATTCTCTTGCAAGGTGATCATTACCGCTGGACAAAATCCTTCTATTCAGAATTTCCCCTGCACATACAGGAAGGATCTTCAAAGAAAATCTCTATTACCATTATTTCCCCCACAGAATCCTGACATATCTGCTGACTTCCTACACATTGGCTTGGCAAAGACTGTAACTCACAGAGCAGCTAACCAGCAGCAGAACCAAAATAAGCTTGTAAAACCTCCACATCACTGGAGAGGACAGTAACCTTCAGCTAGAACACCATAGGATTTTTCCAAAGTGTGAACATTCATCTTTGACACTACTTCTGAGACACAATTTTTTTTGCTCAGTTCTCACAGTGCTCCTCTCCACAGACTCTGAGCCTAGTCACACACAGTCACGCCTTTCCAGCTGCCAAACTAGAGAGAGTAGTCACAAAACTACACAAATACCTTGCAGAATTAAAGCTCTTCACTAGATCATCTAATATCCGGTTGTTTTTCAGGTCAGATTCTGAAACTGCCTATTTAAAAAAAAGAAAGAAAAAAAAAGTAAAAAAAAAACCTAAACAAACAAACATTCAAATGCAGTGAAAACAGCAAGTGCCCAGAAAATGTTCAAGTGATCAATAACTTGCTTCTTGGCTCAGTGCCTCAACTACCCTCACTAAAGTGCTACAGGAATTGACGCATAAAGGGTAAACATTTTTTCCCACAAAATATCTCATATTAAAATAACTGCATGAGAACTCAAGTCTGGGATATTAAGGGTAAGAGATAAAAACAAAGCATAAAGCTAAAACAACAAAGCCCAGTGTGCCCAGGCTCCAACCATGGTTTATTGTAGCACAGGTCTAATAATTTTGAAAACCAAACCATGGATCTTCTGAAAGCGCTAAGAACCTTAAGCAATGAAGTGGGAAAACTGATGATGGGAAATGTTAATCTTCTGATTATGGAATGAAAATACGAATTATGAGATGCCTTTGTGCATTCAATTCATTCTGTTTAAACAATTTCTGATTTTTATCTCACTCTCTGCTCTTCTTTTTAACAAAGCTTTTATTAGTTTCTCATACCAACACCTGTAAGTTTTTAAGCAGGTGGTAGTAAAATGTATTCTATTGAGTAGTCTTCACTTGTCTGATGTTTAAAAACTGGCAAAGATACAAATAGGTACATTTTCTAGTCTTGAAAAGTCTCATCTCTTTCATGCTTTCAACACAGACCAAAATTACTTGTATTTTGCCAGTATTCCTGAAGCACCATTCACTGTTTTTAGGCACTGTTTCACAGGTTGATAAAGCCCAACTGGCTTAAGGTGAAAAATTAGATAAAGCCTAGAAAAAAATTGTATTCTGTGTTCTTTAATCAAGAAAAGGCTTAAAGTGAGATCCTAGTAACAACCCAGCTGCAGAGCAGCCACGGCCTGCCTGCAGTGCTCTGCGCATGCAGCCTCCTGTCCCCGGAGCACAGCAGAGGCCTCCCCTCCCCAGAGGCCACGCAGCACAGCCACCTTTGGGACAAGGAGCTCTGTGGACACCTGTGGACACTCGGAGATGAAATGAGGCCACTCACACACGGAAAATGAAGCGCTTATGTTTCAGCACTGCTGGTTTAAGTGATGGAGTATTTTAACAAATTAATGTTAAATGTTTTGTGGCAGACTGTATACACAGCCCTGAGCCAATTCCCAGGCCTGATGCTCCATCCACTTCCGCCTGCACTGACAGAAGAGCACCTCTGAAATAGGGGAATTCCAGATGCAAGAGCACCCCACTTTGCCCATGCGATCAGGATTAATTACCTGGCGCAGTCCAAAAGGAAAAGCCCCTGAGATTTGCCAAAAAATAAAAAACAAACGGAGGAAAAAAAACCAAACCAAAACAACACTTACCACACAGCATGTTGGACACTGCGTTTTGTAAGACAAAAACTTGCGGATACAAAGGGAACAATCTGGAAAAAGGAAATAGATAATTTTGAAGTAGACATTCTTCCAAATGCAGTTCCACATCCTTGTGTATTTCCTTATTGTACAATATGTGCAAGCTATTCCACAATACACAAATACTGAAAATGCACCATTCTTCCATGGAATTGAGAACTCAGCATTTATGTCTGTGCTCCCCTGCCCACCTTTCAGCTATGTTGGCCTGAGGACCAAGTTCATCCTCTCAGATCCAAGAGTACAAGAAATCCCTGGGCCACATGTCACTCTGTTCATATTAGAGAAGACATTCACCTTCAGATGCTTTTATTGTGTGAAAAAAATACCAATAGCACACCTGTTCTGTCACCAATGACACAGTCCAAAGCACTGTGACAGTTCAATATCTACTGTCACATGAGCTACTGAACACTCCCAGCCACCCAAGGAGGAATTTTAAGTGACAACAGGTGCAAATAGATTAGAGATGTCAAGAAGCCCTGACATAGATCATTAAGAATATGAGAATCAGCAAAAAATTTTGCAAGTAGATGTAGTTCATTTTCATTCATTCATAATTATTCATTAAAGACAAAGGGCTTTTGCCTCCAGTTGTCCAACCTCCATCAACTGAAGAGATTACAGAGACAAGAGAGAGGAAAATACTTCAAGAATCTTGATCTATTGTAGAAAATTTGGACCTTCTGCAGCTTGCAGGGGAAAGTAAATGTGTAATCTGTTAAACGAAAGAAGGTAGACAGATTCTTTTCAAAGTTAAGAGCCTCTGAGCCCCACTGTGCCCTGGGCAGGCAGTACTACCAGCAAGTGTAGAGAATTTCTAGTTTTGTGGCTCCCCACACTGGCTTCAATGGTGACAGCTTTGCCAAGCTAAACTAAACTTCATTGCGAAACAATGTCTCCTGTCAGGGAAGGAAGTGCTACAGTTTCTTAACCAAACAATTACAAGCATTTATTTTAACGTGAGAAAAGACAACGTACTTCCCCCCTAATCTGGCTTCAGCAAACTGCTTGGGGTCAGCTTCCAGCAGATATGCCTGGGGCACACGGAGCAGCATGGAAAATTTTAGCTCATAATGCTCTCCACATAGAGCTCTGCATTTGTACCACCCTCAAGATGTTAAGGAAGATACTTAAATGCAGAACGCCAGATGCCACATTACAGCAGGAACTACACATGGGAAGGTTCTGGCTGCTCCCATCTCACATAGCTCCTCCCAGCTTCCATCGCAAAGAGAATCACAGAATCCTAGAATGGTTTAGGTGGAAAGGGACATTAAAGCCCACACAGTGCCACACCCTGCCATGGGCAGGGACACCTCCCACTGTCCCAGGCTGCTCCACGCCCCAGTGTCCAACCTGGTCCTGGACACTTCCAGGTATGGTGCAGCCACAGCTTCTCTGGGCACCCTGTGCCAGGACCTCCCCACCCTCATAGGGAACAGTTTCTTCTGGATCTCTAATCTAACCCTGTCCTCTTGTCAGTGGGAAGCCATTCCCCCTTGTGCTGGTACTCCAGGCCCTTGTAAATAGTTTCTCTCCATCTTTCCTGCAGGCACTGGAAGGTCGCAGTTCGGTCACCCTTCAGAACCTTCTCTTCGCCAAGGTGAACCATCCCTGCTTGCCCGCCCCTTGTCACAGCTCGCACACGAGACAGCGGGACTGGGCAGGTCCCGCAGGAGCCACCAGTGTCCCCGCAGCCCCGCGGGACTCACAGCTGTGCGAGCACTGCGGGATGATCACGGCGATGCTGAAGTAGTCGAAGCAGATCCCACAGCGCAGCAAGTCATCCACGGCCTGCAACGAGAGCGGGTCAGCCACGGGCACACGGCGGTTCGCCGTGCCCAGGGGCCGCTCGAGGGCCCTGCACCGGCTGCGAACGGCGCCCCGCCCGCTCCCGAGGCAGCGGGGTCGCTCCGGGCCCCCCGCCCGCCCCGCGGTGCCCGCCCCCGCCGCGCCGCATGCACCTTCAGCGGGACCAGGCCGGGCGGCCAGGGCGGCTCGAGCAGCGGCAACGCCAAGGCCATGTCCCGGTCCCTGTCCCTGCCTGGGCCCAGTTCCGCCCCACGGCCCCGCTCGGAGCGGGCGGCGGGTCCGGATCCCGCGCGCGCCTCCGCCCGCTTCCGGCGGCGCTTCCGGGAGCGGGAACTACCGGGAACGGGGATGGGGAACGGGACCGGGGAACGGGACCGGGGAACGAGACCGGGGACGGAGAACGGGACCGGGGAACTGCCGGGGGAGCTCGCGGAACGGGCTGGGGCCGCGCCGCCTGTCCGGGCCCCGCCGCTCGCTCGCGGCCCGGGTGCGGTAAGCCCGGTGTTCCGCGCTCCCTGCCGGCCGAGCCGCAAACGTCCCCGGGAAGGGGCCGCAGGAGCGGGACCCGTCCCTCCACCTGCCCTCGGCCGGACCGCTGCCGGTGCCTTTTCAGAGGGCGGAGGTGTGTCACAGCTGCAAAACGTTCCGTGTTCACTTTCTAATGGAGTCTGATCAAACAGCTACTCGGGCACTTCCAGTCCTGTGCGTGAACGTGAACAGGGCAGAGCCGACAGCAGCGTGCAGCCTCCTCCGGCCGGGCGGCTCCGGGCGCTGCTCTCTGTGGATGCCGCAGATTCGCAGATTTACAGATTCACAGCCGCTGCCATCGCCTCTGTGCTCAGCTGCCAAACGAGATGTGTCTCTGAATGATCCCATAAGATGGACATGGGTGTCCTCACCTTTGTCTTCCAGATGATATTAATTTAAAACCCATCTAGGAGGCGTCGGTGAGATTTGGAACACACTGACCCGCGTCCCTGCCCCTGCAGTTACCTGCCCACCGCCCAGCCCTGCCCAGGTGCGTGTCTGCCCTTTGCTCTGGGAACCCCTTCCCGCCCCATCAGGGTTGCCATGGGCACGGCCTGATGGCTGAAACCCACAAAAACGGCAGGTAGCGAGTGACCAGAGCTGAGTGCTCCCCATGGGCTGTCGGAAGGTTTAATAATTGCCGTGGAGTTTGAGGGAAATGAACGTTGCCCAGGTCACGTAGAATAAAATTTCAAAGCCAGCTGCAGTGTCTGGGTGCAGCTGTGAGTGCAGAGGGCAGGTGCAGGTACTGACCTGGGTACTGACCCAGCCCTGTCTTCAGGTATTGACCCAGATTCTGACCCAGCCCTGTGTGCAGGCACTGACCCAGGTACTGACCCAGCCCTGTGTGCAGGTACCGACCCAGCCGCACTCAGGGCTCGCTGGCAGGGAGTGACCCCGGCACCTGGCGGGCCCTCTGGTACACTTCACAGTTACAATATTCCTGTTGGTTTAACTTGCTGTAGCAGAGGTTTTTACATACACACACGAAGCACATTTAACCATTTTTATAATACTCTGCAGAACAGTACTATCTCCCTTTGCTTACTTCATTTCACATGTGTGTTTTAAGCCCTTCACTTTTGCAGCTGCTGGTGACTCAAAGATGCTGTCACCTGAAAACTGCTCACGTGTGTCTGATTTTTCCCATGAGTTTTTTTTTTAGCAGTGCAATTTGCATGCTTTTGCTCCTGATCTGAGCCAGTCTGATTTTTGGATCAAGCCAAGCTCCCTCCACTGACACTCAGTAACACTCATATATGTCTATATAAAAGGTACTTCATGACCCGCATGATGGAGAAGGTCAGAAGAAACTTTCACAATGGTCTCTGCTGACCTTGGGCACTATGAATCTCTGAATTTATATATTTAAATGGATCTGGTTACTGCCTGCCCCTTGCCAAAAGTGCTGAAATTTACCAAATAGTGTCATTGCCACTAAAGTGCCTGTTCTTTTTACCTTAAGGAATCCATTTCTGCTTTCTCTGTGATCTGTGACCCAATTAATGTATCCAACTCTTGCAATTTTCTGTTCTTTTCATTCCCTCATGCACAGGGCAGATCTTGGTTCACACATTCTGACAGGAGCTTATTGGGCGGGAATTAACTCACCCACCCAGGAACAGGCACAGAGGGTTCATGGGTTCATTTCTGCAGGAACACATTTATTTTTTATTTAAGTGGACTGATGAAGAGAAAAGGGCAGTGAATTTACAGCCAAGCACCATCCACACAGACTGCTATTGAATAAAACACAATTTAAACTATTTCCAAGGTAAAAGCACCATATAAAGGAACCCTGGAAAATCCATATTTTCACCTGGATCGTGCACACTGCAGAAGCTGGAGAGCATCCACCTCCTTAGGCTGCTTGGCAGGATGATCCCTGTAGCCCACAGTGCATAGTCCGGTCACTCATTCCCATTGGGATGCAGTGCTGTGGACTGTCCCCCCATGGGAGAGCCACTGGGGACCCCCGGCAGCCCTCCGGCCGTGCCGCACTGCCCAAGAGCTCGGCCGGCAGAGCACTCCCGCCTGCTGGGCTGGAGCCTGCTTGAACACAGCCCAGGGAGCCCTGCCGCGTGAGGACAGTCATCCTCCTCAGGGAATGCTTCCCCTCTTTTATTGGCACCATGGGCTTCCAGGACTAAACTAGTCTATCTTGCTGAATGGCCAAGTTACAACTCGTTATTATACACAGAACACCAAAACAGAGAGCATATCTCCTCCTCCCAAGCCCCTGAAATACTCTTTTAAATTAAAATACCAGGAGGTCCCAACTGCATTTTCATAAACTGGTTGCCATGTTAGCAGAGAAATGTATGGAAAAGCTTAGTAGGAGATGGAGCAGCCTGACATAAAGCAAATCTCCAAAAGCTACTGATTTTCACTTGTGTTGTTAAGACAAAATATTTAAGTGGAGTTTTACATGATTCCCAGCTGGTTGTGCACAACTTAATAATGTAAAGAGCATTTGTTCCCCCATGGTGCACAGTGCCTCGTGCAGAACTGTTGTTTTCCTCCATGTCCCGATAGACAAACAGCTCATCCTTAGCTGCCCTTAGTACGTGGATCTTGAAACTAAAAGCTAACACTCCACCAAGGTCTGCCTCGCATGTCTGTGTCACTGGGCATTCTTCATTATAGATGTACAAACGCACCACAGAAACAAGCCTCTGGGACACCAGCATGTAGATTGGGTGAAAAATCAGCAGAAGAACATACTGTACTTAAAAGAAAATATCAAACCCCAAACCAGAGAACATTATGAGTTAATTGTTTCTAAGTATTTTCAGAGATTCCTTAATATTTAAAGCAGTGGAAAGTTTCTCATCATGTCATTCCCAACTGGAAAGGAGAAGAACCTGAAACCATGGGTAAAATTGTTCAGAAATATTTAACACTGACCTTGCTCTGCCCTTGTGTTAAAGTTGGCAATCATTTATTGATTTCTACAGGACTAAATTTAGTCTGATGTTGAGACTTTTGGAACAAAAAGATCCCACATTGTGGTTTAACCTCAGCATTCAAGCCCCAGGCAGCCACTCGCTTATTCCCCCACCAGTGGGACTGGGAAGAGAATCAGAAGAGCAAAAGTGAGAAAACTTGTGGGTTGAGATAAAGACAGTTTAATAGGTGAAGCAAAAGCCACACACACAAGCAAAGCAAAGGAATTCATTCAGCACCTTCCATGGGCAGTGAGGTGTTCAGCCACCTCCAGCGCAGCAGGACTCTAGTACATGCAGCAGTTCCTTGGGAAGATAAACTCCAATGATCCCCCACCTTGTGTACTGAGCATGATGTCATATGTCCTGGAATATCCCTTGGATCAGTTGGGACCACCTGTCCTGACTGTTTCACCTCCCAGCCTCCCATGCACTCCCAGCTTCCTTGCCAGCGTGGCCGTATGAGGAGCAGGAAAGACGTTGGTTCTGTATCAGCCCTGCTCAGCAAGAGCAAAAACATCTCTATTTATAATCACTGTGTTCAGCACAAATCCCAAACACAGCCCCATACCAGCCTCTGGGAAGAAAATTAGCTCTACCCCAGCCAAAATCAGCAGGACCAGGTGCAGGACTGGAGCAGCCAGAGGATGTCCCGGAGTGAAGTATCAGAGCACCTGCGAGGGGATACAGGGTCAGCCCTGCAGCATCTGCTGGTTTTTGCACTGCGATATTCAAAAACAACAGACTGCAGAGTCTGTTGAGATTCAGAGGTGCTGATTTTTCTTTCCTGTCATTAGTTTTTGTCTCTATTTTAGCAATGGTCCCACCACTCCACTGCCATTTCCTTGGCGAGCCAAGAACAGCAGCTTTGTGTGCAGCCAGCGATGCCGAGAGCCTCAGTCATAGCCTTCCAAGCACAAAGGCCACAGGAAATGCTAACAACCTTCCATTAGTCAAAATGTTCCCAGCCCATGTGCTGAAGCAAATTTATCACCCTAGCAGAGGTTGTGCTGGCAGGTACTTCACACTCAACCTTTGCTGCTTTGGCTGTGCCACAGCTTCACAAGTATCTGGTCATTTCACACAGAAATTACTTGAAAGCACAAACAAAATCCTTTTTTCTTTGTTTTTTTTTTAGTCTACTGCAATGATTTTAGACCAACATAAATCAGTGAAAAGCATCTTACAGTTTTACAGAGCAGCATGGAAACTTCCATGAAAATACTCTGAGAGTTAGCAGCCAAAGGAGCCAGAAATAATATTTAAACTTTCTCCTGGAGTGCTTTAAGATGGATGCAATGAGTAAAATCACTGTGGGCATTTCATAGTAAACCAATGCTGATTGAGTTGGGCCTGACCGAGGGCAGGATGAAATGACAGTGGCTTCTGGACAGGCAGCCTGGGGAGAGGGGACAGCAGATGAACTGTCGTAGCCCTGACCTGGGACAGGGATACGAAGTCAAAGAATGAGCCAGCGGTGAATTGTCCTTTGCTGGTTTTGGCCTTCTGCCACAGCAACCCTTGTTGACATTTCAGAGACATTGTTGTGCACATGCAGATGCCTCACATTCAGACACTGATGCTGGTCCCATGTTATAAAAAATCATGAGTAATCTCACTAGCTCCAAATTACTCCAATATAAAAATTCCCACACTAATAATCCATGCACACTTAGACACAATGATAGGTGTGTAATACCTTCCATTCTCTTTGATTGTCTCCCAGCAGTCTATTCCATTGCCAGCTTTGCGGCTTAGAGTCACTCTTCGGCTGTTTGGTTCTTAGCCTGGGTGCAATTCCCTTCCCCAGCACTCAAAAAAAAAACAAACAAAACAAACCCCAAAACAAAACAAAAACAAACAAACAAAACAAAACAAAAAAAAAAGGCAAAAAACCCCCAAACAAACACAAAACAAACAAACAAACAAAAAAATCCCTGAATTAAATTAATTCATCTGCTTACAGAAATGTGAAGATGCTGAGCGCTTTTGAGAACCAGTACCAACAAGAGCCCAGAATCAGCATCCCAGCCCCAGGAAAGGCTAAGACCCTTCCTTCTCAGTGGGAGATGAATTTACTTTTCAGTGCCTAACTTCTATTAGTGATTCCCTGTGCAGCAGAACAGCAAGAGAGTCAATACATTAATAGAAGTCTTTCTTAGTTGATATTCCAGCTCTCCTACATGGATTTAGCCTTTTTCAGCTGAAGGACTTGGGACCAGAGTTTGGATACAAATTGTTCCCAGTCCCTTGTTCCATAGGGCTACTGATTTGCCTCCAGAATGCCCATCGCTGGGACTTCATTCCTTTGCTAAAAATTGTTTGGGTTATTCTGCTGCTGTGTTTGTCATTTCATTGCTGCCTTCCCCTGTTCCTAAATATTAAGCGGTTCTCAGCCTTTGCAATGCAAGGGTAGCACACCTCCCTCCACTCCATCTCTATGCTAGGGTAAGACATTCCCCAAACATGCCCCTGCTCCAACGAAGGTTCATTTATCCTCCCCCCTAATTACTGAGAAGTAATTACTGGGAAGTGCAAGAGAGTCTGGAGAGCTCCTCATGGGGCTCTGGCCCCCTCAAGCACTTCCCAACTCTGCTTTAATTAAGAACACAACTTTCACCAACAAGACTTCCATGCTTTGCCATGGACTATGAACTTGTGCCCCTGGACTTTCTGCCCAGGGGTGGGATCCATCCTGCTTCCCACCAGCCCTATCCCTGCTCTTTAGTAGGCTCCAGCAGTCCCCAGCACTTCTAGCACTGTCTGGCCAAGGTGAGTCCCAGCAGCCACTGGAGATGTATTTCCCTGGATCTGGATCATGGGGCCTTGGCAGAGTCTCTGGCTGCTCGTTGTGCCACTGTGTGTCACCTACAGCTCGCTCTGCATTTCTCTGGTGAACTGCTGCTCATCAAATAAGCGAGGGTAGAACAGTCAGAACAAGAGAACTGTGAAGAGGCAATTTCAGCTCCTGTTCAGTTTAACCTGTTTATGCCTGGATTTATGTGCCAGAGTGAGAGTAAACAGAGGGAGGAGGAGCCATTTGTCACCAGAATACCTGCAGAAAAAGCAGCTCCAGCCCTTCCATGGCACAGCAGCCTGCTCTAGTATTGCACAAACCACTGCTGATGAGTCTGGATGAGATGTGTGTTGGGATTGACGTCAGTGGTGAAAAACAAAACCCCTCGAGTGTTGGCAGCTGAAAACACCAGGTAATTACTTAATTGAGTCCATGATTTCCACCTTGGAGAAGCAGCCTGCAGCACTCAGGCTAAAAGCAGAAGCCCATTAGTAATTCTGGCAGCAGACCCCAGACCATGGAAAGCAGAAACCCAGAGTGTGTCCTGGTGCAGTGTTTGGAAGTTGAGAGACCCTGCATCCATCCCTACATCTGCCAGGAGCGCTGGCCTCTGCTGGACCCAGCAGCGCTGCTCCTCCCACTCTGACCAGAGACACAGAGCCAGAGTGTCCAGAACTGAGCAGTCCATGCAGGGAAACTAGAGCAAAACTCAAGCCATATCAATAAAAATTCAGCACAGAAGTGAGTTAGCCCAGTTCCCCACTGGGTGGTACTGGGCAGACTGGCAGCCACAGGGCTTCCGCTGGAACACGGGGAAGTCGGAGCCTTGGAAGGGGCAGGGGGCACCAGACCCAATCAAGGTTTAAATCAGAATCAAGGGGCAAACAAGGGAGCAAAGTTATAAAGATGCTGCAGAGTAGCACTGCCAGAATGGGGAAGCGGGAATAAATGCAGGAATAAAGCCACATCTTGGGGTCTGTAAAACATTTCCTCGCCCTGCCCTTCAGACAGAGCAGTCCTCACCAACACACATTCTCACACCAAAAGGATGCAGATCCTGGGATCTGTCACTGCACTTGCTGCCATCAGCTCTGTCCTGAGGAAGGCACCAGCACCCCAGTGTCAGGCAGTGGGTCTCCAGGGTGGTCTGGAGGGCACAGCAGTGTTACTGGAGGCTGCCACACTGGGCACACCCACAGCCCAGCACTCAGCTAATTCAGCTGTCAGTACTGGATATCAATAACCTCAGCTTTAAAACACAGGGAATTGTCCAGTTAAGCTGACTTTAGCAGAAATAAATCCAACCTGGCACCAGCTGGGCCAGGGACAATGTGTTTGGGCTTTGCTGCTGTCAGCTCACGGCAGCAGTGCGGCAGGGCCAGGATCAGCTGGATCCAAAGCCATGAGCAAACAGCGAGAGAGAGGCTTGTCCCTAAAAGCCCTGTGAACAATGTATAACTTCTTACAGGAAACTATCATTTATATAATTCCCATGGACTTCAGTTGCCACACCAGGGAGGAGGGAAGGCATTAGTCATGCACTACCAGATGTTTTGAATTATGTAAGACTTAATTATTTTCTTTCTTTCTTTTAAGAAAAAGGCTGCATCTCACCCTAGAGCCTTCTAGGGAGCCTCCTCACCCTCACCCATTGACACAGCCCACAAGCCCAGCGCTGCCCTGCTCTATGGCATGGCTCTGCCAGCTTTAGCACTTGCCCAGTCATTGCTAAATATATTTATTTTTATAAAGGCTCTTTTGAAAGGGGTGAAAAAAATGGGTGCAACAATAGTTTAAAGACAGAAATTCAACACAAATTTCATTAGTGTTCAGCAGGAGCAGGTAGGGGGTGTGTAACGCTGCCAAGGACAGTTATTTCTTGTCAGCTGAGACACATCAAGAAGGGAAACAGGTTCGTTAGCTTTGAGCAGCATAGGAAGGTTTGGGCTGGCAACCAGCACTGATGCCAGCCCTTCCCTGGGCAAGCGTTACAGGCAGCACAGGGCTCTTGCCAGGCTGCAGAATCCCATCCAGTCCCGTCACTGCACGAGCTCCCTGGGAGAGCAGCCAAAGGATCTGCACCAGCTCCCAGCAAAGCTCACGCTCATCGAAATCTCCAAGTGTCCCAGGCAGCTGAGTGTCTTAATTAAGAAATTTGTCTTCATTAGATAGAACCAGACACATTTGCATGTGCAGAGATGAGTCTCATGCTGATGGGGCACGGGTGGAATTAGGATCTGTCAGAAGGTGCCTGGCCATTGGATGCTGTCAGGAGGGTGTTACTAGATTTAAAGGTCTTGGATTAGCTTTGCTCCAGATCCGAAGCTTCATTTCCAACACACAAAGCTCCACTGATTTTGCAGCATCAAGGACTCCAAGCCCAAGTCTCTGGAAGATTCCTAGGGAGGGAAGAGGCATCTCTGTGGAACAGAGCAAGGCTGGTTTACCTGCAGCGCTTTTGCTGGTGCTTTTGATCTGATGCACGAGATGTTTAAAATCCAGCAAATTACACTTTTATCTCATTAAACACTTAACCAAAATGCTTCAACAGTTGCTGCCCTCCACCCCACAAGCAAAAGAAGTGATCCCAAAGAGCAGCAGGAATGTGGTGCTGTTTTCCAGCTGAACTGTAATCATAAGAAGGTTTCCAACTGCTCCACAGTATTTACAGAAGATGGATAATGCTGCAGTCTCTCAAGGCTACTACAGTCCGGTTTCCAATATTTCTAATAGTGAGGCTGTAGATGTATATTAAGGGGAAATAAAAAAGTTATCAGAAGTTGTGGAAATACTCTTATTTTCATTCTGTGCCTACAGCCAGCTCACGCACGGGATACAGCACAACCTCCCCAAGGGAGTGGCCTCACTCAGCCCTGGCTGCTCCAGGTCCTGCTGGAGCCCAGAGGTGGGCAGGGGGTGGAGACAGCCGGGGGCACTCCAGACACCCACCATGTCAGCACTGGTCAGCCAAAGGAAGGGCTCCACTCCAGGGAGATGGGGACATTGCTCTGGCTTGTGCTGAAGTAGGGAGGAAAACATTCAAAGAAAAATACTAAAATTGAAACCAAGCTCAGAATGTGCCAAAACTCGGCATGTCCCACAGCAGCACTGGCTGATGCCAGTACTGTCCCTCCCACAGCTGACGAGCTATTGCCAGGCAGGGCCAGGGGAACTGACATCTGAAAAACACTTTGCCAATTTCAAGAATCAATCTCATCTGGCAAGTCTTTTCTCCTCTCCACAGAAAATTAAACATATGCTCACGTGAATGTCTGCAAACACACGCACATCCACGCGGGAAATTCTTCACCACATGCCTGGAGCTGCCCTGCCACAGGGGCTGAGCTGCTGGGCAACCCCAGACACAGAGGGTGCCATGGGCAGAGGGGATCAGGCAGGAAAAAGGGCACTAAATGGCCCAGCATGGGCATGGTCCAGACACAAGCAATGACAGTGCAATAAATATACACCCTTAGCAATTAATATACACCCTCAGCAACAAAGCAATGCAACAGAGCATCTCCCAAATGTTGACAAGACCAGGGAGCTCCAGGCAAGTCAGAGCTGCTGCCCAAAGGGACCCACAGCCAAATCTGTCCTGAAACAGCAGCAGGGGCTGCAAAATCCCTCTGAACTGGGATGCCTGGGGTAAGCCACTACCCTCAGGTGGCCCCAGACCATCCCACACCCCCTGGCTCTCACTGGGAAGAAATGCTCCTCTCTGCACCCTGCGCTCTACGCTGGGTCCCCAGTGTGGCCTGTGGCTGTGCACAGGTGCCATTCCCAGGGCAGATCCATTTGTGGGGCAGATCCATTCCCGGGGCAGAGCCATGCCTGGGGCAGTCAGACTCAGAGGCTGCAGGAAGGACAGGGTGGCCATGCACAGCCCCTGCCATGAGCTCACAGCAGGCTCTGGGACCCACAGCACAGTGCTCTGTTTTAGTTTTCAACATGGATGGAAAATCTTTACCTCATTTGCTAAAAGCATTTTAATGTCTTTGCACAGGAAGGAAACCACTAAAATGTATTAGTAATTTGGATTATTTGATACAGTCAGCAGGACTAAGAGCACTTGCTTCACTTTGAGTCCAGGTTCAAAGCACTTATCACGAAGTTCTGCATCATTTCCTTTATGTTTCATTTCTATGTCATTTTTTCATTCATTAGCTATGAGTGGTGGTAAGTTCCAGAGTGCCCTTAGGTGCCCCTTGGAGCACATAGGGTGAGTGGCTCTTGGATCCATCGAAGTATTGAACTGCTGGACCCATCCAAGTTAAAGGCAAGTCACCCACAGAGCAATCCTTGGCAGTCAACTACCCCAGAGACGACTGGAGGAAGCTGAGAGTTCATTTCAGCACTTCAGAGGGTTCTGGTGTTAAATGAGGTCCTGGTGAGGCAGAAGCAAGGCCTGGCACTGCCACACCCCAGCACTGTCCTGCTCCAGCCCCAGCAGCATCAGCCCTGGAGCACTCCCAGAGCTAAAAGCAAGTGCTGTGCTATTTCTCCTCGCTGGTGGAGAGCAGGGCTAGCTGGGGCAGCATCTGCCACCCAGCCCTCTCTGTCCACTTCTGGGTTTGCATTTAAGCAGTTTTTCATTTGACAAAATTCCCTGCCCTCATCCCACTGAAGGGGGAGGGGAGGAGCCTGATCACTGCTCAGTCTGGGACAGGTCCGTGGCACCGCTCTGGTCTCTGCCTCGTGCATCCCACCAGCATCCCCGCAGTGCCAGGCACACCACACAGTGACAGGCTCCCATCACTTCATGACAGCCAGGCCTGGCTCCTGTGGGGCCTCACTGTGTTCCCACTGGCATTGGAAGGACACAAACCATACAGAAACACTGTGTGATGCCCAGTGCTTCTAGCCCCTCATGTTGCTCAACCTCAAGGTGCCTCAGGATAAGGAGAAATGCCCCATGGCATCTGTACAGGAGCTGCTGATGCACTCTTGGGGACACAGGGAGCTCCAGGCAGCCCAGAGCAGCACCTGGGGGACACTGCTGGACCCTCCACTGGCCCTGAGCTCTGGCGCAGGATCCACATCCCTGTGCCATGACAACAGCTGCATATGGAACCAGCTGCATTCATCCTGCCATGTGCCATCTCACAGGGGTGTGGTTGACCTAGGAAGAAGTTGGTGCTGCACAAGGAACCACCATTTATCCAGAAGAAGAAAACCAGAGTCAGCGAGAAGGAATTGTTGGGAGTTGCTGCTTCCTCAGTCACCCTTGTCTAAAGCCCAAACAAGCCCTGCTGTGGAGCTCAGGCACTGCCACGTGCTCCCTGCGGCACCTGGGCTGCTCCTGCTCAGCCCAGAGCCAGCCCTGACCCTGCTGTCAGCAGATTCTCCATGAAAACAATCACACCGCAGAGCTGACCTGCTGTGATGAACACACTTCACCCTGTGACAGGCTGCAGGTTGGACCCACAAAGCCATACACAACACGGCTTTGTCAGGAGTCTCTTCAGTTGCTAAGAGAGGCAGACACCGAGTCATGGTTTTACCTCCTCATCTTTTTTATCACCTGGCTCGTGTCCAGAGTCCCATGGTGTCTTCCAGCAAGGGGCATCGGCAAGACCCACCACGCATCCACCTCAGACAGCACCATCACTTCCAAGTTCCCAGAGTGCCTGGGAGAGCCCCTGCCCAGAGGGGCCAGCCAGGCTCCTGCAACCCCTGCTCCGTGCCCTGCACCCCACAGTAGAACCCCAAATGGGGACAGAGCGCCTCGGCGCACCCTGACCGGGCCCAGCACCCACGTCTGCTGCCAGGGCACTGCAGGCACCTTCCAACCACAGGCTCCTCGAGCCCCAAACCCCACGTTGCTCCGATGGGCTGGGCAAGGACAAATAACGGAGCAGCTGCCCAGGAGCACTCCGATGCACCAGACGAGGAAGTGCTTACACACACCCACCAGTTAAAAGGTATCTTTAACTTTAGAAGGAAATCAACACACGTGTCAGCACGCAGAAGTGTGGAAAGGTAATTTAAATGCAAATGCTGCATTTAGACCACAGAAATTAATAAATACATTCAATTTATTGTTCACACTTAGAGTTAATGATTATTACACTTCAGTCGGGTAACTGGACCCTGTGGACAGAAATAGTTCAGGTATTAATTTCAGTTCAATCAGCCAGTGACAGCCCGCGCAGCACCTTCCCCCGGAGCGACGGCAGTGCTTGGTCCGGAGCGGAGCTGGGAGGAGCCCTGGGAGGAGCCCCGGGAGGGAAAGGAAGGGAAAG
>VZTJ01001956.1:148112-205603 GCA_013397795.1 Orthonyx spaldingii
CCCCTCCCAGCGCGGGGCGCTGCTGCCCCCTGCTGGCAACGGGCGGATACCACGGGGACAGAGCGGGGACAGAGCGGGGACAGAGCGGGGACTGGCCGCGCCCCGCCCTCCGCGGGAAGAGAGGGACACCGAGCACAGCTGGAGCACGCCTGTCACACACCCTGCAGAGGCCTCACAAGTGTCGCACACAGCTGGCACCCTCCAGGGCCCTGTTCCTCCACACGCATCCGCTGCCCAGGGACCTGCTGGAGCCACCCCCGGGCTATCCCCCAGGGCGGTGCCCAGGATGCTTCCGCGGTGGGTACCGGACCGTGTCAGAACCGGACCCTGCTGCTGCCAGCTGCTCTCGGTGGGAGGAGAGGGTGGTGACCGCTGCAGACCGGGGCGGGGCGGATCTGGCAGGCCGGAGCCCTCCCTGCACTCACCTGACCCGAGGCTGAGCCCAGAGCTGTCCCCATTAACCGTACTTAAGGAGGAGTAATTAGGGACGGGGTGATGCCGGTCGAGCCCCACCTGCAGCTCAGCCAGTTCTCCCCCTGCTCACGGCCCACAAAATCCCCTGCTCGAGCACCGCCAGCTGCATCTGCCACACCTCAAAGACGGATGATGGATGGAATCAGGGTGATCTCTGCCTCGCCACGAATCAGCAGCAGAAAAAAAACAATGGGAAGAGACAAAACTCAGCCCGAGTGAGCATCCAGCACAGTTCCTCACAGCCCAGGTGCAAAGGGCTCTGGGGCTGTTTGTTTAGAATCGGAGTTTTTTATCCCCTCAGCAGCCACAAACAGCATCCAGATCCCAGCCATAGGGTCAGGAGATGGTGTCTGTATTGCCCGGGGCAGGGCAGGATGTTGTGGGGCACAGTAGGGCTCTGCACCTCGACAGCCCACACAGGCAGCTAGGAGAGGCACAGGCTCATTTTGACATCTTCTTTTGTCTGCTTTCATTTGTGCATTGTGGGCATGGTCCCCTTCCCGGAGCAGTGTGATGTGTCCCGTGTGGCAGGGCAGGGGGCTCCCCTCATGGGAGGACAACTCGGCTGGCACAGACCAGCACAGGTCCTGCCACCTCACTGGAAATGGGCAAATCCCTTGGAGGTGGTGGGTGGGTTTTTTATTGACCTACATCCTTCTTTCCTGTATTTGCACCATATGCCCAGAGCTGGAAGACCCCATCTTTGGTCTCCATGGCCCATCCAAACACACACAAAGGCAGCCGCTGAGCATCCATGGGATGAGGCGTGGCGAAGAAGCACAGGCAAGAAGCAGCAAATCTTCTGAAATCACAGACAACGTTTTTGAGAAAAGTTAAGCAGTTTATTCAACAGGATGAGTCCACACCCAACCAGTGGCTTCATCTACATGGCATCACCAGCACACACGAGGACCCACTCAGACACTCTAGCTGACGGCATCTCACCATACGTTACAGAAACAACACCAGAGGAGGAAGAGGAGGAGGAGGATGACCGGTACACTGGGCAGCAGCCGGCGGTTTCCCACAGCCTCCTGGCATAACCAACCCCGTCCCCTCCACACCTCGCAGCCCAGCCACGCGAAGCAAATCAGACTCGGGACATCTACTGCCGCCCCGTGAGAACCACAACACTGCTAGTTAAATAACATACCCGGGGATACAAAAACCACCTACCAGGGGACCTCAGCTAAGGAACAAAGTGCACTGTCATCACCGCCCCGGGACCACGCGCTCACGGCGCTGAGGGTCTGTCCAGGGAAGGGGCCGCAGTGCCATCGCTCCCCCTCAGCACCATGGCAGGGCCCCGGGGGCCGAGCTGGCAGGCACAGGGCTGGATGGGGCAGGGCCGTGGGAGCTGAGCTCGGCGCTCGCTCTGTACAGCAGAGACATGGCTGCCCCGTGCTGCCCCTCCGCGCGTCCAGGGGCACGAGCACAGCCCAGCCTGGTTCTGGCAGCAGCTCGGCCGTGGGGTGTCACAGTGAAACTCTGTGAACTCTGAAGCCCACACACAGTCTGTGCCCTCAGGGAGGTACCGAGGATCGGAGTCAGTCACTCACAAACCGTGAGCAGGTTCCAGTTATGATGCCCCTACAATGGATGTGGCTCGATTTTGTGCCAAGTTTGCTTACAGAAAAATACATTTCTTCCCTTAAATTTACAGTAGTTAAAACTACACTTGGAATACCATATTACAAAGGGGGAGTTTATTCTCCAACAAAAAGTCTTAGTTCCCTTTTCGTTAAACAGAAAAATGGAAGGACTTTAAAAGCAATCACCCCCAGCACAACACAACTGCCCAGACAAACCCATGTGTGCAGAGCTCCCAGGCCTGAACTCCAACTGTTTGTTTTGGTGCTCAAAAAGGCACTTAAAGATAAGAAAACAATTGTATTAAAAACCCACAACAAAACAAAACAAAGGAAAACGAAAGGCAATAATTTAATAGAAAGACACTGGAACTTGTACCGTATGTTCAAAAGAAAGAAGGGAGGAAATAAAACCCCTAATGAAGATGGGTTTGCGCTCAAGTCATCTTAGAAAGCATGTAAAAAACAGAAAACTGGCAAAGTGAACATTCTCCAGGAGCTAAATGGAAACGAAAGTAATAATTACTGGCAATGGATACACAGCACTGGTGCCAAATGGGTCCTTCCTGCCCCCAGCACAGGTCTGTGACCAGCCCAGCCTGGCCGAACAACTGCTGCCGCTGTGCCAGGCCAGACAGTGGCTGGGGCTGTGCCAGAAAAGGGGGATGATGGAGAAATAAACACCAACATGAACCAGCTGTGGTCATTACAAATGCCAAGGATGTTC
The DNA here is from genome assembly GCA_013397795.1 of Orthonyx spaldingii. Lineage (NCBI taxonomy): Eukaryota > Metazoa > Chordata > Aves > Passeriformes > Orthonychidae > Orthonyx > Orthonyx spaldingii. The sequence continues at coordinate 150,903 of VZTJ01001956.1, forward strand.
ACAGACAAGCACACACACCATCTGCCCTGCCAGTGTGACAGGGAGGGACATGGGCAGAGCTGCTCCCCACGGGCTCTGTGAGGGGTGCCGGCAGCTTCGCTTCCCTTCAGGATTGCTATTATTATTACTGGGTTTATTTTTACATCGAGCTACCTACTAAGTGCAAAGATTTGTTGAGTGGCATTGGCTTTTATCTAATTTTAGCCTATTTTTGTACAGTTTACAGGTTAACAGTTACTTTCGAGCAATTAAGCAAGTACAGCAATATATACAGGGCTTCAGAGCGGGGCGTGAGGGGACACGTGCAATGGGCACGGGACAGGCACCAGCCTGTTTGCAGTGTCAGCTCCGTGCCCAGTGCATAGAGCTGCAGGTGTGGAGGTGCAGAGATAGGGGTGCAGCTGTGGAAGTACCAGCATGGAGGTACACGTACCAGAGGTACAGGTGTGAATGTACAGGCAGTCTTGCACAAGCATGAGCTCCTCAGCTGAGGAGACACGAGCCACTGCAGGACTGGCGGGCTCTACCACCCTGGTCAGCGCCTCCACTGCCTTCTGGAAGTCAGGCTGCTTCTCCTGCAGAGCTGGGGTCCGCAGCAGTGCTGGAGAGATGAGGAAGATGAAGCAGGGGGGACAAATCAAAGCCCCAGGCAGAGTAGGTGGCTGCTGGGTGAGTCAGGAGAGCTTGCACGCGTCTTCGCCCAGGCACAGACAGAGCAGCAGGATCAGAGATAGCGGGGAGGAAGGATGAACATTAAGGAGCCATTAGTATGTGACCAAGGGGAAGTGCCAAATCAAACCATGGGGTATTGCATGGAAATATGTACAACGAAAAGCTGCAGGAGAAGCATGGAGCATCTTGGATTCAGTGCTTACAGAGGAGCCTGGATTATCAGACAGGACCATGCAATCCCCAGCCTTCTGCATAATTTTTCTATGGGTAAAACAAAATGTAGATTCCTTTGCATAAACTCGAACAGTTTTATATGGTACAGTACAGAAAGTGCAAAGTATCACCCATCAGATCAGTTTTGCATCTGACGTGGTCAAATACAGCTCATGCTTCTCATGCAGGACAACCACTCTGACCCGAGACCCCTCCTCACTGCTCAGGCCTGACCGTCGAGAGACCATTGCGTTGGGTTTTGATTAAAAAAAAAGGAAAAAGCGTGTGGGGAAAGGGAGATGAAGAATCTCCAAACTGTGTAAGTTACTCCATGCTTTACCACAGGTTTGGTCACCAGTCCTTGTTCACTCTGAAAACTTGCAGAGAAGCAGCGTTCCATGGCCCCAGTGCAGCACAGCGTCCTCCTCCTGCGCAAGGGTGATGGCACACACCTCACTCTGTCCCCACTCATGACACTCACTTCACTCCATCTCCACTCATGGCACACACCTCGCTTTGTCCCTGCTGCCCAGGGCATCACGGGCACATGAAGACATCTCAGGATTCAGCTGAAGACTCCAGCTGGCTGAACACTCATGGTCATTTATGAATTTCCAACTCTTCTTCACAGCCCAGCAGTGAACAGACCCCACTGTATCCCCATCCCTTTTTTCAATGCCAAGAGGTACAGAAAATAAATTCCAGGATGGCCTTGTATTGCTCAACACACAGCTGCTGCAGTGTGGGCTTCCATGTGCACACAGAGAGCCTTGGAAACGCAGACCAACCCACTGTCTCAAGAGAGGACATTTCAGAGCCAGTTTCTGAGGTAAATCTACTGTTTAAAAAGTCACTGAATTCTGTACACTTTTTTTTTAATATATACTTCTACACTGAGCATGTTTTCCAGTGCCAACACGTAGACCTGCTGTCTCCTTCTGCTGTAGGACTGCAAGCTCAGGAAGTGTTTCTGCATGGATGGGGTGTGTGCACACCTATGTACATACACACACACGTATGTACAGCACCAGGCCCAGGCCATGCACGTGTTTCCTCTCAGGAGGCTCACAGCAGAGGGCTCTGACCCCTGCTCAGCCCAGTGAGGCCTCGCTGCGCCGGCTCCGCTCCCACTGTCCGGGTGTCGGCTCTCCTGCCGCAGCCCCTGTGCCCCAGCCTACATGGTGCCCGATTTATCTGCCGAGCTGCTGGGGAAGAGCTTCTCAGTGGGGGTGACGGCAGGGCTGCCCACCCCCGAGCTGCTGCTGCTGCTGGAGCGGTGCTGCACCACCGGCCGCACCGGCCGCATCGGCGGCGGCCGCAGCTGCGCCCCGGCCAGCCGGGCCGACAGCGCTGGCTTGAAGGTGGTCATCATCTCGGTGGTGGAGCTGCTGCTGCGCCGCATGGCTGCGTCGGGGTCCCGGATCAGGATGGTGTGCAGGGGGCTGGCTGGCTCCGAGTTGGCGGCGCCCATCGGGGGGTTCTTCAGGGGCTCCAGCGTGTCCAGGACCACGTCGGGGGCCTGCTTGGCTGTGTTCTGCCTCTCCAGCTCCCTCAGCTCGTTCAGCGCTGTGCTCATGGTCTTCTCTATGTCCTGTGAATGCCCAAGGAATGTCAGCACTATGTCAGAGCATCACCTGCTCTCCTGCACCTCACCCCACTATCCTGGCATGTGTGTCTGCAGAGGGGGTCTCTGACCTAAGAGCCCCCAGGGAAAACAGGAACTTTGGGAGAAGGTGTGAAGCCCAAACTGGCCGCACAAAGGTGCTCCGTGTTCCCCAGGTCAACAGGAGCTTGGTCACCAGCTCCAAAGGGCGTGAATCCTGAGCACCAGGAGTGATGGTTTGGTGAACACCAGTCTGCCCACACAGCTCCCCCACAGCATTGAAGATGGGTTTTCCCCACAAAAGAGGCCCTGCAACCTCCACTGGATGTATGGGGCCTCTGCTTGTCCCTGTGCCTGCAAGTGGCAGGGACATGCATAGGGATGTTTATGGAGCGAGTAGCACAACAGCAGCTTGCCATGGATTTACGAGAGGCCTGAGGCAGCCAAAGAGAAACTGGCTCCAGCCCCTTATCAGCTGCCCACCTCCAGCCTCCACAGGCTGTCCACAGCAATCCTCCAGAACATGAACCCAGTTCAACCAGAAGTGGCCATGCACAGGCCATACACTGCCTATGGCTACAGTGCTGGGATCTCCTGCAGAAATGGAGAGGCCCTAGTTTGGCTTCACTTAAATCCACCTTAGCTAATTAAGGCCACTAACTCAGCAAGACCATGGCAGAAGTAATTTAAGGCACCAGAGTCAATCACTTGAAAAGTCACTCTAGTTAATGCTGTCCTGGTGTAGACAAGTGCTTAATTTTATAACACATACAAAATGCTCAGCGAGCCTTAGCTAAGGTTCAAAGGATCAGCTGAAGGGAAAAAATTATCAAGTTACCTCCAATTCATTCTATTAAGTTGCTCAGATGATGAGTGAAAATATTCTCCCAGAGTAAAGCCTCAGGACTCCTAAGCCCAGCAGCCCCACAGGCTTCAAGGTGAAAATTCAGATCAGCTGGGTGAGCATCTTTTACAAGAACAACCCAACGCAGTTCGGTAACAGCTGTGACAGCAGCACAGTAACAGTGTCTGAGATGAAGGGCTCCGGGCAGTCCCCAGTGAGTTCCCCTTCAGCCTCTTGGTCCCTTCCTAGTCCTCTTACCTCAGCAAGAGCCTCTGCTTCCAGGGATTTCTGATCTCCAAGACTGCTGTGCCGGGTGGATCCACAGGTCGATCTCAGCGGGTGGCTGTCAGCCAGGGCCTTCCTGTCTGGGAAATTGATGCTGCCCGCACTGCCGAATGTCGCCATTCTGCGCTTCTCAGGACTGTCGATCCTGCCCCTGTTGAGGGGGATCTTGTGGGGGCTGCTGGGGTAGGCTGCTGCTCGAGGAGGGGTGTCTATGCCAGGCCCCAGCCCTCGGGGAGGGCTATGGGTGTCCCCGCCGCTGCGGCGCCGAGGGATGGCTGCACCATCAGACCTCAGTCTCACTCTGCAGAGAATCCAGCACACCACCAAGTCAGTGTCTGCAAGGCACACACTCAGCCCTGAGTTCAGCTCAGACCAAACTCGAGCCTTCTGGCTTCAGAAGACTCAGGCAAGAGGGAAGACAAATATTTTAGCCAGTACCAAGAAAGGGAGAGCATCAAATCGTAACAGTAGTTTGGGTTTGAAGGGACCTCAAAGGTCATGTTGTTTCAACCCCTGCTATGGGCAGGGACACCTTCCACTAGACCAGGTTGCTCAGGACCCCATTGTACCCTCTGTACATGTTAAATCCCCATTAGCAGTGCACATGAAACCCCCTCTGTGCTCATATTATCCTGCAGCGCTTACTAGAGCCTTCCCTCCCATCCTGCCCTACCCCACACACCGACTGTCTGCACCTGTGACAGCGACCACCTCCACAATCACAGGAAAATGGGAGTTACCTGCCCATCACTCCCCCAAAGCCATAGTCCATGATGTGATCTGTTGGCGACTGGATGTCATTCTTGGAGGAGGCTTTATCATCCAGCAGTGGCCCGCTGCTCGCCTCGCTGTCTGCCTTCTGGCTCAGGCTGTCGGAGAACGCATCATCCCTAGGGGAAGTAGACCACACCAGTGATAGGGCTGTGCCCTGGGACAGCCAGGGCCCGGATGCCACATGAATCTGATCATCACCACTCCAGCAGCTCCACACTTCGTTAACAAAGAGCTGGACAAAGGCCACCACTTCACTGGGAGCCTGGAAACAGTGCACATCTGCCTCCACATTCCCTGTGATGTGGCTGCCATTGTGATGACTCCAGGTACAGTAGTTTTAAGAAAAGCAGCAAAGGGCCCTGGGATCTGCCCACAGGGCAGGTGAGCACCAAACAATCCAGGTCAATACTCACAGAGGCAAGGCCAGTGGTAAGCCTGGGTCACACCATTTTGGGGAGTCAATGAGAGATGGGGTCCAGGTACACTGAGGTACAATGTTTAGTACTTGGCTTTATCAGCCTGAATGAGAAACAAATGGAGCCAATACATGGAGAAGTGAACAGGCCCAGATTTCTCACCAAAGTCATTAAATCTCGGCAAAACTGACTGATTATTTTAGGTGACTGAAGTGGACGTTGTGCAAGTATATGATTTTAACAACCCTCACCACTTTACTCACATGTCTTGCACCACGATGTACTGGTGGGGAATGAGCCCGTCCACCCCGTTGTGCCTCCCTTCCCACCAGTCTTCCGACGCCCGATGGTACAGCAGGAGTGAGGCCCCTTTCTTGAACGAGAGCTCACGTGGAGATCGTCCAATGTAGTCGAACTTGGCTATGGCTTCAATCTGCTCCACCTCTGCGCAGGAGAGAGGCACAGCAAGAGAGGAGCTCAGTTCAGCCATCACAAGGGAAGACGAACCCTAGAGAGCCATCTCACCAGAGCAGCAGTGCTGCTGCTGCCCAGCATCCCCAGAGCACCTGACACTGAGCACAAGCCTTGTTTTCAGACTGATCAATTATTGTTGTTCCAGTCTTTCTGGGACCTCTCTCAGACTCATAAACTACTGGCAATTACAAACAGCTACAAACCAGATGGGGAGCAGCAGGAATCTCCCTCTGTGCATATGGCATCCTCACCCAGACTCACATTTTCCGCCTTTGGTTACAGAACCCCATTGTCCTCCAGCCTGAGATTTTGTCAAGCTGTGTCAGATGCTGTAATCAGACCCCACTTACCTTCTCTTTCCTTCCTTATCCTGGAGACAGTTTGGCCTGAATTATTGACGAGCAACTAATGCCCCTTTGGGGATCCCCATGGAAATAACAACAGCTCCAGCCAGGCAGCTGCTCTGCACCCCGCCATCTGCAGCACTCTGCCTCACTGCTTCCCCACTTTTCCTAATGTGAGCTCTACCAAACGCCCCTGACTCACAAACTGGGAGCTCAGGGCCTGAAATACAGGCAGGCTGAGGCAGAACTTCACTTTGCAAGGCCATGAGCACACCAGTGTCCTCTAAGCCTCTGGTCAACAGCATCACAGCAGGAGCTGCTGGGGCACCCAATGGCACTAGGAGCCTGTGAAAGAGCCTGGCCCTTATGTGGATTTGTTTCCAGGTGGGGAACACTGAATCCTAAAGAAAGCATTGCAACAACTGCAAAGCAGTAACAGTGCCTCACTAACCAGAGCGACCCACAGCTTGGGTGTCAGACTGCTGCCACTCCCCAGTCACCCCTGCCACTGTCAGAGCATTAACATGCCTTGATTATCTGAGACAGTGGATCATTTCAACTCCCACCTGGAGACTGGCAGACAGAAAATGACAAAGCAAAACACAGCAAGCCTGCCCAGTTTCTCCAGATCTGCCACATTCTCATTAAACAGGGAAACTTGCTCTGCCCCACCACTGACCGTGGGCTCAACAGCCATCAGTGTGTGACCCAATACTCTGCTCAGAGACCAAGCCCATGTGTAGGAGGGGACACCAAAGGAGGACACGGGAGATGCTGCATCAGACCCCTGCCCCATTCCAGCCCCACCTGGGACAGGCCAGGCCACTTCAGAAGATTTATTTTCCCCACCTTAAGCAACTCCCACATGAGGGCAGAGGGTCTGGGAACACCACAGGGGGATCAACAGGGAATGTTACGGAGGAGACAGAGCCAGGAGGCAGCCAGGAGAGTTCCCACAGCCCTGACACAACTCTGGGCTACCAGCAGGGAGTGTGTGCAGGGCAAGGGAGAGAGGGAATATGTAAATTCACAAAATAAAGCTGCTCCTCTGCTCTACACTTGGCACCACAGATAATTGCTCAGAAACCCCAGTCGGAGCCATTAACGTGGCCACTCAAGTATGAAATTGGCTGCACAGCAGTTCCCTTGCCTCCCTCTGCCAGGCCTGTCGGCTCCTGCCTGGAGCTGAGAGCAGGCCTGGAGCCGCCCAGCCCCACATGCCCTTCCCTGTGCCTGGAGCCGCCCGGCCCCATGTGTGCCCTTCCCTGTGCCCTCCTTGTGCCTGGAGCCACCTGACCCCGCGTGCCCTTCCCCGTGCCCTCCCTGTGCTGTTCCTCCTCCCTGGCCCCACTTGCCAGGTGAGCCCTTCCTCGTCCCCACATGCCTCACAGGGCAGGCGTGTCCTGGATGCAGCCGAGGCAGCAGCAGCCGTCGGAAGCAGAAGGTGCTCAGCTCCCCAGGGCCCTTCCAACACAGCAAGCCCTGCCATGGTTCCCTGCCCTACAGTAGTGCCAGCGGGATTGCCCAAACTCCCCGCTCAGGGCTGGTGCCGCTGGCAAGAGGCAGCACAGCGCTGCCTCCTGCTCCGGCCCAGCCCTGCCCCAGCCATGCCCCAGTCCAGCCTCCATCCCGCAGTGCTCGCTGCTCTCCTGCACTCAGAACTCTGCTCACACCCACCCAGCCCCTGCTCACATCCCGCTCACCATCGTCACTGGTGTGCGGCTCTGTCCCGTTGTCGTGGTCCACCTCATCGATGGTGCCTGGCTCGCTGTGTGGGCTGTCACTGCAAAGGAACACATCAGGCTGTCACACAACAAATGACACTGTTCCCAATGCACTCGGCACACCTAATGTGTTGAGGGACGTGCTGCCCAGGGAGGTGGTGGAGTCCTCATACCTGGAGGTGTAGAAGAAACGACTGGACGTGTCTAGGCAACAATGTGGTGTTTGGTCAAAGGTTAGACTTGATCTTGGAGGTCTTTTTCAACCTAACTGATTCTGTGATTCTCTGATTCTATGATTTCAAATCACAGCAGATCTCTGAACTTGCTCTTAGAAAAGCAAACACCCACACCACAACCACCAGGCCCAGCATGTCACGTTCTGTTGGCTCTTGTGTCTTTAGTAGTGTTAGGCAAAACTAACACAAAGTGACACCAAGTTAAATGTCCCATTCCCTAATTCACAATGATCTTTAGCATTTTATCCTCTGCTACACCAGGAAAGATGGTGGCAGGTGACTAGTATCAGGCACGGTGAGGTCTCAGAAATGTACAAAACTTGTACAAAATCAGTTCAAGTCTGTTATTGACCCTGGTTTGTTAAACCCAGACCTAAATGTTGGGTTAGAATTCCAGAAACAAAGGCAACTGGAAGGTTTGGGTTAACCTCAGGCTGAGGAATTTCATCCAACCAGCAAATTATGATGGAACTATGGGACTTTACTCAAAATTTCCAGCCTAGGAGGAATTTGGATAGAATTGACCTAAAATTCTGTTTTGCTGAACACACTTCTGTGAATCTGCAGCTCAAAAAATCTTCATCAATATTAATATTTGCACTGGGAAAAGTTTCTTCTGATGTTTTTTACTGAGGTTTATAATACCAAGTCAGCACAAAAAAATGAATACCTGGTGAAACTTCTGTTTTGACTGGTAAGTGTTGGGGTTTGGAATCCTTCTTTTTGTTTCTCTTATCTTAGGGAATTTTTGCCCATACGTTGCTAAGACACCATAACAACTGGGTACTTAAGAGAAACAATAGAAAGACCAGTTGAGTAAAAAACTTGTAAGTAGCTATTCCCTTATATGGATATTCCCTCTTGAAGGAGGCGGAGATCTCGGGACAGCTGGGCTGGGAAAAGGGAAGGGGAGCAGTAGCTCGGGCTCTTTGCCTCTCGGCATTCAGAAGAGAGGGAAGCTGCCGTTGCTTGTCACCACTGTGGAGTTTTCCTGGCTCCTGCTGCCTGCCTGCCTCTCCCGGAGCCAGCCCCTGCTAGCCGTGGCTTGGGAGTCGGGCTGCCCTGCCCTGCCCAGCCCTGCCGGACCCCTGCTGCAGCTCCGGGGTTTTTGCCTACAAGAAGTCCAGGCTCCATCCCTCCTGGGGCCGCGCCTGCCATCACTGCCAGGGAGAGACAGCCGAGACCTGCGCTACAGCGCCCCCTGCAGCCGAGGAGGAGCCATCGCACCCGTCCTGCCCAATTGCTAACAGGGAGCAAGAAGAGACTGGACTGGGGGTTTGCTCTGTTCTTGTTTGTTGTGGTTGCCATTGTTGTTGTTTGTCTGTCTTGATATATATATATATTAGTAAAGAACTGTTATTCCTTTTTCCCACAACATTACCTGAAAGCCCCTTTAATTTCAAAATTATACTAATTCGGAGGGAAGGGGATTACATTTCCTATTCCAAGGGAGGCTCTTGCCTTCCTTAGCAGACACCTGTCCTCAAACTAGGACAGTAAGACTAAACCAAATGGTTCAGTGTGCAAGAGCCCCTTGGCCTGATCAAAGTATTTGTACCCAGGAACCCTGCAGAGAGCTCACCAGTACTCCTCCCCTCCGGTCATGCACTTTTCGTACACAGGTCCTTCCAGCTCTCGGTGGCTGGGGAAGATGCCCTCATGGTGAATGATGATGGTTTTGATGACCTCATTGACATGGGCCTGGCAGGACACCGGATCCTGCCCGTCAGGAATGTGCATCAGCGTGGGCCCGAAGCAGATGGCCAGGTTGTAGGGATCCATCATGTTCTCATCGCTGTACTGTGACAAGCTGCAAGCACACACGTGAGGGAGCTGCTGTGCCGGCATTCCCGCTCGCTTGGAAAACCTCCCACCACCAACCCCCACTGCCCCAGGATGCTTCATCACCGAGCTGTCCCCCTTCCCCAGGCACATAGCCACGGCTCAGCAAGGTTAGGGAAGAACCAAGGTACAACTCCCCATGGCAACACCAGAAAGGACTCATGCAGCAAGGACAGGGAAGCCCTGGCAAAAGCGACGGCAAGGAGAAGCTTGGTGAAGCAGGAAAACAGACTCACTGGTTAAGGAAAGCAAAGAGGTATCTCATGACCACGATGACAGCCCGGGGCAGAGTGACAATGATCTGCTGGATCTGGTGCATTCTCTCTGCAGGGTTCTCAATTTCTGGAACACATGGATAGAAAGCACATCCTTAAAAACCTTCTCAGGACCACACAGCTCAGCTCCAGAGGGACTTGTTCCAGATCTCGTGGCCCAATAAGTGAGGAAAACAAAAGCCTATCTCCAGAGGTCATCCATGAGTTTGGCACTGCGGTGCAAAAAGAGAATGGGCCACACTGCTCCTCCAGAGAGGAATTCATATGTTCAGATTCAGTACAGACAGCAAATAAAGATATTTCTGTGGGTTTATTTTTAAAATAAATGTATATGCATTACTTATCTCATTCCTCAACAACTCCTCTGTTCCTCAAAAGCCTGATTCAATGTGGCACTGAAAACAGAGCAATATTTGATTTTCTAGGGCAGATTTTTAAATGAGGTTTTTATTCACGTTACTCCTCTGGGTTATACATTGGATCCTTCTGAGCCCTTCCACTCCTGTCTTCTACTGCTCTTAATTAGAAATTCTCCCTACCCCCCAGTGCTGCCAATGCACACTTCTGACATCTTTTCCTAACAACTCCCATTGCCCACCTGCCACCCTCCTCACAGCAGAAACCTCTGTTTGCAAACTCGGGTGTACCTGCCCCCATTTAGTGCTTCTCTCGTCCCACCCAGTTCTCCACGAAGAGCTGTCACATGTACTTACTTATAGTAGATATCAAATCTTGAAACCTTTCCTTAGGAAAGAGGGGGTTTTCCAGTCCTCGGAAATACAGCTTCAAGACTCCAGCCACTGAGTTAATGTCTCGTTCATTCTGATCATCAGAAAGGGGGTCTTCACCTGCCCAGAGAAAAGGTTTTATGTCCAGCATCACCATCAAGCTGGACTAACTTAACACGTGGTTTTCCTCATTTACTGGAACATCCAAATTTCCCAGGGTTCAGAAAACCTCCTCATGTGCAAAGGCAATGCTGATTTATCCTGAAAACCAGTTTCACTGTGGGATTTCAAACCTTTCCTGAGGACAAGGATGATATTGTTTGTCTCCCCTTCACAGTTTCCAGCCCAGTGCATTTCACATTTACAGCACCAGCGCGGAAAGCTGAGGAGATCTGAAGAGCAGTGAGTGAGAGCCTGAGCACAGGCTTGGCTGGAGGATACAGTTACACCTCTGGAATAGACTCAATGGTTCTGGATAGCTTTGTACTGACTTCAGTCTGTGAAAGGCTTTCAGTGCCCCAGAGATTTGGATACTAATTCATCTTAAATTGGATGTGCAAATCCTCCAGCACTTGACAATCCCGACACCGCCTTACCCACTGGCCCATCCACCTTCACCCTGATCCTTCCAGTGCTGCTCAAGGATTAAGGGTCACTATTCTCAGCAGGACTGTCCCTGTCACAGCGCCCCTCCACTCAGGACAGCAGGACTGCTTTCCCTTTCTCACCGGCCTGGCACCCCACATGTGATTTTCTCAACAGAGTTACTGGCACTTCCACAGCCAGCACTGCCACCAGGTACAGGTAGGAATGCTGTGCTTCCCCTGGCAAACTGCTGCAGGAAGGATGAGCAAGGATCCCCAGTAAACTCTTTCATGGCTCTTATGTTTTTAATGACTGTGGAAAAGACCTCTGCATGTACCCCTACTTCCCTGGGTGACTCTTTGCTACTGCCAGAGACACAACACTGAGAAACCCAGAAGGGGTAAAACCTCCTCATGTCTCGTAGCAGAAAGGGCTGTATACAGGCTTTACACCATGGCTAATGCACCCAGCACACACCAACTCCCACCAACAATCCCAGCTCAGACAAGGCATTCTGCTGTACTTGCACACCCCAGCTACACACCTCTCTCAAACGAGTTCTTGATGTCGTTGACTTCTACCTGGGAGCCAGGGACTCTGAAGATGCCCTGTTGCTGGAGGCCTGGAAGAGAACAAAACTTTAGGAGAGATTCCTGGAACTGTTGGGCAATACCTGCAGGTAAAAACAGCAGAACTCAGGAGTCGATGCACCAAACAGGCTTGGACCAAGCATAGTCCAAGATGCCTGCTGCATCTCACTTCTGCTCATATTTTTCAACCAAGGCCCCCAGATCAAGGTGCTGAAAGGGCTCATGGCCTGAGCGAACAATTTAACCTGGGTACATGCTAATAAAAACCTTACTATTGCCAGTCATCCAATGCTGCATCACAGCCAACACCATCAGAATTCTAACCCAAGCCCACAGAGGAGAGACTGCAGGCACCCCTGTGAGTCTCTGCTGGATCTCACTGCTCACTCAAGTACTTTAATCCTTGGCAGAAGGTTTCTGTGAATGTACTGAGTCAACTTACCATATAGATTGATGTAGCGGATGCAGCTTTCTACGACAAGTGGAATGGCCTGTCCTGAATCCTTCCGGAAAGGAAAGGAAAAAGAGAAAAAATTACTGGTTTATTGCTAACAAAGCACAGGAAATTAAACATTGCAAAACCAGAGATTTGAAAATTAGTGCTGTGGAGTTTAGCAAGAGGACAGGCAGGGAAAGGAGATGTTACAAACACGGAGCCATCAAAGAGTGCTGAGGGTACCATGTGCAGCCAAAAATGCACAAGAAAGCTGTCACTAAGGTGTGTGAAACATTGCTACTCCCTGTCTGGCTCAGACAGGGGACCGCCATGAGGGATCACAGCTATTCCACCCCAAAGGTGGAATGCTGAGCTGAAATAAAACTTGTGCTATACCTGGCTGATGGAAGAAGCTTCCAGTAACACAGCTTATAACAATATTTCCACCAAAGGAAAGAGCCATTGTCAGCAGGTGCTAGAACATCCAACAAACACCACTGTGTATGGAATGAAGTGCCTGAGTCTGAACCAGTGATGAGTTCTGGCTTCTCCCCAGACCCCTTGTGGTAGAAGCTCAAGGGGACCGTGGGCCGTGTCTGACAGCCCAAGTGGACACATTTCTCTTTGGGATTCTGGTGGTTCTTCCAGTAGAGCACAGTGGCATCTCTGGGCAATGCCCTCCGTCTCGCAGACGGACCTCCAATAAGTACCTGATTTCTCGTTCGCGCATTCCTCCTTCCTCTGAGCACACAAAAAAGCAGCAGAGTGGAAAAAAGAGAACAGATTAAGCAGGGGTAAGTTCAGTTAGAGGTAAGCATCTCCTTCAGAGGCCATGAACGCTCAGATGCAACGGCAGCTTAGCAAGGGCCAACACAGCCCCTTGGGATGTCCACCCTCCCTCCCAAACCCCTTGGGCACGCTGCACCCCAGCCTCAGTGACCTGCAGGGACAGCCTCTCAGATTTCCTCCCTCTCTGAACCTGTGGCATTCCCAGGAGCCCGAGAAGAAGGCCAGACCTTGCCTGGGGCACAGGCAAAGCTCTGAGCAGGGCACTGGGCAGCCATGGGGCACTGGGTGACCAAGGGACAACTGGGCAGCTGCCAATGGCCCAGCTGCCTGTGAGGCTGTACATCCCAGGGGCAGTCAGCCATCCCCCGAGGAGTCTCTCCTAGCATGGGACACTCCTGCTCAGATGAATTTCTAGAGCAGGTAATTCCTCCTTCTCAGTGCTGAACAGGCTGGGCTTTAATGAGCATTACTTTTTAAAAACCAGTTTAAGTCCAGAGCAATCACAAATCCTAACGGGATTACAGGCTTTGCCAGCAGGGCCGGCACTCTCTGTGCTGTGTACAGACACCGCCCTCAGGCTTAGGGCTGAGCCTGAGGGAATCAACCCCAGGCAGATGATGCCTATTAGACACCTAATCCAACAGTTTGTCATTGGTGCTTCCTACAGTGTTTTCACTGAAGCTTTCTCCAGAGCAGGATAAAACACTGCAACTGGAATAGCATCGCTGCCTTAGGAAATCCTTCCCAGAGCCACTCCATAGCTAAGGGCTAGGTTTGGAGGACTGGCAGTGGGATAGCTGGAAGCATCCTTAGGGACAAGTCCCACATCCACAGCTCTTCATTGTGCTCCTCAAATCTCCCTTCTGGGTGATTTCCTAGGATGAGCAGCACCAAATGTCCCTTCCATTGGGATGTACTGGGATTAACTGAGTTCATCCAAGTTCAGCCCATCATAACCAAAGGAAATACTCTGCCTGACTGATGACAGCCCCATGTTGTACGCTACCAGTGCCAGTTTGGAGGAGAGCCCTTGGCAGCTGTTTAGGAATGACTCTGCTGAGAGACTGGAAACTGAGCCCAGGCACTGGCCTGGCTGGGGGCTGACATGGGTCAGTCAGTGCGCAGGCCACTGGGTCCCCTCCCCTGGGCATTCCAAGGTAACATGAGAGCATGGTGACTTTGCAGGGACAGGGCTCTCACGGGTCCTCCCTAAAGGTTAACTCCTACTTCGGGCTGTGGGAAGGGCCCTTCAGACCCCAGTAAGACCCAGCCTGCACAGGATGCCACTCGCCACCTGTCAGCAGCTGGGGGGGATGAGCCAGCTGGGCTGGTTGTCATTAATGTATTTTTGTGTAAGGCTGAGAATCACCTGTCTGCCCTCCAACATGGCCTCGAACAGGATTTCTACCCCAGGCTTACAGTCCTTGAAACTGGGAGACACTGTCTGGGGGCTTATGAGTCACTTTATCTTCCTTCTCAGCCACAAGGATGGATGACCACCAAACCATGTGGAAAAAGGGAAGGGGGGGGTTGTCTGCTGATCCTTTGAGGGCTGGGCTGAGCTTGTGTAATCTTTCTTCTCAGGATGGATAGAAGCAGCAGGACAGTGAGGACACTCAGCCAGGACTGCCTCATACTGCACATGGTCACCAGCCATAGGCCCTCACTGCTGCCCTGGTCCGGGGCACGCAGCTGATGGGACAGGGAACACTGGGAACGCACAAGGGGAGCTACGGAGAGAAATCATCATGGAGGCAAAGTCGTGCTGGCCACGCCAGCTGGGTGCAGATGGGCCAAGGGACCCCCTGAGGATGGCAAGCAGCCAGGACAGGAAAGCCACCATTCCATTCCCAGCGTTCACAGACACTCCTACTGCAAGCCAGCAAGTACCTTAATGAATGTTTCCATATTGCCATTAAACAGTTTATGATTATAGACTGAGAGAGGCCTAGGTCTCCTCATTTTCTGTGGCTTAGGGGGAAGACATGGGGGCCTGGGAGAAAATGGAACAAAATAAATCAACAAAACACCAACATAAATGCAATGACAGGGTAAGATCTCACAGGTTATAACTGAAAATAAGAAATCAAACAGAAAAATCCCTCTGTGAGAATTCAACTTGTAGCTCCACGCACCTTGCAGCCACTCACACTGGTGTGTCCCACACGGACACCACTCCAGCAGGAAACCAATGGCATTCATGGTCAGCTGGATTTTAACACCTCCCTCCTACCACCACCAGCTCAGCATTCCCTCAGCCTGAAAAGGCACCAAGAGCAGCTGAGGACATATACCCAAAATAAACCACAGCTATCCGTAGAAAACACTGGGGTGTTCCTGTTCCTAAAAAGATTTCATTCTGTTCACAGAAAGAGGCCAGAATGAGGACAATGGGAACACCTCCACCTTCCTGTATCTAACTTCTGTTTGGAATCCCAGGGATGGGAATGACCCTCCCACTGCTAGTGACCAGGAAGCCAGGGAAGCCTGTGACAGGTTTCAGTGTAGTACTGAGGACATTGGAGGGCTGCTTTCATTAATGTTATTCCCAGTCCAATTCCTTTGGACAATGAAGGACATTCGGTGTCTAGATCTAGAAAAAAGAGAAAAACACCACGAAATTCCAAACAGATTTCTGCCCTGCCCTCTGCCCCATGTTGTCTGTTCTGATGTCTGTAGGGGAGAGAACATGACTGCAAACACACAAAACTGGGTGCTGGGAGCCTTCATGCAGGAGTCCTCATGGAATAGACATGGACAATTTACACAGAGCTCAGTGTAAAGGGGACTGCAGGGGTCTGCTGGTTCCTTAATCACATGTCTCTAATTAAGCAACTTGACTCTACACTCCTACAGCTTCCAACTACTCCTTTGAGTGGTAGCTGAGGAGCAGAGGGAGCACCCAGCCAGCTTGCGCTGGAGCAGCCCTGCCCCACACCCTGTAGGGCCTGCAGCCCCAGCCAGGTGCCTGCACACACCCCTGGGACACCGCAGGGACCGCAGCCCCAGCCAGGTGCCTTCACACACCCGTGGCACTGCAGGGTGTCGGGGCAGCTCCCCGCGCCCAGAGGCAGCAATCGCAGCCGTGACAGCCGTCACAGGGACCAGGGAGCGGGGCCACGGACAGCTCCTGGGAGTGCACCAGGGCAGCCACACACTGCACAGCCCTGCTCTCTGAAGGTACCTCTCTGTCCTGACAGCACCTCAGTGCCTCCCTGGGTGCCCAGCCCTGATGCCACTCGGCCTGGTGCCGCGGCACAAGGAGCCTCTTTCCTGCCTGGCAAGGCAGCCCAGGCTGCACCATCTGCTTCACCATTTCTAACAGGGAATGGAGCTTTTTTTGCTGGTATTATAAATTCTATTAAACACAAATAAGGTTGGAACAAGCTCACACACAGAGAGGCTATGTGTGTTCTAGGGAGCTGCTTGGAGGCTTTGCTGGCCTGTGTCTCACTGTCAGAACACCAGAACACTCCTAGCAAGCCTCTGAAGCTCTATGGAGATGCTTCATGAATTGGACACTGATCAAAAGCCTCCTCTCTGTCACATTCACCCCAGCCCTATCTCCTGCAGTAGAGGGATGAAGTCTGTGATACAGGCAAGCTCTGCACTCATAGGCAAAGCAGCCAGAGCTGGGAAAGGATTTTAGGGACATATTAAAGTCGTCAAAAGAAGAGGGATGGCAAGGAGTGGGTGGACACCTTCGTGTCACCCTCTCTGAACACAACTCCATCTCAGCTACGCTCCAGGGCACTGCACCATGCTGACGAAGCACATGCAGGCACATCAGAGCCAGCCAGCCAGAAACAACACTGCAGCAGAACCAAGGGCCTGCTTGTCATCCCCCTGATACAGGCACTCCAGGCCATGCAGCTGGGAAGCAGGATGTGGGGCACGGGGATTGACAGCCCATCAGCACGGGGAGCTGGAGGTGGGTCACTGAACCCCACCAAGCTCCACCAGTAGCAAAGCAAATCCCCCTTCCCACAGCCCCCTCCTGCCAGCGCCAGCCCTCCCCAGGAGCAAGTAAGGGGAAGAAAGTGCTCACCTGGTTGTTCCGCACTCAGCTCTTTCACCTGTAAGAAACACAAGTTCCCATCATCCCTCCACATCAGCCACCACCAAGGGCCTGTAGAGCACTGCTGTGCAGGTGCTCACACCCTCACTGCTGGATCCTACACCCCAAGGTAATGGCTTCTGGTAGAGAGATGCTGAATATGGGGAGGAGAGGTGCCCACCTGGTGCCACCACCATTAAAAGACAGGTTAGAAATCCAAGACTCATCCACAGGAGAGGGAAAGGGTCTGCAGTGACATCACCAGTCACCAGCCGTGTGAAACCCACCCTGTCTATACCCAGTGGCACAGGAGGCCCACAGCACACGGGACCAGCTAGGACTGGCTGAGTTCCAGCAGGAACAGGGCAGCCCAAGAGGGGTTAGAATCGCAGAGATCATCCAACTGCCTCATGCAGGGCCATGAACAGCACCTGAATGCAGCAGAGTATTTGGCTCCCCAGTGTTTCCTGGGAGATAACAGCCCATCTAATCACCATCGGGCAACCTCTGTCATGACTGTCAATATTCCCATTCCCTTTGTGTATTTCTAGTGCTTGGCTCTCATATAAACACCAGCAGATCCCTGCTGATTAGATCTTTTCAATTTTTACAGTATTTGTCAATCCACTGAAAAAAACTAAACTAATTTCACATGTTCTTTGTGCCTGTCTCCCAGGGCCAGGAAAGTTGAGTTATTCTTCCTTTGCTGAAACACATAAAAGGAAGCATTTGGCTGCATATGCCTCCATCCTGCTCTCCCTTGGCACCTGCAGAAAATAAGCTGGGAGCCAATTCCTCACTGAAACAGCAAAGAATTCCACACGCGCGATTTGCAAATTCAGACTCCTTCCTAATGAGAACCAGCTTATGCTGAAACACAGCATTTGGTATTTCTGGGCTAAATATTTGTGAAAGCCTACAGAGTAGGATGATCCCATGGCCTGGGAAAAGCTTGGAAAGCTTCATGTGAGGATCTTCCACAGCTGCTTCTGCACAGCTCTAGAGAATGAAATGCCTGACCCTGCATCTCCATGCAGGGTCACAGCCTCACAGCAGCAGTGTGGCTTTGTGGGGAGAGACCAGCACAGCAATGAGTGAATCTTCAGCAGATTCTTCACTTCTTGCCCCGGTCTGCAGGAGCCCGAGCGCTGTATCCCAGCCCTTGAGCCTTCCCTGTGCTCAGTCTGTGCCTGACTTGGCTCTGTCTTCGCTGAGTGGAACACACCACAGGACATAACTAGACAGTGGATTTTAAGGTTAAGTAAATTTGGCAAAGAAAACATGTTTGGCAAAGCAGCCAATAAAAGGCTACTATTTATTATTTATTGTTTTTCCTCTGAGATGAAGATTCCAATTTTTGTATTGTAAAAACAAGACCATGGACTATTTGTGTGTTTTAATTTACATATATGTTCCTGTTGAATCAGGACATCAACTCATCTCCATCTTCTTTACACCAGAAATAATTCAGCTGATTTAGACTCTTTAAAGAGCTACAATGTTCTCCCAGGGGCATGGTGACATCACTTTCACAGCAGTGGTGGGTCCCACCCAGAGCCACTCGCCGTCCCCTCAGAAGTCACTGCCCCTGCTTTGTGTGGAGCCTGTGTGCATGTGCTCTATAACAAATCTGTGAAATTATCTGGGAGAATAAGTCTCCTATTGAAAATTGGTTTAAAAATATGGATGTCCTTGCAGTTCTTGTTTAGCACAAGTTTAAGTCAAAAAATCTATGGCCGGGGTCAAGGAGTCTGTTAAATCAGCAAAGGTGCTGCAAATCTGTGACACAGCCACACGGCATCACGGGCAAGAAAACACCATGTCAGGGTTGCAGTAAGCGGGGCACAAGAGGGACAGGAAGGAGAGAGGCAGAGGGTGGGAGTGAGTGGGAATCTCTGCTGCTGAAGAAGAAACCCAGCACTTCAGCACACAGTATCAAAGAGATTTCTCTATGTGCACTCCCAAAGAAAAGTGCAAGGAGTAATATTCCAAGGAAATTGTGATTTTGCATGTCACTGGTTAACCTGAGCAGCAGCAGCAGCCAGGCACAGAACCATCACTCAGGAGAACACACACAGGTGAGGCTGACAGGTGACACATGGTTTAAACCCTGTCAGGTGACCGGAGGATCCTCCCTGGACCTGACCCCAACTCACCTTCTCCCAGAGTTTGTTTCAGCAGATCGTGTTTAGCCTGGAGCTTTGTGATGAGGTTACTGCCATTCAGATACTCCTTAAATTTCTGGAATTAAAAATCAAACAGGGTGGGTTAAGTGACACTGCCCCTAATGACGTTCACTGCTGCCTGGGGGCTGCCGGAGGGGTACTGGGGCTGCTGGAGTGGGCTCGGGAGGCTGCAGGGCTGAGCCACAGGGCTGAGGGTGTCTAATCACTTCTCCCTGCTCCAGCCACTGCCCAGATGATCTTATTAGCCTGGTCTCCTTGGTGCTGCCCCCTCTGCCTGGGAACGCAGGGAGGGACAAAGAATTCAAAGCTGGCTTTCTTTCGTCAGGCTTCTGCGAATGGCCTAGGAAATCAAAGAAGCTTTCCCTGCACTGCCAGGGCTTCGCCTCTGTGCAAACCAACAATACCAAGCAAGAACTCCTACTGCCTGAGCCCTCCCAGGGCAGGGACTGTCAGGTGCTCCGTGCAGCAGGTGACACTGTGCAGCACAACTGCCCATTCCACAGTGAGGCTGTCGGACACCCAGAACACTCCAGAGCAAGGCATTATACAGAGAATGGGAAAGATCAAATCTTTGCATAAACCATTAAAATAATCCCAAGCACAATTCCAAATGAAAATTGCAATTTCCCCCCCAATTTACAATAATATTATTGAAAGAAAGTAGAAGCTCTTCTATGCATATGTAATACATCACAAGATGCTGTTAGCTGTAGGCTGTGACCCACACTGAAATAAGGGAGACTTCTGGTGAACTCATGGCTGTTCCTTGTATTTCAGGAACCAGAACAGAGATCTGAGCTCTGCCTGGGAGTGCAGCATGAGAGCTGCAGGGCAGGCACACACACCACAGCCCGGCTTTTGTGCCTTCCTTGGCGTGTGAGTGGCTTCAGCTCATCCGTGGGCCACAGGCAAATTTAAGCTGTGTAGGCTAGAGAGTGAAGGCTTGGCTGATAGTTCATAGTCCTGAAGGCCTTTCTGAAGAGCCCCTGGATGGTGGCCCATGGTGAGGCCATCTGGAGTCTGCGCCCTGCTCTGAGCCTCTCCTACTCCACTCAGTAATCTTCAATCTCATCTGGCTGCTCCAGTTGTTCCTTCAGAGAGAAAACCAAGGCAGGCCCTGGATTGTCCATCCCTACGTGGTGCCCTGCCACTGAAATGCATTCCAGACCCAAATCTGACAGAAGACAAGTACTTAAAGAGACTGAATTGGTTCTTGCTCTTCACTAATGAGCACTTAACTGGGCCTCAGCCCTGGCAATTAATGCTTCGTGTCCTGTATGGCCTGAGCTGAGACTCACAGTGAAATAGAACATTTCAGTCTCCTGCTGGTTGGCTCTCCTCTTGGCAATGTTGATTTTGCTCATGTAGGTCTCTGATGCAGCTGATTTGACCGACTCAGTGGAGCGGCTGTGCTGGAAGGCATCTGAAACATCAAAATCTTCCACTGTCAGCATGTCCTGTAAGGTCTGCATTGTGGCATCCAGCGTTTTCCGTACCTATCAGAAACAGGACAGCGTGGGTTTGAGGTACACTGGGAAAAGGACACATCTTGAGCCAAAACAACCAGTCAACAGGCAGCTCCTGAGCCCTGGGCTTGCGCTGGCTGCAGTCTGTGGCCACTTCCAGCTCTGTCATAGGAGGGGCTCCATACCTGAGCACACCAGGAAACCTCCAATGGAAGAAAGGCTCAACAGCAATGTCCACAGACCCGACCTCTTACCTCTTCATTCTCTATCTTGAGGGTGGCCAGTCGAGACTGCAGCTGGTGGTATCGCATCAGCAGCTCGGTCTGCACAGGCTGCTGGGCGCTCACCTGGCACACCTGAGACAAGAGACATTCCATGAGTCATGCACGGACTACACACATATTTCCATACCCACACAATTTCCTCCAGCCCCCACAAGCTCCTAGCAGCCTCCAGAGAGGTTGTGTTGCCATGTGTCCCATCAGCATTGCCCTGGACCTGGGCCAGCACCGAGTGTTTTGCACTCTGAAATCTCCCAGTTACAGCAGGTTAATCACAGCTCCCCTGTGCAGATCTGTGGGGCAGAGAGAGCCAAACCACAGGCTCCCTAATTGGGAGAGACACGGAGCAAGAGGCAGCCTGAAAGGAGGAGCCCTAATGAGCCAAGAGTCTCATTAGGACAGGAAACATGAACAGCAGTGTGGGAAGGCAGCACAGAGGGATAAGGAGTCAGGAACAAGTTCACAGTGATAGAGGAGGGGCAGGCCAGGCCCCTGTGAGCCCCACAGGTGAGCACATTACCTCATCCCCCATGTGCGGCTGGAACTCGAACTTCAGCGGCGGGCAGAAGACCTGGTTGCACATGTCCATGACTGTGTGCTTGTCGCTCCGTGCATCCAGGTTGTCCACAGCGTTCTCGATGATGTCCAGGCCCTCATGGCGGGATGTTTCCAGGTTGTACTCAGCAGACAGGTATGTCCTGAAGGTCCGAGCAAGGCTGGCGTGGAATCCCAGATCACAGCACTGAGAAACACCAAAGGAGGGTCTGGTCACACAAACACTCCCAAACGATTTTCCAAAGTTCTCAAACACAGATGGACGTTGAAGCAAGGTCGCAGCGGACACCATGCCCTGCAGTGTGTGCACATCCTGCTCTGCCCCTGGGCAGCTGCCTGCCTCCCACCATGGAGCCGCTCCTCATGCATAACTGATTACTCTCATTTCTATCTTGGGGAAAATGATAAAACTTGGAATTAATTGCTGCCAAAATACTGTACTTTAGACAAAAGACTGGTTTTAAACTCTGTCCTCATTATAATTGAATTTGGCATGTCAAGTGTCATACCAGCACAGGGATTTGCTGCTCTGAAAGCTCCATCAGAGCTGAGCAAGAAGCAGCTCCCAGCAGCCCAGTTCCAGTCCCCTCCAGGAGCCTGACCCTCTGCAAGGCTTCACAGGGCTCCGTGCCCATGAGCAGCGAGCAGAAGACCCCAGGAGAGGAGCAAGGACAGCATTGAAGCACCACACAGAATCTGGAGGTCAACAGATGTTGCCCTGCAGGGAAAGGTGAGACAGAGGATGCTGGAAACAGGAGTGGAACAGCAACACTTCAGCCTGAGCCATGCCCCTGGGGCTGGAAGGAGAGCACAGCAGAACAGAAGGGTCACAGTCCAGCACTGAAACACAGGCACTTCTGGGATGTAAGAGAGGGCTGGAATTCAGAAGATGTAAAGTTAGATAAATACGGGAGAAACAGAGGAATCCTGTGAGAAACATCTTAAATACTTCCCATGGCTGCACCACCAAACGAAAGGCTGCCAGTGAACCTCTCCTATCACATCAAAACTGCCAGGGGACAATTTCTATTACAGAAGTTAAGACACTGTTGCCACACAATGTAGTCCCACGTGAGTCTTGTCAGGAGGACCAGTACAGCACAAAAGCTACAGGAAAGATGAGACTGATTGCTGGTCCAATCTCAGTGATCCAAATGAGGCCAACTTTTCTGCAGAACTCCATGTTGGTAGTTGAAAGGCACTTCTCCAGCTCTGCAGCATCCACAGGCACCACTGAGCCAATGCAGAAAGGCACAGAAAGTGATTCCTTATCAGAACATCAGTATTCACAGAATCACAGATGTTAGAAATGACCTCCAAGATCATTGAGTCCAACCTGCACCCAATCCCCACCTTGTCACCCAGCCCAGAGCACTGAGTGACACGTTCAGCTATTCCTTGAACACCTCCAGGTATAGGGACTCCACCACCTCCCTGGGCAGCCTGTTCCAGTGTCTGACAACCCTTTCCGTGAAAAAATTCTTCCTGACATTCATACTGATAAACTCGAAGTAAAATCCAAAAATCAGCGGGTGCCACAAGCAGCTCCAACCCAAGAAGCCATCTCGTGCTCTGTGCTGGTGTGAGGAGACACCACTTAGGTCAGATCATGTCACAGCAGGGCTGTGCTTGCTTCAGTCTCTGCTAAAAGCAGCAGCAGTGAAGCTACATTGGGCCGATTCCCATACACAGGTGCTCGAGAGAGCCCCACTGTCCCTTCCAGTCTTTAAAAGCTGTAAAATCCCACGTGCAAAAAAGAAGAGTTTTGTAGAAACTATTGAATTGTCATAGCCCTCCATTTATCCTGCTTCTATTTATCTTCTAATCACATTAGTTGAGAGCATGGGCAGTCATGGCCTGGTATAGACCTGCCTTAAAAAAATCAACAAGTAACACAAAAAAGATGAGGGGTGAATTTGCTGCTTGGGGCAAAACTTCATTCTGCACTGCAAGTCTCTCCTGCGAGACAGTTTTAGCATCAACAGCTGTACGACCACTCCAGGTCATATAGAAACCCCAGAGTTGGAACAATGCAGCTGGGGGAGGACCAGCACTCCTGCCAAGACCAGCTGACCACAGCCCTGTGCCCTGGGAACAGACCACGTGTTCCCCAGCCCCTCCCAGCCCTCACCAGTGTTCTCCCACACCCTGAAATCACAGCTGCTTGGCTACAAAATACAGTACCAGGAGGAAATATCTGCCACTCTTCAAGGATGGGAATTCCCAAAGCACAAAAAACAAGGCAAATCACGGAATGCCACAGAACCCAAGGAGAGGTGCTCAGGGCATTGCCAGCTGCTTTTAAGACAAAATTCCATGTGAAATGTTCCCTTTCTTTTGCTGCTGGACTCGCACTGAAGCTGGCGGTGATTTCCAGTGCCCAGAAATCAGCTGCTCCTGAAAACCAGGGCAGGCACTTCCCGCACGGACTGCAGCCCTTGAAGTCCCTGGAGATCAGCACCATGCCGGCTGCTTCACACACGGATGCTCAGAGAAGAAAAGACGGAGCAGTGACTTCCACGCAATTCCCAGAGGAACACAGAATAGGGAGGGGAAAAGAAAAAGGAAGAAAAAAAAAGACTTCAGATTGATGCTCCCAGCCCCAGAACAAACGGCATTTTCTCACCCCTCTCATCCCTTTGATGGCAAATAAATTAGAACCACAAATAATAATCCCCAGCCCTTCTGCAGCGCCTTTCATCTCCAAACTCAGAGCTCGCCAAGCATTAATTCATCACATCTGGTAACACCCTGCAAGGGGTGGAAATATCCCAGTGTTCAGCTTGAGAAACAAACCGGCTCCTGGAGCTCAAGCAAGCACATTTGACCAAAACTCCATGAAAGCAGCCGCATATCTGTGTGCCTCCCACTGCCCACCCCAGAGCTGCACCAGGGGGGCAGTCCAGGGCTCCTGGGAGAAGGAAATGCACACAGAGGTCTGTGACTCCAGCAACTTTGAGTCCCTCTGTTATCTTGGAGGCTGAACCTGCACATGACAGAGCTCAGCCAGGCCCACTGCCACGCTGCTGGAACCACACCTCAGCCTGCAGTAACACCTGAGCACCTGGGTGCCCTGCAAGCCACCCCTTCACTTCCCAGGCAGAGCAGTAATGCCACAGCCTTCACAGGACCCAGCACTGCCTGCAAACAAACAGCCCAACACATTTGCCTCTGTTCCCTCTTTCTGCATTTTTTTCTTTATTCATTCTTTTAAAAACATTCTGCATTATTTTTAATTATATGCATAATATATAATAATTATATGCCTATTTTCATTTCTGGCCTCTACTCTCTTGTCGTTGCCGCAGAATCCAGAGCTGTACTGTGGGGCAAATAAATCACAGAATCCCAGAATGACTCCCAGACCTTAAAGATTATCCAATTTCAACTGCCCTGCCATGAACAGGGACACCTTCCACTAGCCCAGGTTCCTCCAAGCCCCATTCAATCAGGCCAGTAAAGTCAACTGAGGATTTTTGGCCTAACTATTTCAACTGCTGTTTCTCTTCCCTAACTTCACTCAGTCAATTTTTACAGGGACCAAACAATTTGACAGTTACATGTAACATTAAATTTCTCAGAGTTCCTCTCCTTTCCTGGCTTGTTTGTCTCAGATATAGCAAAGGCTGTAGGGAAGCAAGTTGCTATTCCAGAAGGACTCCGAGAAGGCTGCACACGTTTCAGCAGATCAGTTCGTATGGACACTGTTCCATTTTCTCTGCAGAATCTAGTGATATCTTTCATGTGACCACTTCAAACTATCGTGCAGCCATTTCTCACAGAACTCCAAAGGGATGGATAAGGAGCTTTATCTCCACTTCACATATGTGGCCGCAGAGATTAACTTGCTCACACAGTTGATGACAAAAATGAGACAAGCCCAGGCGTTTAAACAGACACACGTGTCACCCGAGGAAGAGTCCCTGTGGTGCACTGCCAGTCCAAGGCTAATTTGATCTGTCTCTCTATTCTTGCCTCCTTTCTCAGACAAAACAACAAGGCCACTGGAGACAGAGGGGCAGACGGCTCAGCGCCCCTTCACGGCTCCTCTGATGGGCTTTACACTTCTCATTAAGCCGCAGCCCTGGGACGCCTCCCACCCTCCCCCGGAGCAGCTGGGCCCTCTGCCTCACCAGAGCAGGGGAGGAGAGCACGGCTTTGTTACGAGCCACTGCTCTGCAGTGATACCCAGGGAACAAGTGATGTCAAGGCTTGCCTAAGAGATGACACTGAGGCAGCTGGGATTTGGGGGAAATGCTGGTAAATTGGCTGCTGCAGTGTCCTGACGGTTTGGTTTTGCGTGAAACCAGCAGCTGACATGGCAATTTGTGCTGGAGGTGGAGGGTGTGTGAGCCCCTCACCTGTCCCGTGTCCCAGGAAGCCAGCCCGGTCCATCCTTCACCATCCCTGGTGGCTGGCAGGACCCAGGGAGTGTGGCCAGCCGGGCTTCAGCTGCCCCAAGCTCTGCTCTCCCACGAACCCTTCCCACCCACACCCTCCCCCAGACTCACTTCCACCTTGGGCTCAGCTGCCCTGCACAGACTCCCTTCAGCACCAGTGGGACTTGGATTCATTTCTTCTGGAGCTGCTGAAGCCCTTCTGGTCTCACCCTTGCAAAATACACTGAATTTGTAAAAAAGCCTGTTCGGATAAACTGCTTTCCCTTTGAGGATATGGAAGACCCATGCACAGCTCACAAATCCAGTATTTTTGTTTCTTTCTTATAAACAGAGTTTATAATCACGGGACTTTCATTGCTCCATGTTAAAGATGCTTTAGCTAAAATCCCTGAAGGGATTCCTGGAGTGTGGGAGAAAAGCCATCTGCTGACTCCAGTGGAAGTGTCAGTGAGGAAATAAAAGTTGGGAAGAATAATATAGACAGACAGAGATAAAACAGAACTCAGAGAATCTCCAGAAAATCAAAGTTCAAAAAACTCCAGGAAAGTAAGTCATTCTTGCTTAAAAAATAATTAAACGAGAGAAAGAAAGAGAATATACACCACAAAAGCAGAAAGCCTGCAGATAAATCAAGGTGTTCTCACACCCTGTCATTCAAATGTCTCCACGATCAAGTTGTTTTTTAACACATCCTCAGTAATAAAGAGAACAAAAGGGACATAACAAAGAGTATTTTATCATGTATCAAAATCTTTCAGTCATCAGGGGTTTTGCATCAGACTTACTTCTCAGTAGTAATTAATTCTCAGAAGTGTAACTACATGTTAGTGGGTTAGGAAAGGAGGTAAACACTCAAGTACCTTTTTAAATTGTACATTTAGGTAATGATGGCAACTCAGTGCTTCGAGCTCAGCTATTTATGTGCTCACTGAGGCAACTCCAGCAGGAAGCAACTGCACCGTGCAATCTACACGCTGTGGGGTGCACGTTAAAGGAAGAAGCAGAAATCCCTTCTCTGGGCAAATCCCTTCTGTGAATCATCTCAAAGCAGTTTGTAGGAGTCACCAGTGTTCAGTTCCTGCCATTACCACAAAACCTGCCTCCAGCAGTTCCTGCCCTGAGGCTATTCCCTGCAAGGAGCACCGGGACAAAGCTCCAAGGCGCTTTCCCCAGCCAGGACAGCACTACCACATGTGCTGAACTGCCACCAAAGTCACCACGTAGTAGAAAGAAAAAAACGTTCTGTTTCAGCACCAAAACCAAGGCTGTGTCTGACCTTGGGAAGCATTTCTTTGTCTCAAACACAGACTAACCAATGGGCCAAGAAGAAACCTCAGTCTCACCTGGCTCACCTCAAGACAAATCCAATTTACAGTACATCTTCAGCCCCACTTAAGAGTATCCTAAAGCCCCCACAGACACCCCTTCACCACCACACGGGAGTGCAATTAAGAGCCCAACCAGGCTGGATGGGCACAGGGAAGGGACTCACGTCGATGAGGTCGGAGACATCGTGAATGTAGTATTTGCTGACGGCTGCGTTGGTGGCTGCCAGGTTCAGCAGGTAGTCGTTCCTGGCTTTTGTACACTTCAACTTGTTTTCAGAATACTTGGCTTGTCTCTGAAAAGGCAGAATGGAGTGTCAGAGCACAAACAGGATGGTATTGGCACAGCTTCTCCTGCCACACAGCCCCACAGCACCCTTCAGCCTGGGTGTGACAAGGTAATTACTAGAACTTGGTATCTGGTATGAAAACAGGGACCTTGCCAGGGTGGAGGAGATCCCATCTGAACATCCCTTGCACTGTCAGCCAGCCATGAGGAGTGTATCCTGCTCAGAAGTACTCGGAGCCCCTGAGCACAGCTGCTGCTGGGGGTTTTGGCATCAGTCAAAATCAGAGGGCCAAATTTTCCCCCAGAAATGATGACATATGTTTGAAGCCGCTCCAGATGTGTGCAGCTGTATCAAAGTGGAATCTGGCCCAGAGGCCCAAGCTACACAATTTAGAACAGGACCCAGAATTCAAAACTGTAGGAAAGCAGATTTGCTCCAGATCTGGGACATCTGCTCAGGCAGATTCCTGCTCTGAAGGCTGAATCAAAAGATTAATCCTTCCAAGAAGCTCACTGTTAGAAATGCCCTGTCTGGGTGAGCCAGCAAGCAAAGGCGTCCTGGCTGGGGAAGCTATCTCCTTTTCTCCAAAATTAACACAAAAACTTGTGTAGATCCTGAGGCCAGGGGCATTTGCTGAGGTCAGGATGGCATGAAGTGTTTTGCCTAGGAAATCCATCTGAATATTGCACTCTCACTCCCAGAGTGTCTACAGAGGAAGAACACTGGTATTTTACAGATCCAACTATTTTTTTGCTACCAGGAGTCAGTGCCTGAGCGAACTCCACGGCTGTTGTTGTTCATTTATAAAAGCGCTTTTTTTAAGAATACATACAACCCCCAATTGCCCAGAGCAGAGTCAGGAGTCCGGGTCAGGGTGCATCACCACGCCAAGCCGGACACCCTGGGGCGCTGCCCTCCTCAGCACAGCCTCCCAGGGCCCAGCCGCCCCCGGCGAGCCCTGGCCCGAGCTGCTGGGGGAGAAGCAGCTCCCACTGCCCCTCTCTGTCCCGTGCCCCAGGAGCCATCGCCCACAAGGCCCCTCCAGCTGCCTGTCCCAGCTCTCCCTCCAGAGAGCCAGCCAGGAAGGAGTCATGGGTGGCCACGTGGCTCCTGTGCAGATCCACCACCCCACTCAAGGCTGCACTGCCTGTCCCTGTCACGCCATTCTGACTTTGAGTCAAACCTTCTCTAGCAGCTGGCCCTGGCCCTTGTCCACAGCCAGGAGCAGGGAGGAGACTTGTGATGGCCTCCTTGGGTTGCCTTTCAGCAGAATATGCTCACAAGACACTACCCTTCCTAACCCCTTCCCAGAGATACAGGAATGGCTTCACAGACAAAGACAAGGCTGAAGCCAAGCCCCGCTGCCTGCAGGGAGCCCCAACCTCAGCCTAGCTCCTTCCTCCTTCCCTCTCACCCACCTTCTCTTTCATCTTCTCAATCTTCTTGACGGAGCTGCGCCGCTGAGGCCGGTCCTCGTGTCGCAGCAGGTTCACACTGATGTCTCCTGACTTGTTGAACTGCTTTTCTTCCTGCTTCTCTGCCTCCTTCAGCTTGCTTTCGGCGCTGATGCTCTCTGCATGGTACATGTGGTAGGTCTTCATCACCTGCAGACACAGGTGGTTGTGAGCCCCCTGCCCAAGGCCACACGGAGCACCGGAGCAGGAAAGCCATGGGCAGGGCAGAGGGGCTGTGGGGGCCACTGTGGCATTAAGGAACAAAGTGGGGAGGAAAAGCTTGTGCGAATAATCCCAGCCCTAGTACTATTTCTAGAGGCTCCAGGCTGGTCTAAGAACTGTGATGCCGCTCAGTCCCACTGTGGGGACAAGCTCCAGCACACACCTGCAGTCAAAGAGCACCTTGTGTCTGCCAACAGGGAAACAGGGAATTACCTTTGGAGCTGGGATAAGGGTCTCCATGAGAAGTGGTTGTGAGGAGGCCACAGTTACCCTGAACTCCCTTTTGACCCAACCCCTCTGTTCCTACACTTGGACTTGCTAAGCCATCAGACAGCCCCTGCTCTGCCACCCAGACAGCAGAACCCTCCGGAAGTGGACGAGCTGCAATTCCCAGGCAGAAACAGGGTTTGTCTCCTGTCACCACCTCATCCTCCCCTTGCTGCCGCCAGCAGGCACAGGCAGTGCCGGGGCAGGTGCAGCAGCACCTTGTCCTTCATATTCCAGATCCATGAGGGATGATGCTGATCCACCGCCAGGAACACTCTGCAGGCAAAACTTCCACCACAACCTTCTCTTTCAGAAACGAGAGACTAAAGGACACTTGGATCATTTTAATGGAGCTGGCAAGAGGGACACATCTGCTCCTCTCTCTTTATGCCTTTAGTCACACTGTCCCCTTCTATCATCTCCCTTTGGGATGTGGATGGTTTATTTCACATTGCCTTGACATGGCCCACTGTGCCCGACTGCTCACTGTGATCAGCCTCAGAAGGGCTGGGCTCTGCAGGCTGGGACACACTGGGATGGGCTGCCTGAGGCCCAAGGGTTGAAATAGAGCAGGAACCCGCAAATGCAGGGGATTTTTACACAAGGCTTAATGAAGAAAACACAGAGCTTTCCTCAGCTGTGGCTGTCAGCAGGACCCAGGAGTGTTTGACTTGGAGCAGGTCAGGCTGAGCCGCATGATCCCTCCTCCTGCCAAGCACAAACCTCAGCTGAAACAGGCTCCAAACGCCACATTGGAGCCGCACAAACCTGCCACTGCAGGGAGAGCCGACTGCAGGCAAAGGGACAGTGAGCAAAGGCTCCTGCATTGGCCCTGGGCTGCTTCATTTCCAAACCCTGCAAACTCTTAACACAGATTCCAGCCACATATTTCGAACTGCATTTTCTGCAATGAATGTCACAGGACACACACAAACCAGGCAATTCCTGGGATTTTCTTAAAGAGAAAGACGAGAGGGTTTCATTGAGCCCTCCTCATCCTCACCATCTCCATCTTTTTGTGAAACACACAGAGGGAAGTGAAAAAGCAAGTGCTGCACATCAGGGCTTCAGGCAGGAGTAACAGGAAAGGTTTCTGCAGCACTCAGAGAGGTCCTGACACAACACGACAGAGAAGTCCAATGAGTAACAGGGGTCCAAATTGCAGGATTTTTGTGAAATCTAAAGGTTATGGGATAGCTACCCAAGCAAAACAGACATGTTAAACAGCTCACTGTGTTCCTCACCAGTTGCCCTGCCACACAGCTCACTCTTGGATATTCAGGGAATATTTCTGTTTAATATCTGCCTTAATTTTGGCTGGGGTCAACCTGCATTGCAGCAATCAGCCCCTGATCTGCAATTCCCTTGTGCCGTCTCAGTGCCTGCAATCAAATCACGCTATCCCTGGCTTGCACTGCTGTGACACAAAGACAAACTGCCACAGCTGCGTCCCATGGAGCTTTCCTGCAAATCAGTTAATTAGCTGCAGTGAAGGAGGAAAAATATGTTCCAATGTTCATTAGTTATTTAACAACATGAGTTGTGTTTTCCATATTAATTACATGTTCTGGATGAAGGCTGTTGCCAAAATACCGTCTGTAAATGGCACCATTGGCTGTCTTCAGCTACAAGGGCTTTGTTCTCCTCAACAGCTCATCCCCAAGGCTCTGACCCAGCAGAAGAGCCAGAGCAGAAATGGGGTGACCGTGTCAGGTACAGGCTCAGGCCCCCTCAGACTTCTGCCTTTACTAGCTCCAACTGGTACCTCTCTGCTGGAATCTATAAGCAGAAACCAAAGGAACAAAGCCAGTTTTAATTCACAGCTGAATTATTTCTGCACAAAACCATTCACAAGCATCTCCACTTCAGAACGAAAGTCATCCACTTCCATTTTGATTAAAATCAGTGTGGGTTTGGTTCTTTCCGTATGGAGTCCACAGGGTGACTTGCATCAGAACAGCACCAAGGCTGAGTTAAAATCAATGTGGTTGTTTTGGCTTAAGTTTGAGACAATGAATACCTGAGAAGCCTGTAAAAAATTGTAGTTTCTGCCCAGTGCACAGAATTCTCCTCGAAGAGGCTTAAAAAGCAACCTTGCCAGCGCACGGACAAGCTGCGGCGAAAGACCTGGCCAGAAGCAAGAAAATCTACTTCCCTGTGCTGACAGCAGACAGGTGACATTTCTCAAGAAGCAGCAGCCTGGTGTCCTGTGAGCCAGGTCCTTGTCCTGTGTCTGGTTTTGTCAGCAGCCACAGTTCTCGTGCTGCTCGTGGGCACCCAACATGCCACAGAGAACACACCAACAGCAGCTCAGTCCCAAAGAAGTCCCTAGCCATCCCCAGCAACCGTGAGCCAGGGGTGCAGCTGGGCCCATTTCACCTAATGGCCCAAGGACAGAACTCTCTGACTGGCAGGAGCTGCTGGCACCAAGCAGATCTGAAGTGACCTTGATTGCCCCACAGGCTTTTTCTTCATGCTTTTGAAGCCAGTGTGTCCCTTCCCTGCTCCTTCCTGGTGGGATGACACAACCAGTTTGTTATCTTAGCAGCAAGGCTGAACGCAAACACAAAGCTCCTCCAGCTGTTCCAGTTTCACCATTCAGGCCAGTGTGTTTCACCATTCAAGCCCATTCTGCTCAGCACATGAAGCAAAGCAGCGAATGGGAGGAATTTCAGCTCCTGTGAGGAGGAGCAGAATTTCCCTGTGTGCTCCTCCTTGGCCATTGGTCGCACTTCGGACTTGAGCACACTGCTGATCCCCCACTGATCGCAGCATGTCTCTCAGGGGATGGCCCTGTCCCGTCTGGGTTCAGGGCATACTGGGCCACAGGTATTCAGGTCAGCCCAGCCCTTGCTAATCTTTCCTTGTTTTGCATCTGTCATGCTGCTGTTGTAATTAATCTTAATTAGTCACCACCCCTAACATAACTTGTGACATTCAACCATCAACAATACACT
This sequence comes from Orthonyx spaldingii, assembly GCA_013397795.1. Lineage (NCBI taxonomy): Eukaryota > Metazoa > Chordata > Aves > Passeriformes > Orthonychidae > Orthonyx > Orthonyx spaldingii. The sequence goes on from VZTJ01001956.1 coordinate 183,193, forward strand.
CGCAAATCTCACAAAGGGTTTTTAATCTGATCTGCTGTTCACCCACACTGCAGGTCTAACAACAACCAAAACCTTCAGCAACCAATGCAGGAACACACCTGTTAAGAGAAGATTTATGGCAGAAATTTCAAATACAATCATTCATGCTCTGTTGTTTAGGCCTGTTTTTCAAAAAGCTGAAATAGAATGATTGTTTAAGAATAAACCTACTGCAGTATTATTTATGTACCAGTAACAGATACAATCAAAGAAAGCAAATATATTATCTCAATTTTCCAACAAAAGGCAGCCTTTATATGGTTTTGTTGCTCCTAAACCACAAATAAAATAAATTTTAAAAAACCCAATTTCTACAGGGCAAGAGGCAGAAACAACACAAAGATTTTTACTACCCTGCTATGAAAAGGTGCTTGAAGAGCCATGTCTTGACTAGCAGCACATGATCTCACCGGGAGGCACAGACAACTCTGCAAAGTGCTCCTCAGCGCACAAGACAGAGCTGAGCACCTACGAGCTAGAAGTTTTCTGCATGCCCCAGCAGAAGGTCACGTTCAGTCATCCCCCCAGGCCACAGGCTCACAGGAGCAGGGAGGTGTCCAACAAACAAGCATGGCCAGCTCAGCCAGCTCAGAGCCACTGGTGCCTGGAAATCACCAAGCAGGGCCAAAAGGCAGCGTGCTGCTGAGCTCGGCAGGTGAGAGCACCACGGACACGGGGATCACACTGGGTCATGCCCAGATATCCCCAGGTACGCTCCAGGGAAGCAGCTGGGAAGCGTGACCCAGCCCTTGACTTGGACCGCTGGGAAACCCTCTGCCACTGCCACCACCCCCACCCCAGTGAGGAGTCAGGCTCTCCCAAAGGATGCGAGGGGAAGGAATGGGCTGTGCCACAGGGCAGCCAGGGCACAGCCTTCTCAGATGTGCTCTAACAAACACCTGTGTTCCCCACGCTGCCAGCCAGGACAGGTGGGATTGGCTCATTGCTCACCGTGTAGAGCTCATTGGTGACTTTCAGGAGCTCTTCATGCATCTGGAGGCCAATCTCCTTGCTCTGCAAGACAAAAACAAGAAGAGTTGAGATTGTTACGCTCAAAACATGCAGTTCTGAAATGAAAATACATTTTGGAGGGATTATAAATGTGAATACACAGTGCAGCAAAGTCTCATGCAGTTTCAGAACTGCTGCATATTCCTTTGAGGTTGATGTTTGCCCAGGGACCACCCAACCTGCGTTTCAGAGACCATACGGAGGAATTTCACATAATTGAACTTATGTATCCTGAAAAACAGATGAATCTAAAATAACAGGCAATACTGTTTTGCCCTTCCACTGGTAGAATTCATCCCCAGGCCACAGTCAACTCCCTGTTTGGGTCTAACGCATAACACCCTCCCCCAGTCCGGGGACTGGTAGACACTCACTTTGAGACTGGCAGAGTGTACATCATCCAATAGCCATTTGTGGGTATGCAGTTCCATAGATTGGCATTCTCCAGTCCCACAGCATCACCTGTCAATCTGTCTTGATCTGAAACACTCATTAAACACACCTGCTGCTGGACCTACAATTTACAGCTGACTTCAGAGCAAAGATTATCAGAGCTCCCCAGCACTGGCATCCCAGGTTTATGTTTCCCTTGGCCATGACCCACCCTCCCAGCTTCTCCTCAGTAGCTCATTTTCACTATTCTGATCCAAGTGAACCAAAGCATTTCTGAAAAAAGGACATTACAAAATAGCTACACCACAGTTACATAATAAAGTTTCCAGTTTCACAAGAGCAGCAGCCAAAGTTCAGCCAGCTAATGAGACACTCACTGCCAGTGAGGAACTCCTGGCATCCTCCTGTCTGCTGAAATCCTATTATCAGCCTGTGTTTTCCCTTTCCTTGCCAAGCAGGATGAGGCAGCTTCCCATGGCATGGAAACAGATCTTCATGGAGAGGCCACAGCACAAGGAGCTGCCCAGCACTGGAGATTGGCTACCGATCAAGGCAACTCCTACTGCAACCCCACAGCTGGAGGTGCTGGGATGTGCTCACACTGCTTTCCTGCTTTCCTGTAATTACACCACAAATCTCTCCGTGGAATCTTCTTGGCTAGGAAACTTATTATAGTTTGAAGATGTGTTTAAACTAAGTATAGACATGCCCCTCCTCCTTCCCCTAAACCAAACCAAAACAAAACTGAGCAGTTTCTTCCAGATTTCCTCAAATAACTCCAGGAAGTTTTGTGCACATGGGCAGGGAAAACAACATTTCATCAAGCTGGGTGACGAGAGAAGCCCACGATACAGAAAGGTCCTTTAATTCCAGTGAATGGAACAACCTACATACTTCGAAAGTTTAATCTTGATTATTAGAAGTTACAATTTAATTGCCTGAAGCAAGGATTCTGAAGGGTGAAAGTCCCACCCAGTAACCACAGCGCATCCATGACTTAGGGTACCTGGGTCACTCCCATCCTCAGAGGCCCAACTGATGCACACTGGTTCCACTCCCATGGGTACAAGGTGCCAGGATGATGCCAATGACCAGAAGGTGCTCAGATGAGGCCCACAGCTGCCAGGAACCCTCATCTGAACTGGACCACAGTCCCTGCCCACCAATACTTGATGGTCATCATTGCTCTCAAAAATCTCACTGGGGCTTGCTAATTCACAATAGAGCTGTGATAGGTGTGCATCCTCCCAGACAGCCCAAAGATATTTGGGGACCTTCTCACTCTCTACAACTCCCTGACAGAAGGGTGCAGCCAGGTTGGGGTCAGGTTCTGCTCTCTGGGAACAAGGGACAGGACAAGAGGAAAGGGCCTCAAGTTGTGCCAGGGAGTTTTACGTCGAATATTAGGAAAAATTTCTTCCCCATTTCTGGAGGGATTTAAAAGCCATGTGGATGTGGCACTTGTGGACATGGGTTAGTCGTGGCCTCGGCAGTGCTGGGGGAATGGTTGGACTCGATGGTCTCAGAGGGCTTTTCCTCAACAATTCTGTGATTATGAGTTATTACAGTCAAGGCCTACAAACAGGGGTCTGGGAGCCCACAGCCTGCAGGAGCAGAATCACACGTAGCCCCTCCAGCCATCCCTGCTGCCACGAGTCACAGGCCACTCCCCAAAACAAGGTTTCCCAAAAGCCTGTGGAGGAGGACAGGACAGGCTGGTGGCAGAAGCCATGGCCCAGGCTCAGCTGCAGCTCCTGCCTCTGCCCTGGATTTCCTGCGCAGTGCAGGGCAAGGCCACAAAGCTGTAATTTTCAAACCCAATTTCAGACTCCGAAATAGAGCAACACAAACTGGCTCAGTGTGTTGTTCCCTGAGCTACACCTGTACAGACAACCACAGGTGGGGACCACAGTGAAAGAGCCATTTGCTTACAAACACTGTAACCCAACAACTGGCCCCCTGGTGCAGGAAACCAAAGGGTCTGCAGCGTCATCAGGAGTCTCTCAGCCTCCAAGAGGGCAGTGTCCAGAGTGAGGATGCTGGAGCCTCTTTCAAGCACGGGCAGGTGAGCAGCTGAAGGACTTGCCTCTCCTCTGAGCCTGTTGCCTTCCCTTTCTCCAACAGAGAAATTATATTTGTGTGCTTACAGGAGACAATACCAAAACATCATTCCAGTCCCCTAGGACTATCCACAAAATCCAAACTACAATTTAGCTGCTTCCTTTATGCTCCCATTCCTCCTAAAACCCACAGTTGCTCACTAAGACAGCAATGGCTTCAAGTTAGCGATTTATTAAAATTCCTACCACTGCTGACAAAGTAAGGGGAAGAGCAGCATGGATGACTGGCAATGGAGAATGCTCATTCTAAAGACAAAGACAAGAGCTCCCAGCCAGACATTACTTCTTCATCCAACCTCCACCCAGGACAATGCAGCACAGGGTGTAATTAAATTCACTGTCACAGCACATTAATTAAACCCCACACTGGGGAAGAATCCAGAACCCTTATTTTGGACATAGCAATGCTCTGTCTCAAATGTGTAATTTCCTTTATTCCATACCTGGAAGAAGCATCAAGCTTCCTTCCTTCTGCTACAGCAGAAGGTCAGAGTGAAGCAAACACCTGCCTGGCAATGGGTCCCTCACCCTGGGTTTGACTCTGCCAGGACATGCTGTGAGATTTCATGATGACAGAGGCTCACCCTGACAGCAGAGCGAGCCAGATCTCTGCAGGGACACATCTCAGCATCTTCATTTACTGCTGCCTATTAGCAATGTCAACACACTCGCCTTGATCATCTCCTTGCCTTGACCATCTCATCATCGGAAACGTGACTTGCACTGGAAGCTCCAGGGAAGTTTGCCCAATTGAGTTTTCTTCTTCCGCTTTCCTCACAGAATCACAGAATGGTTTGGGTTGGAAGGGTTCCCAGCCAGACACAACAAGAGGCATGTTGTAGCCGCTACTGCCAGTCAGCGGGAGGGCAGAACACTTGGGTGGAGAGGAGCAAACTGCAGCGCCCCAATTTAGTGATGGGCGACCCCACTGCTGCCAAGCTCATCCACGGAAGCCGAGGGAGCGGCAGCTCAGCACCCCAGCTCAGCATCCCACATCTTTCTAGGTAAATTACCAGTTGCCGAGCAATTGTTCCTTAGTTACGCTCATCCTGCACCCCAGCGAGTCCTCCCTGCCGCTTTGCTGGGATTGCTTACATTTACATAATGAACACAGGAAACACAAAACCTCCTGGTTCTGTATGTCCCCGCAGCATGTCACAGGCCATTAATAAATTCTAGATGGGAAGAATTAAAAATGTTACCCTAATTTACCGTCAAAGAGCAATCTCCAGCACTCCCAGTAGCTGAACCACAACTGTGGGCACTTTAACCCCTCTGGAGCCGGGTTATCTGCCAGCAGCCCCGCACAGTCCGGCCCCCCTGGAGGAGTGCTTTGAGAACTTTACCCTCCACACTCAAAACCAGACTGGACACAACAGTGCAAGATCCCTCCTCTGAGCAGTTTCACACACTGCAAGGCTGGATCTTCAAAATCCGTTTACCAGCACACTATTTCCACACAGGTGCCCAAGGTTCCCACTGAACACTGCTGTGAAGCGGGAAGTGCAGCCTCAGATCCCTTCAGACAAGGCGTGTCATTGGTTGAGAAAAATAAATAACCTGAATATCCCCAAAAGTGGCAGCCTCCCTGTCCACATGAAAGGCAAATGTTGACACAAAATAAGTCTTTTCCCTGATTTAGCTGAACATTAATTCCAGGGACAGGCAAGTCCAAGGGACAAACACAGGGAAACCACAGATGACCACAACTGTAAAGGTTCCTTTGGATGCAAAGCAGGTGCTGGCTCTGGCAGGCTGCAGAGAGAGTCACACCAGCTCTCCTGGCAGGAGATGGAGGAGGGAGAAACAAGGAGCAACCATTTCTATCGAATGTAAATGTTGAGCCTTAGAAGGTGAAATTTAAGTTCAAAAATGAGGGGAGATGGAAGAAAACCAAATACAGAAATAATTCTGCTGAGTGGATGAAATAGCTGATCATCTTGTCCTGGCTGAAGATTGACATGCTACAAGAGAACACTGAAAACACTCAATATATGTCCTTGTTTGCAAGCTGACTGAATTTGTCCTGTGTTTCCAAATGAGATACGCCATCCCCAGGTATGGGCATGGAAAGCAGAAGGATAGTCTTAATATAAATCTCGAAAACAGGTTCAGAGCAAAATGAAAATGGATGGAAGATTTAGAGGTAGAACTGGACTAACCGATATATACCAAATGTTTCCACTTCTGGAGGCCAGGAGAACAGGAGAAGGGATGATATCCCACATCCAATCAGCCAACACAAGTCTGACCTTGCAGTTTAATTTCTAGGTCAGACCTATAAACTAGAGGAAACGGGCCATAAAAATATCACATGAAATTTATTCTCCAGTCACGCTGAAATTTCAAGATAAGCCCTAATTATGAGCCTTCTCCTGCAGGAGAGGCAGGTGCCCTGTGGCTCACCCTGCTTCCCTTACTACAGTCCCCAGCTGCCCCTGATGAAAACAAGGCCACAGAGCCTACCCACTGCTGGGATTCTTCATGCTCTTTCCACACTCCTCACGTTCAATGAACAGTCCTGGTCCAACTGACTGTATGATTCTCAGAAGTCTTTGATGTTCCTTTTTAATTTGGTTATCATTAATAATTCTGTATCATCAGCAGATTTTGTCATCTTACTATTCAGGCTTTTTCCAAATAATTTATTAGGAACTGCATTGTAACTGCCCTTCCCTTTTTTCCTGTCTTTTAACTCATCATTAATCCAGAAAACAACCCCTCTCTTCAACAGCTCTTCAAGAATTTCAGCTAAGGCCCTTTTCCAGGGAAGGCCCTACATCAGCTAATGCCATGATCTCTGGCTCCTGGAAATACCTCCACTGAATTTCTGAGGCATGACTCTTCCCTTCAGGAAGCTGCACTGACTCCTTTCTGGTACCTGCCTCATAGCTGTCATCCTGCTTTTGAGCAAGGTTCCACTCAACAAGCCTGTTCTCTGTTCTCTGAAGCCTGACCTGTTCTCTGAAGCCCTCCAAGAGTCTTCAAAAAAGTTATCACATTTCCATCACTCACTTCTCTGGCACTGACACTTTGAGCACCAGGTCACACCTCACACTCTAGACTTGACAGGTCTAGATCTCAGTTTCTTTAAAACTCTAGGATAAATACTACCTGGAAAGACTTTTAGTGATAGTCCCTTGCAAGATTTGCTCTGCAACATTTATGACAATTTTCTTTTAGACTGAAATGCCAGGATGGACGCTCATGAAGCAAGGCTGCCTAGGTTACCTTTTTAAAGAGCCTGATGACATCCTCACTGATCTGCGACAGCCGGACGATGACATTGTTCATGAAGATGTCATTCACGGTGGCGTGGTCCCGGCTCTCCCGGCGGGTCTGCGTTAGAACCAGGTACCAGCAGTTCACAGGGGAAAGGAGGTGCTGATCTTTCCTAGAGAATTGTGGGGGAAAAAAATCGAAAAGTTCAAATGAACACGTCAAAAAGGTGCAGATTTTCAAACAAACGCTGTCAGCACATCGCCTCCCTCCCCTGCACACAGCCACTGGGATTTGGGGCGTGATCTCTTCTGCCAGCTGTACAAGCATTGCCCTGCAGGGATGTCCAGTGGCACAAGAGCACCTGTACCACACCAGAGTCCCAGCCAGCCCCTTCCCAAACTGGGTGTTCTGGGAGATGGCACAGGAGAAGAGACATCCCTGGAAAGGGAGAGAGTTTTGTTGATTCTTTCCACTTTCCACTGAATATGGCCATCACCCCATCGTAAAAGGGTCCTTTGACACCCAATACGCTGTACTGGTTTTAGTCCACTAAAAAGTGCTCATGAAAGGGTTCTGCATCCAACATTACCTCAAAGTGTCTGTGCACAACATGAACACACTCAGGTATGCTAGACGGGACAGCATGGAGGCTCCAGACACCTCTGCATGCACACACAGACAAAACAACTGCCTACAGAAACCAGGAAGAGTCTGTGGACCTGGAACCACTGTGAGCCACAGAACCAGAGCCAGGGCTGGGCACAGCCCGCTGCACATGGCTACACAGGGACAAAGGATCACTGAAGGGATCATAAATCTTCAGAGTGTCACAGCCTCGTCAGAATAATGACACACATGAGCAGCTGGGGAAGTGGTGCAGACGAGCCTGGTAAGGGCAGGTACAGAGCAGTAGGGAAGAAAAACATGTTTTAAGGGAGTCTCTGGACATGGAATGCATGGTGAGGAGCGAGCACTGAAATCAAGCTGACCTGATTAACACCACCACCACCAGCACTTGTGCCCAAGTGTTTTATAATGGTGGAGAACCACTGTCACCTGTGGACACTGCACAGCAGTAGCTTCCCGAACCGTAAGCAACGGAGAGCCCTAATACTGTTCTGAGCTAATGGGTGAGGCCAGACACCCCATTCCTGGCCAATTCCTTCCAACTCCTTGGTGCACACTGCAGCACCCAGCACCACGCAACCGGCACGCAACACTCAGATGCCAAAAAGACAGAGATGATCTGAATAGCAACTCATCAGCAGCAGAGCTTGGCATAAGATAGCAGTAAAGCCTCACACTGGAGAGACCGAGTAAACAGATTAAATGGGATTTAGTAATATGGAATAAATAGGATTTACTAATGTAACAGCAGAAATCACTGCTCTTGCAGCTGAAAAGGGAAAAAAATCACCAGGGGTTAGAGGAAGAAACAGACTGTGAAGAGCCTGGGGCTGGTGAGGAGAAGGGCAGCAAGCAGGCAAACCCCACGTTCTCTGTGAAAGGCACTGAACAGCAGCTGCAGTCTTTGGCCACTGAACTGAATGACTTGAGTTTCATCTGGAACAAAGGGCACAATTCCAGCTGAGAGACTCTAACACATACCACAGACAGAAAAAGAGACAGGGACAAACACTGTGGCCCAGATGGGCAAAGATGGAGAGCTCGGGCTGAGGTGCTGCAAGGGGAGCAGCCAGGACCAGCACCCGGCTCCACGCAGTCCATGCTGCTGCATGGCCCTGGGGCACAGGTCCTGCAGGCACAGATGCTGACAGGCACAGACCCTGCCAGGCACAGCTCGTGCTGCCCAGCGAGACTCCACGCCCCTGGCACCTCCAGGAGAGCCAGCTGTGGCTGTGTCTGTGTCTGTGGCCAGGGACACACCAACCCCCAGCAGCTGCCCACATCCAGCACAAGCACCAAGCACTGCCCCGCAGAGCCCAGCCAGACATCACTGGCCTGGCACACACACGGGCGGCCTGGCACACACACGGGCATGAGGGAGCAGGGACCAGTCCCCCAGCAGCAATGGGGCAGTGGCCTCCACAGAGCCTTGAGGCCACCAGCCAGCAGAATGGCACAGGCCAGTACCCTCACCACAGAGTAGTCACCTCCAAACTGAAATTCTGAGTCAAGTTTGTTTTTCTTTCTATTTTTTTCAGATATTTTCTATTTTAGCCAAGCTCACAAGTGTGGTTAAACTGAAGAGAAGCTGCTTTTGAAAGCACATATTTACATATTAATGGATTTCACAATTGCATCACTGGTTTGATTCTCACACAATCCCAGGACCCAGTTCACGCTTCCTACCTCAAAGCTTTGTTTCACAATATTTCCACTAAGGACTTGCCTGCCTCCAACACCGTACAGCTAAGCACAGAAAAACCACATACTTTATTGCAAATAAACTGCAGTAAATTCCATTTCCAGAAACTGCTTTCAAGCCTGAGCCTGGCAGTGAGCCTGCATGAAACACGCAGCACTTGGACAGCTGAGGATTGGACTACACAGAGAATCCAGGGGTATAGACCAAGCCCACGACTATTTGCACAATCAAATTGATGGCTGAATTCAAGACCCTTCAAAAAATCAAGGGGTTTGACTCCTTCCTAGTCCCTGATTTCTATTTTTATTGTATTGCTCAAGAAGTGCGCAGTAAGTGTAATTCGCACAACACAGGTCAGTGATGCTGTGGTGGAAGTCTTGGAAAGAGACATGTCCAGTTTCTTCTGTGAGCCCCACACAGCGATGAGACAGACGAGGTCACTGCTGCTGACATGATGGACTTTGCTCCACTTTAAGACTGTGCAACTATAACCTCCAGTGCTCACAGCAACCTCTGCCCATAATTTTGCACCAGTACACCCCAGGGAACGCTCACTTACTTGAACTGGTGCTCTCTGGAGCTGCGGATCTTGGAGGAGAAGCGCTCAGCCAACTTCTCCAGGCTCCGGGAGTACTCCAGCTCGATCTCAGCCTTCCTGCGAAAGAACTCCTGCAGGTCCTGCAGCAGCTGCAGGCGCGACTCCGACTGCTGTTCCAGGCATTTGAACTGCTCCACCAGCTGCGTTCGGATTTCTGCAGGCACACAAGAGAGGAGAAAGAACAAAAGATGTCAGCAATTGACACTGACCAGGAAGGTTGTCCTTCCTTGTCCCAGAGCAAAAAGCACAGCTCTGCTGGAGCTCCCTCCAAGCCCCGGGGTGAATCCAGGGCTCAATATGGCCAATGGATCTGCTTTCCAAGAGAAAGCAGAACAATGCCATTGACCGGCCGCACATCAAACCTCATTCGTTGTCAAAACAAACCGTCCTAGAACAGTGAGACCAACCTCAGAGCTTTCAACTGCCTTTTGAAACCAGAAAACGATACTTCTATCTATCTGGTACTACCTGAAATCACACACTATTTTCATATAAATATATTATTTCTTGATAAATGTCCATATGAATACCTCCAGGATGGCCAGCACTGACGTTAAGGAAGCTGGCATTGCCATGCACCCTCTCTCACACCATCCCCCTACACTACCAGGTTTAGCGATAAATTCAACCCAGCTTTGGCTCAAAGGCTTAAAAAGTCTTTCACACCCTCCAAATCCCAGCTCAAAAACCCCAAAGGGTTCATCTGTTCCAGGTTTATTTGCTTTCCCATAAGGACCTTCAGACACTGGGACAGACCCACTGCAGCGCCCTGCGACCTTCCCCAAAGTGGGCTCAGCAGTGCCTGGAGGTGCCTGTGGAGCGTGGGGATGGGCTCCTTGGGCAGCTGGTGTCTCCTGCAGCATCGTGGGTCCCCGCTGTGCCCTGCAGGGAACAGGCACTGTAGGAACAACAGACAGAGCTGGCCTCCAGTGCTGACCCTTCCCTGGCACTGCCAGTACCCACCACCTCGGCTTCAAACCCCACATAGGTCTGATCCCAGGAAGACAGGCAGGCAGTGGGGAAGGGAGTGCTGTTCATGGGCACAGCCAGACCCCTTGCCCTGTCTGCAAGAGAAGCAACACCACACCTGTGGCACAGGATGCGATGGAAATATACCTTCCCAGCTCTTTCCAACCTTTCCCAACCTCAGGCAGGGTTTCTGCAGCTTTGTGAAGTGCACCTGGCCAGAACGTCTGTGCAGGAGCCACTCACTCTTCTTGGAGCAGCAGCTGAACTCTGTTGGGAGGGATGGGGAGCCCCTGAGGAGGGCATGTACAGAACAGAAAGGAGAGGAAAAATGAGACTAGACGGTAGGAAAATCTATTCAAAGTGAGAACAATTTGGCTGAGCTGCCTTCAGGGGGCAGCTGCACAGCGAAGGGATCAGAGGAGTTGGAATGGCAGGGATCAGCTGATGGAACAGGTCTATGTGCTGTTCCCAGAGCTCACAGGGAGAAGGGAGAGCAGCCCCCAGCTCCCCAGCACCACACACCCCCTGGCAGAAGGCATTCGCACCTGAGTGAGGCAGCTCCTGTATGTGCTCACCCTGAGACCCTTCACTTTCCTCCCCTCATGACAGTGTCCAGAGCAGCCATGGTATCTGGGGCCATTTTAGTCTATCTACAGAAACAGCCTCTTTAATGCTCCTAATAGTTGTATAAACAATCAATTACACAAAACACACCCTTTGCCTTTCCCTAAGGATTGTGAGGAGATCTATTTTTGTCACTTTGCTCACCTGTCACTGGCAGACCCCAGTATCTGCAGAGCAGACCCAGCCAAAAGCCAGCAGAGAAGTCTGGCAGCAGGAGCACAGCATCACACCTGCCCCCCTTGCCATGGAGTGATGCCATTTTGGTTTTTGCCTTTTTTTTCCTTATATGTTCTCTCTATTCTTTACACATGTATTTGTAGTAGCATGTTGAATTAATAAATGATGAAGTAATGATGATGCAAAGCAGTGACTGAAATCACAAAAGATTTATGCACAGTTTCGATCTGGTATTTCTCAACATTTCTTCATATAACAACTCCATGTGAGTTTCAGCTCTGGCAGTCTGGCAGATTAACTCATCACTGGTCATTTAACAGTGGCAGTGGGACTTGGAAGCTGCATGAAGTTCACCTAAAACCAAAACTCCTCAGAAACAAGAAATGCTAAATGCTCCAAAGTTAATCAGTCACCTTATGTGGGACCTTCCCTGGGCACCTTCTTTATGTTCACAATAGAACATGAGAGGATAGAACAATTGTTCAAAAAATGTCTCTGAGGCTCACACACAGCCATGTCAAGGGACTGAACACACAGTACTTGTCCGCTGGCAAAGCCATTTGCTGTTCCTGAAGTCTGCCTGGAGAACCATGTCACCACCCTGCAACAGCCCAAGCACTCCAACTCGTTTCTGACCTACATCCATTCCATCTGCAGCCACGAGGACGCTGACACAGGAGCCAGAAGGGCTGAGGCTCCTGGCAGAGGAGGAGGGGTGAGGCACAGCAGGAATGCTCAGCACAACTGCTGCATCTGCCCAGACAGGGGTTTCCATGGGACTCTGGGCACCTGCTGCAATACAGACATACAGACATTAGCCCTCACTCACAGCAAGCTGTAGAAACTCCAAAATGGAGAACAATTCCACTCCATAGAGAATGCTAGAGATACCTTTAAATGTTACATTTTCTGCTAAAAGAATGCAGAAAATGAAACTATATTGCAAATGACATCTCATAACAACTGGTATCATGAGTGCCTCAGCCTTTTCTCTCTCTGTCCCCAGTTTGCTGGGGTCCAGCTCTCTCTGTCCCTGGCACACTTTGGCCTTTGTCAACAGAACTTCGTTGTTTTCCCTATGCCTGTAACATGCTGATTTGACACTTTAAGTTTCCTTGCAGGAGTTCAGCCAGGTCAGTGCCAGTCTGGCATGTGGTGGCAAAGGACAGGCTGTGTGGGCACAGGGATCTGCAGCCGTGACCCTAAAGCCACCCAGTGACAAGCCATCACACCAACAGTGGAGAGGGGCACTGACCCCAAGGCTGCTGCTGCATGCTAAATGGGAAGGGTTTGCGTAGAAAACAAAATGAAAAGCTGCTGTCATCATCAATGCAAAGACAGACGTGGCAGCAGAGAAAAGGACATCGCTCAGTGTTCCAGGGGTCCCTGGGAGTCAGCGCCCCCGGACACAGCCCCGACAGCTCCTGCAGTCACTGCTTGCAGCTATGCTACATCCATCCTGTCCACTGTGGGGGGATTCACAGGCCTGGAATTCCAACCTTCAACCAAGCGCCAATTACGTTTTCCATGTTCGATAATTCTCTCCTCATCACCCAACCCCAAAACCTTACCTTTGGGTCATAAGAAGGAGTCTCCACTGTGAGCAGTCCTGTTATTTAAAATGCAGAATCAGGGGTAGAAAATGCAGGAAATCTGATTTCCTCAGCGCTTCTGAAACAGTGACAGGGATGCTGGAGAAAACAAAATTCCTTGGCAAACCAAGGAGAGCAGCAACAGTCAATGTGGGCTGTGGAACTGCTAATCCAGAGGAGAGAGGGAACATCTGTAGTCAGAACATCTGCGCATTTGGCTTTTGTAATATTTCCAAATCAATCAGCCCATACCACAGCCACAATTGCTCATTATCCTCAGTCTGTGAGATGCTGGCAGCTTCCAGGCTGCCAAGGTATGGCAAAATTCCCCATCAGTCAAAGACCCCCAAGAATGCTTCCACCCCTCTGAAACCTGGCAAAAGGCTTCCGAGTGTGAGAGGGATGTAGAAGGAACCCAGTGGAACAGCCAAAGCCAGGCCTGTGACAGAGCACGGGCTGATGTGCCCGGGGGGCAAACCCACTGCAGACGCCCTCCCACCGTCAGAAGACAACTGGTACCCAAATGTGAGAGACAGACACAATTTACATTCAGCCTTTGGCAGGTTTGTAAATAAACAGCAACATTAAAAAAATTGGGGAAAAAAAATCACAAAAAAAATAGAAAAAAAAGAGTTTTAAAAAATCACCCCAAAACTTGCCAGAGCTACTCAAAAGGCAACTCAGGAAAACAACAGGGAGCAAACAGAGGTGCTGTCTGTTGGGAAGAAGACCCAAGAAGGGAGCAATTTACAACTAAAGAAAGAGTATCAGCATAAGATAGGGAGAGGTAAATTTGATACAAAGGAAATCAGTTGAGAAATTGGAAAAATCAGTAAGATTCTGGGTCAGCCTGGGCAGCATGTCAACAGGACTCACACTGGGCCCTGAGAGGAGCCGATTCTCAGGGGCACTCCCACTGAAAACATGAACCTTCGGAAACCCTGGAATTCCTATGATCACCACCATGGCAAGGCAAACTCCTTACCTGAGGGAACTCTGCACTGGGTTGGAAATGGACCCTCACCAGTGTGTCAGGGAAAGGGTGAAGTGAAGGTTTAGGAATTGCCTTCCAAAGACACCAGAAAAGTGCTTTTGGTCAATCTGACATCTTGGCCAGCAGAGCAGGGTAAGCTTCATTTTTTCCTCTTCTTGGCTGTCAACCTCATCCATTCCCACCAGTAAGGACAATGTTGGCAGCCACGCACAGAGCCCAGGAACACTCACAAGCATCCAAATAGCATGCCTCTGACACCAGGGATGAGACAGGGTCTGGCAAAGAGCAAAATTATCTGGGACAAGCCCTGGCCAACTTGAGCACTGATATTAGAACCACCACGCTTATGTGGAGAGGTCAGGCCGAAGACCACATGCTCAGATCCAGCTCATTACAAACGTGCCGCTACTCCAACCCATCCCACCCTCAGCTTGCTGAAGGGTGTTTTCCATATGGTCTCATTTTTTAAACAATTAAACTGTGGACAAATGCCATGAGATCAACACAACTTTTACCAGTGGTAGTCATTATTATTATTATTATTATCATCATCATCATCATTATTCACTTATTCTTTGCGTTTTCATACAGTTCACATCTCTTCCTGGGAAGCAGTGTCTCTGACTTTCAGGAATTCACAAATACCATGCTGAAATCCCAGCTCCAGCTGAGACTGGCAATATTCCCACCAGCTTCAATGTAGCTGGGATTTCATCCTCTGGCAGTAAATGGAGCTGGTGAGACAATCCTTTTCCCAGGCAGTTCTTTGGCAAGTCTCACCCTCTCCCAGTAACCCCTGGCTCCGTTACTTTGTACCTCAAGTGCTGATAAGGGCCCAACTCCTCAACTGGCATCAGCCACCATGGAAGCCAACCCCAGCAGAAGGACAGCAGGATAGGCAGTAGAGTTCCTGATGGACATGAAGTTCAGGATGGGTTGTTAAATAAACCCAATTCTACACAGGCAAACACTGGTGAAAAGCAAGCAGTGGAAAAATCTGGATAGTTAAGACTCGCAAAGGTTGGAGCCCAAATTGACACATGAGAGGCCATGGGAGCCAGGCGTGCTCCAGCACGGGGGAGCCTGAAGCCCTGGGGATTGGTGATGCTGCAGCCAGCAGAGCCGGCTGGGAGCCCTGCACAGCCCTGCCCCACCAGCTGCAGACCGGAGCCGGCCCCTGCAAGCGAGTACCCTCCTCCTACTTCTCCAGGAGATGTCGGGTTTGGCACAACACCCCTTCCCCAGTCCCGCCAGGTCAGAGCCACGCTCTGGCTGCTCAGACAGGGACAGACAAAAGCAGAGGTTTCTCTAGCAACGGGCTGGGATGAAAGCTGCCGGAGCCTCCTGCTCCTGCCCTGCCTCGGGGAGCAGGACAAAGCCCGGCTGCCAAGTCCCCAGCACAGAGCTCCGGGTGCGGCTGGGCTGAGGCGGCTGCTCCACCATTCTGAATTAGCTGAACTATCCATCCAGGAGAACGGTGTTGTCACAGACCCTCCCGCCGGGCAGTCTGAGACAGCCGCTCCTCTAACATATGCTTCACCCCACTGATTTGTGACAAGTGAGAAAATATGCTTGGCAACAAAAGCCATTATTTTCTCACAACTGGGATTAGACCCAATAGTTCATTGCAAATATAGCATAGCAAGCTGGACTCAGGGAGAATCCAATTCTTACACAAATACAGAATACACTAACAAGGCCATTTCACTCTCAATTGTTTTTATTCCCCCTTTATAGAATCCATGCACTGCCTTCCCTAAAAGCCCAGCCCTCTTCATAACAGAAATACCTCAGATGTATTTTCCAGTGCTTTGTTATCCCATGTTTCACCAGCACACACAGCTTCCCTTGGGAGAGCTCTCTCTCAACACACACAGAGCTAATGCAACTCGGAGCTGGATCCATTATGAAATACCAGACAGCTCTTCACCAGGAAAGCCCCGGCAAGGGCAGGTGCTGCCAGTACAGCCCAGGAGCGGCCGGAACCTCTGTGCGATCCCAAGGAGCCGGGCACAGTCCCCGCAGACAGGGGACATGGGCAGGGCAGTTTGGAGAGCCCACGCAGCCCTCACATGGCCACGGGATGCTCCCACTACCGGCACCTCTGGCACGGTGCTTTCCACACACAGCAAGCTCCCAACGCCGACACGGGGCTGGGGGCAGCAGCAGAGGCATGCAAGGGATGGGGTTGCCAGAGGACCATCCACCTTGCGAGGGCTGAATCCAGGCAAGACTTTGTCAGGTCCCAGCAGTGACATTACTGAGCTTGAACAGTCAAGGAGCTGCAGGGCCCACGGCCTGGAACATCCACAGACAGAGCTGCCAGGGGCGCATCTGTCCCGCTGCGCAGGTCCCGTGGAGCCAGCTGGAGGGGACCTGCAGGGAAAGCAAACCGTCCAAAGCAAGCCAACAAGCCTCCCTTCTCCTTCCTTCCGTGTGATTAGTAACATCACTGCCTAGACAAAGACAAGAGATATGGCTCCTGGTAAAACAAAGAACAAGACAAGACTTTTATCTGAAATGAGACATTCCCAGTTCAAAAAAAAATAAAACAAGAGAAAGGAAAACACTTCTTTCCCATATAAAAACAACTCCTGTAGCATTGGCATTTTTCAGGTTTTTTTCATGAGTGTCTGTAATCCCCAGCCTGCACCCGACCAGCAGCACTTCACATGCACAGCCCCAGTTTTCCCTCATAGCCACACCAAGCCCCACACTGCGACTTGCTGGGCTGGTCACCTCACTCTCACTGCCCCTTTCCAGGGCACAGTGTCCATGATGGGGGTCTGGCAGGAAGCAGCCATGTGGTAGGGGACTGACAGGGCGGCAAATGCCAGAGCTACAGAGCTGTCCTACCTCCTCTCATCCACCAGCACTAGGTACGCCCTTCCCTGCATGCAGGATTCCAGCCCAGCACAGTATGTAAGACCTTACACAGCATGTAAACATGACCCAACAGAGAAAACCTTCCATGGAGCGTGTCTGAACCCCCGTGGGTCAGACCACCCGATCTCAGGATTCAAGGTGATGCCTCCTTGCGATACAGCAGAAACTCTTCCCCATCATCCCTTTCTTCCTTTTAACTGAAGCACAGACACTCACCCTGCAGCAACAGCACTTCTTAGGAAATGACTGTAGCATAGGCAACGTGTTAGGCTAGATTTAAAACACTGGCAATTTTTTTCCCCTCATTTTTCACAGTGAGATTCAAAATGCAATGAAAAAGAGTCATGAAGTTTTAAAAATAAAGCAACTGAGTCATTTTTTGTTTTTATACTTTTAGAATGCAGCTTAATAGTAGGACATTCTTTGTGAGAAAAGCAAATGTAGGAGAACACCCCTGATGAGAGATGGGTAATGATGTGCTCTGGTTAGAGCCACCACAGCTACTTTCATTCAACTGTTCACCGACATGTCAGAGAGGGGAATTCCATCCCACTAGAAACACACATCAGAACTCATGTATCTTTCTAGGTCACAAGACACCTTCCCTAGACGGCAGACAAACCTCCTGCCACCAAATAATGAAAGATCAAATGCAGCTGCTAAGACAGCACAGGCTTCTGCTATACAAACTGTGCATCACGAGGTTGGTCTTACCTGGGCTGTGCAGGTTTCACAACCCAATTCATTGGTGGCTTTTAAATTAGTTGGCAGTGCCGTGGCAAAAGGGAAAACCACAATCCAGACACAATGCCAACTTCTCTCTGATCTGCACCCTGAAAATTTCATGGCATCAATCTTTTCCCCAGAAAACCTCTCAAATCAAGTTAGTCCTGGCCTAGGCAGACACGATGCTTATGTCAGCACCAAACTGGGCTTAAGACTTATGTGATGTCCACAGAGCAGCCCCTTGTTTAATGCAAAGGAAGACAAGAACAGCTCCTCACTGTTCAAGAACAAAGATGACAGCTGATATGGTGACAATGAAGCCTTGAAATGATTAATGATAAGCTTGGCAAGCACAAGAACGAGGTGGCAAAGCTCTGCCACCGAGGCACAGCAACAGCAGATGCCACACACTGCTCCTCATGCAGCCTTCCCTCTCCCATCCCTGCACAGGATGGTGGCTGCTGCTGTTGGCAATGTGGTGACATTTGTCATAAACTTTGATAGTCCAACGTATTGGGTCAGACTGAGGTAAAGCTCACAGCCCTTACAGTGCTGTGCTTTGCATTGGTAGCTGGTGTTGATAACAGACCAGTGTTTTGGCTACTGCCAAGCAGTGCTGTCCCTCTGACATTCCTTCCCCCACCAAAGGGGATAGGGGTGGGCGAGATCTTGGGAGGGGACACAAGCAGGCGAGCTGACCCAAATCAGCCAAAGGGATATTCCACACCATATGACGTCAGCTCAGATATAAAAGCTGAGGAAGAGAGGAGGAAGGGGGGGCATTCATGGAGTCTTCACTGTGTGCCTCCCGGAAGAACCATTACGCGTGCTGCGGCCCTGCTTCCCAGGAAGTGTCCGAACATCGCTGCTGATGGGAAGTAGAGATTGATTGTTTTTTCCCTCTTTAGTTCTTGCGCGCGCAGACTTTTGCTTGCTTCTTCTTCTTTTGCTGTAATAAACTGCCTTATCTCACCCTACCAGTTTTTTTCCCTCCATATTATTCTCTCCCCTGCCCCAGTGGGAAAGAGAGGGATAGAGCGACTGAGTGGGTACCTGGCACCTAGCCAGGGACAACCCACGACATCCAAATCCACTAGAGTTACTGGGAGTGGATTTCCCTTAAAAGCTGGCTCTGAATGCAGATCTGGAAGCAGCCAGCCTCGTCAGGAGGCAGCAGGGAACAACAGGTGTTTTGGGTGAAGCAGAGCACCCATTCCCTTCCACAGGCAGCACTGCTAGGCTGACAGCTCTAACCTGCATGACAGCCCATGCTCCTGGGACACAAAGAACCAAAAAAACAACCAAAGGAATCCAAACAGTGTTTATTGCTAACTTCAGCTGAGCCTCAAGGCCAAACTTCCCACAGATCAAGACTGAGAACAGATATAATGGTGTGTTGCAATTCTGTTCAATTTAGCAACAGAGGCGGCACTTCAAACCACACATCGTGTGTGCCAGATGGGAAGAGAGAGCCAGTCAGGAGAGTGCCCAGACCAGGCAACAATGCCAATCACAGCTTCCCTGGTTCTGGGAACACAGACTGCAGCTGGACAGCTGCCTCTCCAGGTGCTCTCAGCATGGAACTCAGTGTTGTCCAGGGATGCCATGGTCCTTCCTCTGGGACTGTGCCTCACCCTGGATCTCTCCAGGGCTGCACAGGTACACTCCCTGTCTGCAAGGTGCAGGGCACAGGACCACAGCAAGCACAGGCACAGTGCACCTCCACATTGTGTCCTCTTCCAGGGAGCACTGGAAGTTCCAGAGCCACTCCAGCTCTTTGCTTCACTCAATCCTTGCCTGCTTCAGCTAAAGGTTCATGTCAGCAGAGGGGTCTGTGTCCATCCCACCCTGCCCATATGGGTGTGGCAGCGACACTGCACAGGGACACCACACCGGTCCCAGTGAGAGCAGATGGGCAGTGCAGGAAACCCCTGGCTTCAGCTCTAGCATCCTCCTGCTCATTTTCCCACAGCCCTTTGCACCTCCCCGTTTCCTTGGGAACAGAAACTTGTCCACTTGTAATTCACAGCCTGAACTGGTCACATCTGCTGCCACTTTTGTCTGACCGTGAGCAGCACCGAGGGAGTAAATCTCATTTACTGTCCCTACACCCTGTTGTCTGGGCTATGTGGCCCTGCATTGATCACACTGATCAATGGGAAGGAGAATTTACAGAACTGAAGGTGGAGCAATACCCCAGAAATGCTCATTAATAAAAGACTTTCAGGGGGTTGGGGTTGGTTTTGTTGTTTGGGGTTTGGATTTGGGTTTTTTTGTTTGCTTTTGTTGGTGTTTTT
Source organism: Orthonyx spaldingii (assembly GCA_013397795.1). Lineage (NCBI taxonomy): Eukaryota > Metazoa > Chordata > Aves > Passeriformes > Orthonychidae > Orthonyx > Orthonyx spaldingii. The sequence goes on from VZTJ01001956.1 coordinate 203,170, forward strand.
GTTTGGTGTTATTTTAAAGAAACCAAACTTTGAAGAGGTCCACTCCAATACTCCAGCATTCCAAGGTCCCTGGCAATCCTCTTCTGCCTGTGTTTTTTGTGGAATCCCCACCTCCACCAGTCCCCTGTGCCCCACAGCCAGCATTTCTGCCCAAGCGAGCTCTGTCCCCAGCTGCTTCCTAAGCAGGAAGAGGAAGAGAAGGGGGAAGGCAGAACAGCTGCCTTTGCCGAGTTTGTGCCTCCTCTGTTTTTACCAGTTAGGAAAACAAGGGATGGAAAAAAGCATTAAAGAGCCAATCAGATCTCTTGTGTTTGTTCATGATTTAAGAAGAGAAAAGGAAGCTTCACAAAAACAGATGGTGGTTTTTTCCCCCAGAGGAAACAGCTCTTCTGACTGCCCTCCTGCACAGCCGGCATGAGCTCCAGATCCTTCATCTGTCCACTCTCCAGTGTGGAAACAGCACATGGGAGGCACCGGGATCGGCTGGAGAAAGTCTTTTACACACTGAAAGCCCTGAAATGATGTAACCGGAGCTCTGGGCTTGGGGCTATTAAGATGCAAAGGAGAATGTATTCAAACTGGGAAAGAAAGAGATGAACAAGAATGTGCCCTGAGCCACTGAGATGCAATAAAGAAGAAGATCATTAAACGGTTCACTTCGGCACCTCACATTCCTTAATCTAGGCATGGAAAGTTTTCACAGATCATTAAGAGAGCGGAGCTTTGCAGACAATTCCTACAACCAGCCCCGTGTATCTGTGCAAGTTCCCCAATCTCTGTACAGCCCTAACAGGATCAAATATTATACACACAAATCAGATCAGATTACCCAGCAGTGCCTTCTGGCCTGAAAAATCTGTGCATTCATGGATCCACTGAACCAATTCTCTTCCAGAGTAATGCTTTACATGCATTAAAAATATAGGATAATTCCTTTAAGAACTTTTCATCTCACATCTCAAAGCATCCTATAAATGGTAATCATATAAGACTCAACATCTTCAAGAAAGAAGGAAGGACTACCAACCTCATTTTACAGAGAGGATAGAACAAGTCTTTCCTCGGACATCTCTCCCATTGCTATTTCCCACTGTGCCTTTCTGCAGTGGAGATGGGCCTGAAGTTTGTTTCAAGGCCAAACTGCTCCCAGTCCAAGAGGGACACAGAGAATGACAAGGAAAACTAATTTCAAAGCAGTAGACTCAAACTGAGGAGCCTGTAGGAATCGGCAAGTCCAACAGCAGCAGTTGTCCGATTTCTTTTATTTGTTTGATTTAATGTTCCTAAAAATATCATGGGCAACTGGCTCCCTGAAGCCTGTACCTGGCACAGCCAGCTTCACACTGTGCCTCTGACCAAAACCTCCTGTGCACCTCCAAGGTCTGATCCAGTTCCCTGCTGTGCCTCCAGACCAAAACTTCCTGAGCATTCCCAGAGCCGGATTATGCTTCATTTAGAGCATGTCCTCATCACCCAGAAATGCTGTTCTTTCACATCCTCTTGGCTAACTATCTCCACTGTGCTTTTTCAATTTCAGCACGAAGAACCAGGCCAAAGGCAAGTGCAGGTGCTCTGCTCCCTGTCTCCATCAGCACTGACCAGGAAAGCCTCAGCTGCTGCCAGGGAATCAACAGTGCTGCTTCCTTCAGAGCCTCTACCTCAGAGATCAGCAAAATGTCAGCCCAATGCTGACATTGCTCTTCACTCCTCCTCCTTTCCCAGAAAAAACACAATATTGGAATAGCAAGGGAAAGCTGTGCCATGACCAATGAAAGTACATCATCTGTCACCGGATCCAGCCAGCCTGGAACTTGCAGAGAGGAAGCATAAAGGTAAGGAGGAATTTCACCTTCCCAAGAAGCAGCACATCCCTCCCCAACGGCTGCAAACACAGCCTCAGGCAGCACCAGCAGTCTTGTGGTGTTCCAGGATGAGGAAAGACCTGCAGAATCTCACTATTGTTCTGCAGAAGCACCACGAGGATATTCAGAAGGTAATGAACATGCAATAGAGAAGCCAAAAGCTGTGGGGAGACTGTCTCCAAAGGGCTTTCCATACCAGACAGGATCCAGCCCAATACTTCACAACCTCCTCATGAATTCATCATTTACTATAGACCTGGAGCAAGTTCCAGACTGCAGACAGCTTAGCTTGAGGCTAATAATATGTTCCATTTTGGGATCAGTGGGTTGTGCAGCTGCCACCCACAAAGCAGAGATTATCGCCCTCGCTTCATTTCTTCACTACGAAGTGATCATGTTCCTGCCTTCTAAAGGAGGGGCAGTCAGCATAAAGCATATTGTCTGCTCTCATCATCTTCCCCAGCATACCATTTATTAGTGGGTGCAGAACCAGATGGTTACAGACCAACAATACCAAAGAAAACACAGAAATTGCCTGGTGTAGTAAAGGAGTGTCGTGGGTTGACCCTGGC
>VZTJ01001957.1:2815-59913 GCA_013397795.1 Orthonyx spaldingii
ACACTGCCCTGGCAGAAATCCTGTAGCTGCCTGATGCCTTAGGCTCCCTTTGTGAAATTCCCCCATAAACTGACCAGCAGCCCTTCATTTTACAGCACAAGAGCCTGCATTGCATGCTGTGCCCTGGAGAGAGCCAGCTCCTCAGCCCCACTCTCTGCCACCCTGCACGTGTTGTCTTCTGCAAAAGGAGGTGATGCTCCAGCTCAGGCTGCACACAGAAGCCTCAGGCACTCTCAGGCACTGCCCAGGAACTGGTCACTTGACATTGCAACCATTTGAGATGTTCAAATTTGCTCCTCTGGTGTGCATCTTCTGCAACTCTTTAATTTAGGAAGACACGTCACACTTTTGAGAGCAGAAACAACAGACAGCAGCTCACTTTGATGTGTTTGTTGCCCTGACCTACATTTTCCTTAAGAAATGCTGCTTTCATTAGAAATGCTGCTTTTTCACACAGCTCTATGCTCTCTCCCCACTCACTAGCAATCGCATCACAATTATTCAAAACCTTCTTACTGAAAACTTTTCACTTCCCCTTGTAGATAGTTCAGGGAAACCAAAAAGCACATTGGTGCTTTCAACTTTGTTTTGTGTAGGATTTTTATGATGTGCTATACGCCCGAAACAGTGATAACAGTAATCCAGTTAGCCTGTATTGCCAAACTGAAGAGTTTGTGTGGGGTTGTATAAGCTTTCGTTGGCATTAAGTCTCCGCTTTGATCTCGTTGTTGTTATTGTGCTGCAAAGAGTTTCAACGAGAGGCACCAATGCAGATTTGCAGATTCATTCCTGAGACATGCATTGGAAATGAAGACATGCGGAGAACTTCCTGAGAAAAGAATTTCTGAACTGAAAATACATTTAATCTGTGATAGATAGACATTTACAGGTTTGGGGGGGGGACCTGAAAGGAATGCTATTCTAGAGCTCAGTTTGCAAAAAACACAGCAAAGGGTAAACTGCTCTCTGCCAGAATGATTGCAACTTCTTTGGAAGACAGTAATCATCACAAAATAGCTCAGTATGAATAGTAAGAAAGGAACTGATCTTCCTTGGCATCAGCATACTCCAGCATACGAATGTCTGTGAATTAGAAATGCAAGGTGTACATTAGTGTAGTGTACACCTTGTAGCCCTGCACCCTGCTGGGCTACATTTCTTGGGCTTAAAAAAATTCTTCCAAAGCTTCTTTCCCTTTTGCATTGCTAAAGGAAATTACTCAAGAAAATACAATAAACATTCAGTCGTGCAGCAAAGAAATATCTGGACTGAGAGCAACATACATTGTTTTCTGGGTCAAGGGTAAGTGCAGATGAGTTGACAGAGCCTGCAGTTAAAAACTGAATGGCAGAAAGATCCACAGATTATCTTTAATCTCTCTACGTAAATTTAGTTTCCTCTTTGCAATCAGTATTTGCGCTGTTGATACATTGAGTGTTAACACATTGTGTGTGCATTTCCTAATGATGTTGGTGCTTTATCAGCCATTTCCGGGCACGGCCCGTCATGTTATGTATCCCCAAGTATCTGAAGCATATGGCAAAGCATGGCACAGCAGAAAAGCAAGTGGTGTTCTGCATCTCCCCTCCTTCCAGGCACTGGCCTTACAGCCTCACCTGCTGCCCAAGGTTTGGTCCCAGGTCCACGTCTGCTGCCAGGGAGTCTCAGCCACAAAAGCAGCTCCACAGAGCCTCAGCAGTGCCCTATGGGAGCCCGAGTCGAGCCGCAGCTGGAGTACCGTGGACATCCAAGCCAGCAAGTTTATATGTGAGGCTGCCACTCCTCTGGAAATCTGCAGCTGAAAGGACACCTGTCACAGCAAGTGCCCCAGGGAGCTCCTCCCTGGCTGCCTGGGCGCTCCTATAAAACCTTCCCAACCCATGCTGCTTACTTCCTCACTTCTTTCCCCTCCCCACGGCCCTTCCATCACAAGAGTCATAAGCAAGCAGGCTTTTGTCTGAGTCACCTGGAAGTGTGTGCTCTGCCCTGAACTGGGAGCATTTTGAATGCACAGCTTTGCAAGCAAAGGCAATGAGGATGTCAGGAGCAAGGCTGTAGCCCCATGAGGATGTCAGGAAGAATGGATTTATTTCAGGAGTTGCCATGGTTTTACTTGCACCTTAGCAGTGCTGGGAACATAATTTGACCCTAGCTTTTTTTATGTGATTATCCTGAGGAGTAATTACAAGACTAAAAGTACAAGACTGATTCATTTATCATAGGGATAGAATCCAGATTCTTGATTTAAACTGCATTACAGAACCCTTTGGAAACATGCACCACCTAGCCTCCCCCTGTCACACACCCCATTCCTTTTCTGCAAGAAATACCACAACATTTTTTTTGTATCTTGCTGAAAAGATTTGTTAGCAAATGTGTATCTGGAAAAATCAATAACTTTTCTGGGTGTAACAGCCATACAATAAATAATTAACAAGCAGTAAGATCATCTGGGTTTTTTTATTCTCCTCTTTTTCTTAAAAGGAAGGGGTAAAAACAGACTTCTCTTGAAACACAGATGATACCTTTAAGTAATGGTGCATGATAATTTAAGAAATTGGGTGGAGTACTTCCTTCCTCTAATCCGTTTGCAATCAGTGAGAAGTTAGAGACAAATAGGATGTCTTATACAACGTCTGAAAAACAACCTTTTAACAGTTAAAAAACCCACAGTATTTCCATCTCTGTAGTGGGCCTAATCCTGAGTCTTCTTAAAGACCCAGATAACAACACCCTGTCTTTGTAGGTGGAATTGCTGGTGCTGGCCAGCTGGTAACTCTTTCACCTGCTGTTTTCTCTTCTTGTTCAGTAGGCAGGCTTGCTCCTTGCACACCTTGTCTTGGGGGTAGAAGTAGATGTGTCTTCAAGGGATTTTTGGTGGCAGTCAAGACTTGACAGCATCTGCTTACCCAAACATGAGTGAATACATTTTGCCAGCAGCTGTGTGGTGAAAGATGGGGACAAAGGGGAAGAAAACACAACCAAAACCTGCAGGGATCTCACCATCCTGTATGCAACAGCCACAGCCTCCTTTTTCAACACCCTCTGCTTGAGAGCAGATGGCTGCTCTGAAGCATCTACTGGCCATGTTTCAGTTTGTCACATCTACATCTGGGCAACAAAAAAAAAAAAAAGCCCAAAACAAACCACTTTTCAAATAGCTTAAAAAAACCCCTGAAACACTTTAGTTGATAAAACAAAAAGCAAAAACAAACCCAAAGCATTATAAAAGTGGGGGTTTTTAACCACAGAAGATACTTTGCTTCCCTAGGTATTGACTTTTGGAGGAGCTGAGCATTTTCATGCTCGTTTTGTCCAAGGGCGAGACAGAGTGGTTACAAGGATCTAGGAAGATGATCAGCCTGAAGAAAAGCTTTCCCACTTGGATGTCCTTCATTTGTGGTTGGACTAGGTGATCTTTAAAGGTCCCTTCCAATACAAACTTTGTGTTTTATCCATTACCTTGGCTAATCAGGGAACAGACAGACAAGAAACATTGGTTTCCTGTCAGTCTGCCCAGCAGCCACTGAAGTGTCTGGACTGGCTACTGAGGTCTGGGAGGAAACCAGTCTTGTGGGTAAGGGACCAAACAGCCTTGATAACTGGGGACTAGGGGAGCAAAATGCTTCCCATTGTAAGAGATCAGGTTTGCCACCACTTGAGGAACCTGGTTGTGCATAAGACTATGGGACCTAATGAGATGCATCCCAGAGTCCTGAGGCCAATGCAGTTGCCAAGCCACTCTCTATAATATTCCAGAAGTCATGACAGTCAGGTGAATTTCCTGGTAACTGCAAAACGGGAAAACATTATACCCATCTTTAAAACAGGTAGAAAGGACTGTGGGAACCACAGACCTGTGAGCCTCACCTCTGTGCCTGGCAAGATCATGGAACAGATCTTCCCAGAAACTATGCTACGACACATGGAGGATAGCGAAGTGACTAAGGACAGTCTGCACTGCTTCACCAAAGGCACATTCTGCCTGAATAACCAAGTGGCCTTTGACAGTGGAGTGACCACAGCAGTGGACAAGGGAAAAGATATTGTCTGTCTGGACTTCTGTAAGGCCTTTGACATGGCCCTTCCCAACATCCTTTCTTTCTAAGCTGAAGAGAGATGGACTCAAAGGGTGGATCGTTTGGTGGAGTAGGAACTGATTGGAGGAACACAGCCTGTCCCTAGTAACACACCTTTGGCCCAAAGTCTTGGCCATACTGATTTCACTTGGTCAGTCCTTCGGTGTTTCAAGGCATGATCCCAGAAACTGAGACCCAAGGATATGTCTGCTTTGGTTGATGTAGTTTTACCAGCATCTCCTAAGATCTATGGGGCAGAGAGCCAAGACAGAGTTCAGTTGTGGGGTGACACTCAATTCCTCCTACCATGAGAGAGTGGAGGGACCACTGCTTTCTCCAGGACCACAGAAATTTGCCTTTTGAGCTGACCCACACTTTGGGAGGGCTTTGGGGCAATAGGGGTGTGGCCATGTCTGCCTGTTCTTAGGGGCTCAGCTCAAGCAGGTGCCTGGAGAATGACAACAACTGACTACATTTTCTCCCAACTCAAATTACCTTGGGTAAATTTCTGATCACTCTGCTTGTCTCTGTCTGAGAGAAAGTTCCCTCTGTGAAATGCAGCAACCAAGGTCTTGAATCCTCCCTTGTTCCAACACTTCTCCCACAGAATTAACACTTGAGGTTCTCAGTCCTCAGTCTGGGCCTTAGGCTGAAATTTAAATGCATTTTTTAAGAATTACAAATGATGAACAGAATTAGACTTTACATGACTGGTGGAAAAATACCTCCATTAACTACACACTAGGTGAAAAATTCTGATCTGTGCACTTTTATTTTCTCCTCCTTTACAATGACTGGAAAATGAAGGGAGACTCATTTATGTAGGGATAACACCCTGAAATAAAATAAGTGCAAGGGGAAGTCACTTTTAAAGGCTGGCTATCAGGATTATCAAACTGAAATCTGCCTTTTAAGGGTTAGTCAGACTAGCAGTCTGTCAGCAAATATGTAATTTCCCGAACTATTTCAAAGGCAGTTAAAGTTTTCTCAAAGCTGAGTCAATTCAAGCTAAGGCTCTAGCTGCTTCATGCTGTGCAGGTGGATTTATTCAGACTGAGCTTTTGAACCACCACAATGGAGGCAGTGATCAAAACAGCAATGACAGAGGGATTACAATCTTAAAACCCCTGACATGGTGAGGATCAGGGATAAAAAATTCATTAATTTCTAGTAAATTAATAAACTTTATTTTGTGCTGATTAATTTCTTAGTTTCAGTCCAGATGCATTTTTTCATTTGGGATTTTTTTTTCTAAAAATGTTTTCAGGGAGTCTAGGGACAGCTAGATTCACAGGAGTGCTGTGAGGTGGCAGCTACGGACCTGGATGCAGAGCTCTGGTTTTTTCACAAACAGGGGCTTAGCTTGGGAGACAACTCTTGGTTCTGATCCAAGCATCACCTCCTTCTCAGGAATAATCACCACTCTCCAGACCACAGATTTATTCTGCACTGAGAGTATTTCAATATTTTGTACAACATCGAACAGGAAAGACAAATGCTGCATCTGAACTTGCACTCTGATGCATGCCACAATGCATCTGATGAGCCTGGTTATTCCTGATTTGCAGGCTGTGACCCCTGCTTCACCATACCTAAGAGCTTTTCCCCTTTTTCTCTGCTCCCTTGCTTCTCCATCTCCCTTGCACATCATAGAATATTAACTCTCCTTTGCCACCTGTCATCACTCTCTCTGTATTCCTTCCCAGACTTTTTCTCACCCCTTGCTTGCAATAAGGTCTCACTCACCTGAATCTTTGCTGCAAGCAAAATATATGCCAGGAGTCTGTATTGGAGAATCCCTCCAGTTTTGCATAGAAATCAAGGGGCAAGTCTGAGTGTGTTTGGAGGGAGAGGAGATGTTGAGACTCTGAAAGCCTTGAGACAGTTCAGTTTAGGGGTGTGACCAGGACACTCACCTCAGTGTAAAAAGTAGGAAGCTTCCCTGGCTGTGGTAGATATAGTTGGAGAGATCCTGGCCCCAAAAGACTCTGCAGTCCAGTGACTGAAATTCTCCCCCAGAGGATGGAAAGTCCATCTCAAACAAAGCAAAGACCCATATCATGTCTTATTACCATTGCCACTGAATTAGGCAGCAGCACTCATTTCTCATGACAGAAATTTCCTATGCTGAAATAAAAATATGTCAGTTTGAAAACACTGACATGAATTTTTTTGCTTTGAGGTTTTTTTCCATTCATTTGCTCTTGGGTAACATTACATGAACCTGCAATTTGGGGATTGAATAACTGACAGACAAAATGTTTTCATGCTTGAAGGCGGTGACATTGGGCAAGGAAGCAGGTGACATTGGGCAAGGAAGCAGGTGACATCTCATGTGCAAGGAAAAACTGTTAGGTACGTTTTCTTTCTCACCATACCACCCCTCCATGGGCCTAGAACATCTGTAATGAATCTAACTAGAAGTAATTGGCCAAGATCATCTGCTTATTCCCTAAGAGTTGATAGGAATGTCTCATTTCTGGAGAGCTCCACAGGTGATTTCATGTTAGCATTAAAATGAACAATCAGTCATAAGTGAGGACTGGAGTTTCTTCAGATGTGTAACGGCATCATAGAACACAGGTCAACAGCACTGGGCAAAAATGAGTTTTACTGCTTGGATGACGAGCACCAAAGTCATGTATTTTGTCTGCCATATATTCTGTCTTTCCTATCATTGTTGGCATCACAACTCAGTTCTGCCTTCTGAGGGTGGGTGGGTGTTACACAGATTGGAGATAATCAGATTGGTTGTGAGTCGGGGTCTCCTCATTCTTTTCCCTGGTTGCCTGCCTGCCATTCATCCCTCAAAAAAGTTCACCTTGCTGTGGGACAATTCATGCCATGGTTATCTCACCTACCTAGAATGGACCAAGCACCTGAGTCCTGGAGATCTGCTCAAGACCTCCTGGTGCTGGATGACAGAGAAGCAGAAGTTCTCAGAAAACTCTTCTCCTTTCCTTCACCTTTGCTATGATACAGGATGGATGTCACCAGACCCTCTTTCCTCCCTCTCCATTCTGTTTGTCCTCCTTCCACAATTCAGGGACTTCTCTCAGCCTCCCTTGCTCCTGCCACCTTCTCTCACTTCCATACAGATTTACCCTTCCATCTTCTAACTTCCAAATCACAGGACTTCTTTTTTGAGGTTGCCCAGCATCACTCCCATATCACTATACTTACAGACCTCCCAACACCACCTGTGCAAGTTGCTGATCTCTGTCTCCCAGCATATCTAGAGATGAGCTCAAACGAGAGCTGCACAGCTCAGCTCAAGCTGAGATGAAGAACCCCTTGGGAAGGTGAAATGACAGCTTGCATCTCTCTTGTTTTCATGTCACAGCTAACATTGTGCCATGTCCTCCCATGGTTAGACCTTCCTGTGCTCATGGAATGACAGGCGAAGTCCATCAGAGAGACCCCAAAGCAGGTCCTATATTTAGCCTGCAATTCTGCATTCCTTCAGGCCCTCCTCAGCTGCAGAAGAGAATCTATGTTTGCTTCTCTGGCAATAACATTGAGGTTAATGAATAATCACATTCAGCCTTAGTGCAATTCCCCAAAACCGTTTATTTTTTTCTCTTTTTTTCGTACAAAGGATTGATATGTCCTGAGGCTGGGTAGCCTTGAGAGCCTTGTGCAAATCAGATCCCCATCTGCATCTGCTTCCTCTGGGCTCCAGGAACCAGAACCACATTCAGGTCAACCTCAAGGCTGTTGCAGATTGACCCTAGGGGAAGACCTCTGAACTGCACAGATACTGAGGAGCTTTCTAACATCACTTAAAAAAAAAAGGTCTAAAATGTCACCAGACTAGTTTAAAATATCTTACACATAAGTCATGTCTCTGTCTCCCAGAAGAACACAACTGAACTGCAGATTCTTTACCAATGAAAGCAGGAACACAAATACTCATAGACTGCTTGAGACAGCTCCAGGGAAGACTCTCAAAGTGACTTCTGGAGCTTGCTGAGCTCAGTGAGAAGCTAAATGTGGACTCCACCCAAATGAAACTCATCTATAAAAATTCACACCATTGCTCATAATCATTCTGAAAGACATGACCAGTCTTCAGAGGGATGTCTTCTTAGCACCTAATTGCTGAGGAAATTTTAGCACGGCCAAATGAATGGCATCAAATTGATTATCTTGTAGAAGTAGTAGCAATTATTATTATTACTTAATTATTAAATAATTTTCTTTTCATTATAATGCTATGAATTATAATTATGAATATACCACAGTATATTGTATTGCAGCATTCATTACTGCATATACTCATTATAATACTCCAGGACTGTAGAATTTCATGGTTTTTTTACCAAAAGTACATGCTGGATCTTTTTATTATGAAAGTTTCTTTCCCCAGTTTTAGAGGGGGAATCTTCTTTAAAAATGGTAGTGAATTAAAAGTTGCAAAATTTTAAATATTTGTAGCCTTAAGGATCAAAAAGTGGAAAATGAAAAGCTCTATTTCTAGCCTGCTATATTTGAACTAAAAGAACATTGTTGTTAAAAAAATAGCCAATGAAGCAAACCAAATCTCATTTTTAGGAGGAGTTTTTGGGGGGTGTGATTAAATATATTTTACACTCTTTGAGGCTGTGAGACTGAAACTCCTTCCTGTTTACCTGTGGGCTCATGGTAAGAAGACTGACAGTTAGGTTTCAATGTTTTGTATGTGGAAGTGAGAGGAGTTAAAGCAAGAACTTGAGTCTTTCCTGCAACCATTTTCAGAGTAAAATGGTGTGGTGTTTCTGCATATGCAGCTTTATCAATAGCCATAGCTTGAGGAATCACACAAATGTTTTGGCCTCCATTTCCAAGAAAGCAACTAAGCACCTGCTCAGACTAAGGATCTTGACTATCCTCATTATTTTTGTGGTAGACTGTAAAAGTATAAACTTCAAGTGCAGACCAGGCTCATCAGTGTCTTGTGGGAGCATGCCTCTTGAGTCGTTGTTACTGGAAATAATCACTAGGAAGTCAAAGGTAAAACTTAACTTGCAGAGAATAAGGATTTTTTGTAGTTTTTATAAAATCTTGATTGCATAAAAAAATCATGCAAGCATATATATCTATACAGCAGAAGGAACTCTTATTTGAATGTTAAAACTCCCAGATAAAGAATCTTGCAAAGGTCTGCTTCTTTCCAGTGCCTTTACTCACTAGTGCTTTGAATGACGAGTTCTGGTGTAAACATCTGCAGTGCAAATGCCCAGAGCTAGGTAAGACAACCCCATCCCTGTCTCAGAAAACCCCAACATGGGGTCTCTCCACAGTCTCAGAAGCCCAGGTGCCACCTTGGGTTCTTTGTGGAGGTGTCCACTCCCCAGAAGTAGCCTGTGCTCTTGTGGGGAGCTGGCCTTTAACAGCTTTTTAGGAGAATGGATTTATATAAGCTCAGTCTCAGAAATGCCTTTTAGTCAAACATGTATTTAGGCAAGGGAAACAGGTTTTTAGGCACAGAGGGTTTTTATGTGCAGAGGACTAACTGATGCTCCAGGATGCCTGACTTTCAGCTGCAGATCCTCTGTGTATAAAAGTAGCATACACTATATGTACATCAAATTCCTGTCCAGGCTGCGATGGTTGCCACTCCTTCAAATAACCTAGGTTTTTTACCTTGCTGTCTTGGGCACCACAACACTGAAATCATGTTGAGAATATTGCTCCATTGCTCTAAACCTCTGCTGTAAATGAGAGCTGGGAGGTCAAGCCATTACTCCGTCATTTCTACACTTCATTACATAAGCGTCACACAACAGTAAAATGTACTTTGTTACAGTTATGCAGAAAGCACTGCAATTTTTCCTCTTCCATGGAGGTGATCAGATTGTTCTCCTCTGGCCACCTGCACATTCTCAGTGTGAAACAGAAATCATGTGTAGGGCAGAGCATTAGCTACAAACCACAGTGGAAGGGTAAGATCTTTTCACTGTGAAAGACTGCGAAGTGAGGAAGGAGTTAATCATTGCAAAATTCACAGTCATTTCCTGAGCCCTCTGGTTGGATGAGTAAAAACTTTCAACTATTTTAATTCTTCTCTGTCATTTAAGAGACTTTCAAGGTGCACTGTACCTCCCAGATCAGGTAAGAAGTACAGCTTTTCACTTCTTCATTGTTTATTCATAACAGTTTTTCAGAGGAGCCAGACTCCGTCAAGACTGATTTTTTCTCCCTCCTATTATCTACATATAAAGTGAGAGCAAAGTTCATTGCAATCCCAAAAAGAGATGTGTTTCTTTGTGCCAGATGATTGTGAGCTGTAGAAATAAAGGAAGAACTGTATGACTCAATAATAGAGCAAAGATAATTAAGAAATTATGTTGCACATATTTAGAAGTTGGAATTATTACAGTAAATACTGCAGTAGAAGAGAAAGAAAACACTTATAGCCAGTTTTGAGGAGTTCATTCTGCAAAAACCACTGTCAAAATAAGGAGTTCTCAGGTGCACAGTTTGCTTTAGTGAGGAGAGTAGTAAAAGTTGTCTTCAACTCTGTTTTTAAACAGAGGAAGAATGAACTTCTACATATTGGGAGACAGAAAAAAAAAGCAAACCCATATAATTTTGGACCAATTTTAGTTGTAAATCTGGACATGATATCGATCTTAACTATTGCAGAATCATGTACTGTACTCATTCTGAGACGGCTCCGGAGGTTTGCAATAGCCCAACATACACACAGAAGTGTCTGTGGAACCATATCATAAAATGATATAATTTCATCAGGGTCTTATGATCCATAAAAACTGAACTCAGCCAGACTGGCACCAGAACGTAACACACTGCACTTTTGCACACAGCATTTGTTGCCTCTTAAGAGACACGGAGAGAGACTATATGTGTGGAAATTTTTTTGTTTTGTTTAATAGTTGACAAACAAGCATAAAGTAGACATCTGGGGGCAGTTACTGTAATAATGTGCTGTCATCTGTCATACAGAAAGGGAAATTGTATGTGCCATGCTGATCCCTGAGTGAAATCATACACTGGTATGGCATTTGTGAGTTTTTAAAGACTCATTTTTTTGGCATTTGTGGGTTTTTAAGTCTTTGCTTTTAATCAGTCTTAATGTTTGGACATTGACTCCTTGAATGTTTGGTATAAACACTTTCTGGATTTTATACATAGCTAACGCAGTCCCAGGGGAGGTGTGGGGCGGGTAGAACTTCTGCTTATACCAGGAGTGTCTTGGAGGCTCCGAAAGAGCACTCTGGCCAGTACAGCCAGGTACTGAGCAGATAATTCTGTCTCTACCCCAGCCGGTGTTCTGGCAGGTATCCACCTCCCCCCAGCTAGATGGCTCGTGCGTTACCACGGTTATCAGAGGGCTCAGTCGCATGGAGTTCCAGAAGCATTTATTTCCTGAAGGGGTCCAGTGGTGAAAGAGGCCAAATGGCCTTGGGAGACCCTTTTTATAGGGTCTGGCCAGGGGGCAAGGGCACAGGGGAGGAGAGGGAGGCGGGGGGATGCAGAAGGAGCAAGGGATAGGATCAGGAGACAGGTTACGGTTAATCAGTACAGGAGAATTAACATATCCAGGTAAAGCAACTCAAGGAGAAACCATTTCGCTTTCCAAGGGGTGGTTTCATTCAGCGGAGTTATCCCACCAACGTCCCAGGATGGGCTGAGCTACCCCAACACATAGCGGTCAGGAGAATCTAGTTAGGACTTTTAAGAGGATCAATTTGATTCAGAGACATAATTTCCATCCACATTGGGACTTCATTCCTAAATCACTTCCACCTTACTTGTGAGATTGATGTTACAGTAGCAATTGGACCTCTGTAATGAATTTCACCCTCAACAGACTGAATGAGCCACTTGAAGTTTTGTCACTGCATCTACAGATGGGGAATTCAGATGAATCCCAGCTGGTGCCAGACTAGTGCCCTGGTTTTTGCAGCTCCCCAGTGCAGGCAATCTGATCAAGAATCCCAGTCTTTCCTTGCAAACAGCTGTGTCAGTTCAGACACAGCCAGAAGCATGTCACCATTCTGCTAGGGAAGAGGCTATAGCATGGGTAGAAGCATTTGCATCAGCCTTAGTCCTCTCAGTTCAAACATCAATGCTAAGCAATTTACTGTTCCTTACAGGTCTACATGGCCTTAGTTGGTAAATACTTGCAGCCTGTGCCATAGTTTGCTGGAGGAAATCTGGCTGAGGTGTGCCTACCATCCTGCAGTCACATTTCCCAGTTACTTCTTAGGCACGGCTCAAGGGAAAGTACTCAGCAGTTTTGTGCGGGAAGAGCAAATTGAACCCAGGCATCCCCTGTCACCCACCAGCACCTTATCTACTGCTTCTGCGTTCAGTTTTTAGCATCTCTTCAGGTACATTTATTGAAAGTGTGTATTCACCTTCTGTCTTGCAGCGTGGGTTTAGGTTCAACTCAGATGCATCTGTCTGTGCAGATAATTTTGCTTTCACTGATGACTGTAACTGCAGAAAAGGCCAGCTTAGGTGATGTAAAATACTTGCTCTCAATACTCTCCTTCGGCATCAGTGTCTTTGTTTGATGTGGGAAGAGGGTGGCATACCTTATGTGTAGCGGTTATATGTAACAGCACCGAAAACAAATACTAGAAAGGTCATTCCTTGTATGGTAAGTTTGGTCTCACACAGTAACTGCTGTGTTCAGGTCAAGTGGCCAGAGGGGAGAAACCCAGACATAATTCAGCCGCAAAAAGTTACCTTGTGGTAGTCTCCTCTGTCCTGCTCAAAAATAAAGACACACCAAGGCTGTGTCACAGAGCATTTAAAATAAGTGCTGATGTTTTGCACGTATATTGCCACTTAAAAACTTTACTTCACATTTGCATACTTTCCAGATAAAAAGTTGTTTTGAAGCAGGAGTTCAGGAGGCTTCACTGCTGACAACTAATGTTTGCAAAGCTTTCAGCTGGACAGAAGGGAGGTTTTCTTATCAGGCACATTTATTGACACTGTTCCCATGCTCTTCACAGCATGCAAAAGGAGCTTGAAAATGTCCCTCTCCTCTGAAAGATGACATTACGGAAGTGACATTACAGTCCGGACCTTGACTCTTGCCTCCAGAATTCCTGGATAAATTACCTCTATTTATAATTAAATGTCTGTGGGATTGTTGTTTTGGCTTGATTATTCTTACTGCCAGCTCTCAAATTGGAAAGCTGGTGTTCCTCCTGGGCTTTCTATTTATACACAGGAAACCTGAGAGGGACCCAGCCTGAGAGGGAGGGTTCTTATTTAAAATAGGTTAGAAGTGGGTAGTACAATCTGATTTTTGTCTACATTTAGTTGCTAATCAATCAGAAATATCCCACAGGATTAATTTTATACATCTTTGAATCTGATAATGTCAGATTCCAGTCTCTTTTCATATATTTTTGATTGGAAGCCTTCTGTCCTCATGGAAATTTTCCATTGGTAATCTAATTTTTCAGTGTTGATGAATATTTAACTAAAGTTAAATACTCAAATGGAGAAAGAGAGCGAAATCTGTATATGCTTCATGCAACAGCTCTATTTATGTACTGGGCTTTAGCTCTCATTGATATCCTAACAGAGAGATTCTGCCTTTTTGCACACAGACTGATGAGAATCAAAGAGTTGTTCAGGCTGGGGCCAGGAATCTGTAAGCTTGGTCATCAGGAGCTGCACTTTTTTGTCACATTTGCATGTTACTGCATGAGGAATTCAGGCTCAGCAGCTGGTGAATTGAAAATCCTCGCTCTCCTAACTGCTGACTAAGTCTTGAAATAAGAACAGAAATTACACATTGCTACGGTCATGAAGAAGCAGCTAGGGCTACTTACTGTGAGAAACACTGCACTTGATTCACACCTGCAAAAATGAGAAGGAAAAATAGCAAACTAACAAGAAGTACGTGCTCTTTTATCTTCTCTTCATCTTCAGATGTCTGTATGCTGAAACTTTAGTAGTCCTGCACAGGTATATTTTACATTTAGTGAATCATATGTTTAAGGCTATGAAAGAAAATGTTATCAGTGCTGGTCACTGCAATTATCTTTAGATATATTCTTTTTTGTTATTATTTTTTTATTCTGAAAAGATTTCTATTTTGTTCCTTTCTGCAGCTCTTACTCATAGAGGAAATCTGATCTGCAGCACGGAAGCATCAGGGGTGAGATGGCGAGACAGATTCCTTAGGGAGCTGCCTGTAAGTCTGGTCAACATTTAAGATGAAAAGTTGTGCATTTTCTTTGGCAGGATGTTACATGCAGAGTTTAGCTGTATGAGGCAATTGCTGAGGCAATAAGGGAATATTCAGGAACACTCAAAGCCTCTGCTTTCGGTAGGCAAGTAAGAACAAAGGCAGAAATAGTCTTGTTAAGACTTTTTTTTTTCTTCCCCATCCCCCCTGCCCCTCCAGTGTCTAAAAAACATGATTGGTCTTTGAGACTCACTAAATCATGCCCAATAGAAATCCTGTTCTCCAAGAATCCTGGATACACTGAGCAGATCCCACTTCAGGGCTACAATGGTTCAGCAGTTGAAAACTGTGAGAATAAGCCTCTTTTGTACTTTTGTCACTTCACCTTGTGACAAGTCAAGCAGTTCAAGAACCAAAGAAAAATCCCCCTGATACACAGGCAGTGGTGGAAGATAAGGTAGGAAACTGGATAAATAAGCACTGAAATGGTGAGGATGAGACCAAAAAAAACCAACCAACCAAAAAAAAAACCAACCCAGATGAAAATGTAGTACAAACTTGAGGTGGATGAGGACAGAGGGTGGTATCTGGACAGCAGTTAACAGGAGGAAGACTTTGGGTTACATGCTGATGATGAAGATGAAAGTGAATTTGTAGAAGACAGCAAGGTGTGCAGCTCTTTCCCTCACATACTCTGGAGGAGCATCTGAAATATCCAGGTGTCAGAAACCTAAAAGTAAATCTTGGAGGTAGCACAGGTGTGTCTACACCCTCTAGTGGGCTAGACAAAAATGTTTTTAACCAGCAGTAGCTTTGCACTTCATTTGCTGGGACCTGTCATATTCTGATCTTTAGCTTATTTGACACATCTCTAATAACTGTTTTCAGCCCCTGTAACATGATGGCTGCATCCAAACTTCTTTTTTGGAATAGTCTTTTGTCTCTCATAACTCCTGAACTATACAAGAAGTTGACTGTGGCTCAGAGTTGTTTGAGGGAGCATTAGTTGGTGTGAGACAAAACTATGCCAGAACTGTAACAGCCCAAGCAATTGAATTTCATGGTCTGGGCCATTATTCTGACAGTGTTAAATTTACTTATATTGACATCCTTTACACGTAGTAAAATCTCCCTTGTGTAGGTGGTATATTCCTCAGAGTCCTAAGTGTGAATATTACAGAATAATACTTCAGCACAAAAAAAATCAATGAACAACCTGTTTAGTAGGAGACCATTTCCTGTCTCATTGTTCAGCTCTCATCTACTTGCTGCTGGAGGGCACATGCTGACTGAGACGTAGAACTATAGGAAAAAGCAAAGCATCCTTGTGATTTTAGTGACTGAGCAATGTTCTGAGAAGTATGATTCTGCCACTGATTCTACCTGAAAGCAGATGCTGAGAAAAGGTCACCTTCTTAAGAAAAGGATATATGTGAAATGCCTGAAATAGGAGATAGGATGGAATGTCAGAGCTTCAGCTGTAAACAGGGAAAATTCTGATGCAGCCTCTGACAACTGGGGAGTTATACCATAGTAGTTGCTTCTTATAATATAAGATAGCAGTACTTCAGATACTTAGAGACAAATATAGAGAAGATATCCATTAGCAATTATAGAACAAATGGATTTTGACAGGACTGAGAGAGCTGGCTTGATGTCATTAAGTAGACTGCTTAAAGCACACCAGTGAGACCAGGTTTCTTCTTTACAAATACAAGTACTTGCTTTTCAAAAGGTCAAAGAGTAGGAAATAATGTAACTCTTCCTCTAGAGCACCCTCCTAGGAGAAAGAGCATGCACATCCAACTGTCTTTGGAAAGTATTTGAAGACTTATCCACCTCCTTCCTCACTAACTAGGTAGTATGCTAGAACCATGGTCTTGGCTGAATCGCACCTGGCCAGTAGAAGCTGGAAAAACAAGCAAAATAACACAGAAGGGGTCAGAAGCCTGAAATACCATTCAGCTAGAAGGCTAAAGACCTCATCTCTAGTCTCGTCTTCAGAGACAGTTTCGCGGTACTCACTGGATAACTCCGAAGGCCAATCTAGAGAGTAGATTCCAGGCCATGTCCACTTACACTTGATAACTGCCTTGTCACTAGGCTAGAGAATCTCTTTGCCTCCTTCAAGGAATTTTCATCTTTCCCTGAGTTGTTGTATTGATAATTTTCTAGTGCACATGTCTGATGTGAAAGATGGGCAGTACCCAGAAACTTTGTAGCTAAAGCAACCTCCAGCTCAGGTAATAAGTCCCATGATCAGACTTGGGTAGCAGCCTAAGGCATCTATTTCCTGAAATTAACCACAACTTTATCATTCAGATAGGGAAGGGAAGTGTTTGTCTTCTATCAAACATTTTAAAAAATTGTAGCAAATTATATTTAGTCCCCAGATAGAGAAGGCAACAGGGAATTTCAACAAAAGGAACTTTGGCAAAGAGGTTCAAGGCTGTAGTTTCCCTTTGAGAGTGAGGACATGCTGTGAGACTCACTATTTTTTCCCCCAATTTTTCATGTTTTTAAGGCTCATCCTTCGTCTGCACTGGATGACTTATGTGTGTGGCGTGTGAAGAGTGCTGACTTTGCACTGTTCCTTATCATTTCACTGACTGTTTCAGATCCCATTCTGAGACACATAAGCCTTCACTTGTGCCTTCATCCTTCCACCCATGTGATGCTTATCTTACAGAGCTTGAAATTCTCTTTCAGATCTGGCTTCAAAGGGTTAAACTTTCAGAAACAGGCACCAACTCTGAGTTCCTAATTTTCACATACTTATTAAAAGATATCTGGATCTAACTTGCAGAGTATTGAGCACTCACTAATCCAGGTATGGGCAATAGAAATGTGGCTTTGAAAGAGTAACTTTTTATTTAATGCCAAATGCTCTTAGAAATCAGATCCTAGGCAACACAGGGCCTCCATTCCTCACTTTCCTCTTTGTGGTTAAATATTTGGTTAAAATGTGGTTAAAAATTGGTTTGTGTAATATGCGGTTAAATAATCTTCCTATTAGAGGAAGGCTGCAAATAAGAATTTTGTAGGTCTTTCTGAAGCACTTTGATGCTGCAACACTGGGTGCCATTAAAATGCTCCAAAATCAGTTGTTTGTTTAGGATTTAGAACAAGAGTTTGAACAGTGCATTGTACATAGGGCATAGTGTCATTCATTGAACAATCAGGAGAAAAAAGTCTAAATTTTTCTGATAGGGTATTTTGCCTTTGGAAAATTTCTGGGAAGGCATTGGTTGCAACAGAGATCTAGTGGAAAAGGGCAAGCTTAAACACATCCATTTTCCAGCCTGTGACTTGTAGATTTTCTTGGCAGCTGGGCTGATTTCCTGTCTTCAGCTTGTTGACTTCCACCATTTCACTAGTAGGATCACTCAACTGAAAAGCAACGCGGGGAACCTGCTGATGAAATTCTGGCTTCCAAGCTCTTCAGCTGTTTATTTGTTCAGGCTTCTAGAATAGTAACTTTCCTGAGATAAATGGTCATTGTGAGCATTTCAACATGGAAGGAAAAGACAAGCTATTTTCGTAAGGGACACCTTCCATTCCCCTCAATCACATGTCTCGGCAAAACTGGTGATCTCAGTTACACAGTGTTTAAATCCTGAGTGCACTGAGCAGAGCTGTTGGGGTCTTTAGAAATACATAGTTAGTCAAAAAGTTTGCAACCTATCCATGATTGCAGCTAAGAGATGCTATCTGTGGCTGCTAGCATGTGAAAGTGAGACTGAGTGAAACAGAAGCAAGATCAAGCCCTTAAGCTTGACTAAACACTGCCTTGCATATTGCATACGACATCTCATCAGCCTGATTTGTGACCTAAATATGTATATCCCTGGCAAAGAATATCACTGGAACCCACTCTTTCACATGAAGAGGTGTCTTCTTGGTCACAGATTTTTCCCATGGGGCGTAAACATATCTTTAACACCTCTAAGAGGATGAAGAATGAAGTTTCCTGTTACGTGTCTGGCTTTTGCAACCTCAGCAATTCTCAGCTGTGCAGATATATAATCTTAAAATCCAATCTTGGTGGATAAAATAGCCTCACAAACTCATCACTGAGGTCTTTTATGGTTAAATAAACATTAAATGTTTGACGTTTAAAACCATATATACTTGTGAAAGTTATTTTTTGAGCTTTTTAAATGAAATGTTTTCCACCAACAGGTCTTCTCTGAGAAACTAACAGGACATGGCACAGTTTTACATGTCATAGTAGGCTAGTAGGTTTGTTCAACTCACATGTCTATTTCTGCCAATGTTTATAGGTTGAGTACATAATTACCCCCAAATAAGAGGGGCAGAGATCACAGCCAATATGGATATCAATAACAAATATGGTTGGTCTACCCTGGGCTTGGGAATGTTTGCACTGAGTGAGGTGGATTCTCAGCACCTCCTAGTTTTTGCTGCTACAGTACTGCAAAAACCAACTGCAAACTCTTACAGCAAGGGATCACTTTGTTATATAGGGAACACCAGCATGTGGAAAGACTATTGCTATGGCAGTTAGCAGCAGGAGAGCAGAGAGAGAGAGAAATTGTATTACAGAAAAATCAGTTTCTTTGGTTGTGCCTATTTTTCTGACTGCTCTAACTTGTCTTTGGGACTACTGTAGCCATGAGCACAGAAGGAAAAATAGATGATCAGAAACAGAATTATTTAGGTTGGAAAAGACCCTCAAGGTCATTGAGTCCAACCCTTAACCCAGCACTGCGAAGTTTGCCACTAAGCCATGTTTCCAACCTCATCTATACATCTTTCAAATACCTGCAGGAATGGTGACTCCACTATTTCCCTAGGCAGCCTGTTCCAATGCCTGACAACCCTTACAGTGAAGGAATTTTTCTATTATTCAAGCTCCCCTGGTGCAACTTGAGGCCCTTTACTTTTTTTCCTATCAGTTGTTACTTGGGAGAAGAGACCAACCTCCATCTGGCAACAACCTCCTTTCAGGTGGTTGTAGAGAGTGATAAGGTCCCCCCTCTTCTTCAGACTCAACACCCTCAGTACGTTCAGCTGTTCTTAGTAAGACTTGTGCTCCACACTCCTCTCCTTCTCTGTACACTCTCCAGCACCTCAAAGTCTTTCTTGCAGTAAGGGGCCCAAAACTGAAAATCTCTGCCATCTTCAAAAGAGCATGTGGTCACCTGGAGATTTGACTTCTTCAAGTTTGAAATAAAAAGCTCAGTGTTGCAGCTTGCCATTGCCTTGTTCACATTAACATGCTACAGGAGCTGTAAATGTTCCCCTGCCCGCACCTGCCACAGCAAACTAAAATAGTTCACGCCTTCTATATATCATCAGCTTAAACTTTTCTAGTACATCTGAAGAAAATAAGTAGGGGTTTGTTTACAAAGAACTGGCCAGAAATTGAAAGCATGCTAGGTGTTAGAAATAAAGCCATGCTTATATATTAAAGATATTTTGGTGTCCACCTGTGGGCCCAAGAGAACCGAATACTGAACGCTTTCCCTTCCTTCAAGGGAAATGTATGGTCCGTTCATAACTGGGTCTGTCACATGTTGGGTCAAGCTGGATTTGGTGTAGGATTTGCAGACTGATATTTGTATCCACAAGAAATACTTTGTCTTCTATTCTGAGCCACACTTTCCTTGCTTTGACCCCAGACTGAAAAAAGGAATGGGTGAAAGGCATTTTGAACAGTTAGGATGAGACGGTGACACTGCCCCAGAAGGGAAGGTAACACCAACATGTATGGATCCAGTGGCTTTGGGAACAGCAGAAACCACTAGTCTGTTTTCTTACTGTGACTTACAATAGATTAATATATAATGAATATTGTCCTTATTGCCACTGCACACATCTACAAACTTCTCCTGAGTTATTATGGCCATTAGACACAGAAAACTATATGCAGTTGCACTAATCACGGAAAGGAACTAAAAAGCATTAGGTGGAATTATAAATGTCTGAATTCCAGGCTTTTGTCCAGTTGGCCAAATATTTTATGCAATGCTCAGAAACTTATTTAATTTGGGGACCTTCACTCTTTATCAGCCAATTCACATTTATTGAGGGAGAGAGGGGAAATACAGACTGATGTATATAGACCAAAGATCCTTTTCAAACAAAGCTAGACAGCATCTGGGCTCAGTAGTTCTTTGGGTTTTATTTACGTCCTTGCTTCTATGTTAACAATAAAGTGAACAAATTAAAGTGTTTGATACCTGTTCTGGCTGACAGTTACCCAGGACTCCCACATTCCCTTCTGGATTCTCTCATATCAGATTCTTCCCCTACAGATGAGGCTACATGCTCACCCAGACTTCATTTGTCTGATAAGAAAGTGTAGTGAAATACCAGACTCTTTCACTTCTAAGTCCAAGCAGCCCACACTGTTTGTGTGAATAGCATTCATTGACTGACTCATATAAAGAATTGCCTGGCCCAGCATCTCGGTGCAAGTTATCTCCATTATCTCCACTGTGCTCCACAGAGCCCTGGCCCTTGCTTTTCATTTCTGCAGCCCAGTGCCATTGTGGCCTTCTACTTTCTTCTGGGAGAAAGACAATAGATTCAGGCTGAGCTTTCTGTGTGGACATTAATGTCTCAATGCTCTCCTCCTCCTCCAGAGAAATGTGCTGTAGAAAACTGTGGGAGCTTATTTCCTTTTTTGAGATCTGAGCCAAAGCTTAAGTCTCTTGATGTGTAGTCATCAAAGGCATTGAAGGTAACTTGCAGCAGTGCTGGTAAATAAACATCTTGCAGACTGTTATTCACTGCCTTATTGTTTTGTGCACAGTATTAAATGGGATTATATAGAAGCAGAATGTTAAGATTGCAGTAATTAAACTTCTAAATAGCTCTGAAGAGCAAGGTTAAATATTTTCAATTTTACCTATTTATTTTAATTTATTCACATTTGAATATGAATTTCACATTCACTTATGCAATTAACTAGTCCTAAACCATCCCTAATCCAAATCTTTTCCACAATCCCTCGCATTGGTGAGAAATCATGCCATAGATTTTGGCAAGGCGCTAGATACAGACAGTTGCAAACAATAGTACTTTTTTGAATACATCTGCAAGACACAGTGACTTAAGCATTAATTTTTTTATATGTTAGGGCTACAAAGATTGTACTGCTGCTGAATCACTTACTGTCAATCATGACAAATGACAAGAGTATTACCCCACTAGTTAAACAGACAAATATGGTATAATTTTTTTAAAGCCAGCAGAGCGTTCTCAGATCAGAATTACAGGCTATGTAAATGTTCTTTGCAAATCAGTTTGTATTTATCTTTTTGATAGTGACAATCCAGGTTTCATTGTGGCAAACCCACAAAGAGTTTTAATGTACTTGCTCAGTTTTATATACTTTTGATCCACTCGATCTCAAATTAAATAACTAGATAGAACAAATGGTGCTACCCTACATTGAAAGGGTTTTGAAACCAGCCTCTCTTCTCCTTATTAGAAATAATCCCTTCACTTCATGTTTCAGTCTGGGTGAGTGAGAAAACTGTGCTTGTTTTTTTGGCTAAAAGTGTAGTGTTTCCATTTCTGAAGTTCTCGTTGCAGTTTCCACTAATTATGAACACCCACACCCCCAGGAAAAAAACCACCTAGTTTGGAGCTCCTCTGCGTTGTTTATACACCATTTAAAATGTTATCAAGTCTTTCTTAACTTTTTTCTTTGCTTAAAAGCAGATTGTTTCAACCACTACTTCCTTATTTCTCCTCCCTTCCTCTTAACTCTTTAATAGAGAATGTCTACTTGTGCTTTTCTTCTTCATTTACAGTCTATGAATAAATAGATCTGTACACCTTCCCAACTAACTGGGAGTATGAAAGCCAAGCAAACTTTAGGGTATCTTTTCATCAGAACAGCAAGAGAGAGTTGAAGAGCTGACAACAGTGTGCTAGGAGTGGGGGGAGAGGTGGTGTCAGGCTCTTATCACTGAGAATCTTATAGTCTTCTCATTCATCCATCTAACAGAGTTTTATTTTGACAGCCTGCATCGTATTGTCACCACACAACACTGAAAATGACCTGATCATCTGCTGCTTTCCTCAAACTCTGTCCTGCAGTGATGCACCCACATACCCAGTGATAGGAGTTAGTCATGCCAGCAATGACAAGATGTCACAAAAGATAGCTGAGGTCTCATGCTGAGGCAAGAAGCTGTGTGTAAACTCCTCCACGTACGTCCTGTGGGTCTCGTTCTGTTGAAAAAACATTGGGTTGGTTGCTGCTCTGAGGCCAACCTC
Organism: Orthonyx spaldingii; assembly: GCA_013397795.1. Lineage (NCBI taxonomy): Eukaryota > Metazoa > Chordata > Aves > Passeriformes > Orthonychidae > Orthonyx > Orthonyx spaldingii. Next base: position 25,313 of record VZTJ01001957.1, read on the forward strand.
AGCCATGTTGTAGCTCCATGAGCACAGCTTTCATTCTCACTGAAGTCCTTTTCTCTGGCCTGGTTTCCCAGGTATTTCCCTGTGCAATTGCCCCCCTTGGCAGGAAAATGTTCTTAGTAAGGATCTTTTCTAAGTTCTAAGTTCTAAATCAGTGTAAGTACAAGATCCTTATACAGTTCTTCTTGCATTCCAGCCAGGAAGGGGGAATATGCAAAGGATCTTAGCAAGATACAGAGCCAGTAGCTATCTATACCCCTGTATGCTGAAGCTCATCATCATGAGATCATCCATCTAAATAATGCAGGAAATCAGAAATGCTTGTTCAACAAGAAACAGCCCTACTTCACCCCTGCCTGTCAGGGTGGGGAAAGATACATGAACACTCAGCCAGGTGATTTGCACTGAAGGCATCACACCCACCTGCCAAACTCACCCTCACACACTTTTACAAGCACCTGCCTGGGAGAATGGTGCAAAAATGTGGAGTTGAGCCAGGTAGCTTTTCTCTGCTAAATGTCTTTCCTAGTGTGCTGGGACAAGATATCTGTCCTCAAGGAGTTTAGCAAGATAAATTTTAACTCCATGATCTGGAAGACTGATTGAGTGGCAGTATATTATGGAAGACCTGCCAGGGTTCTTGACCTAGAGAAAAGCAATTGGGACTACTGAAAAAGCAGGAAAAGCAAGTATTTTTATTTGACTGCCACTGATCCTTACCACAGAGGATGAAGAAAATCCATCCAGGGTGGGACTATGCTCACCAAGGAATGATTTAGCTAGGAGCATAGGAGATTCTTCTGCAAAAGGGACGTAATCCCAGAAGGCAGAGCAAAGCAAATATGCATTTGTGACTCACATTATATGCCTAGCATCAGGCCTCTGCATGTTCATATGCCTGACCTGATTGCTGGGATTCACTCTTACCCTACACTGAAGGAGAAAACTTTTATCACAGGTGGAATTTCCAATTTCTGACCTTTATGCTAGCCTTAAAAAAGGGTTTAGGAGCCTAAATAATCTTTTGTTGTCATTAAGTGCTAAAACTCAAGACTGAGGTCTTCAAGTGCTCAGCTTTTGCTAAAAGTGCCCAATATCAAAACTATGAATCCCAGTCACTAAGTGCTCAGAAGTCCATGTATCCTAATACCCAGCTCAGGCTGAAGGCCTGAAATGAACCACAGTTGTGGAGTGGGGGGAATATTGTTCCTTGTGCTGCATCAGTTGGAGGACCCAGTGTACTATAAACAGTCAAAACATTTATTGGTGACTTACTGGAGTATGTTCTGCATGGGATACAGCCAGAAGCAAGGCATCAATGCCATGTGCCCTTTAATCTTGTGAATACCTGGGACACTCCCTACACACTATCGATGTTTACCAGACGTGACTGGAACCAAGCACTCTTGCAGAAATGCATTAACCATAATGTTATTTAGCTACAACTTGTCTTTACTCCTGCTGCTGAATTTGTTCTAGTTTGCATGGTACCACTGGGATATAAATTCCATGGGTGAGAAAACCAAACTGTAGTGTTTGTTTAGTACTTGAGAGGAGAAGACATCCAAAATGCAGTTCCTATTTTAATGTAATTTATATTTTTTTATGAAGTAACTAATAGAAAATCCTATTGCTTGGTGGGAGGTGTAGATTTAAATCTCATCACTCTGAAGAGAGAAATAAATTCATATCTCCCACATCCCCATTGTGTGATATTTAGGAAGTGTGAACAGTACTCTTGTTGCTGGTTTTAATACTTCTGGGTTATCTGAGATAAGACAGATGCAAACATCTCACTGCAGCAGAAATTTCAGTGGTAATAATACATGATTGTATCTAGAGGTCTCCTTGAAACCCTCCACAGTGTCAAAAGCTAAAACTTTCTCAGAGACCAAGGTGTTTCTGTCTAGCTTTCTTGCTGCTCAGTGTCCTGGTTTTCTGTATCTCGTGGTAAAATGCCTAATCATGAGCTGACAAGTTGGGGACATCTCAGATGGGGCCACGGAGACTCCTGGGCAGGCAGGTGAAGAAACTTATGTTTCTACAGCCCGAGGCAGAGTAGGTATGGATGCTGGTGCACTGGGCTCTCTCTGTGGATTTATATTCTGTATTAACTCCTCTATGTACTTGCTGCTCTCCTGTGTCTCCTTTTCTTTTTTTCCTTTTGTGATTGAGCAAAACTAACCACAATCTCTTTTTACATCCAGTTTCTAAAGAAAGACTTTCACCTGGTTTTCAGTTGAACTGTTGCTTCACTAGTGACAAGAATGAGACATCAGAAATCCAGTATACAAAATAATACACTGATTCTGTAATATGAGGTTTTCAGTCATTTAGGAACCAGAAAATCTTATTGTACCTTGCAGTTTGTGGAGATTTTTCCTCTTAGGATACTATTACATTATTGTAATTCATGCAGGAAAAACAATCCACTACCTTTAAAGAAGTACTTTTTTTAAATTTTGGTAATTGATTTAGGAAGTCTCATTATTTGGGTATCATCAGTTAAAGTACAAGGAAGTGCTCAGTTTCAAAAGCCACTTATAATGTTCTCCTTATAACTCTTGTAGCATTTGCAAAGCAAGACACTAACATTTCTTGAACCATCAGCAGCAAGGTAACTGAGTTGTGCAAAAATATTAGTATTATTTAAAGAAAAAATTCTATCAGAGTAGGAAAGTGACTTTTCAAAAGACATTGAGCAAGTGAAAGAGAGAGCACTGCAATTGAAGATATTCTGCTTATCATCCTCAAGAACCCACCTACAGTGTTGTCAATGCAGTCAGCCCTCAGAAGAGTCCTGATTCTTAATCATCTACCCCTTGTAATTACAAGGAGGCTTTTTCACAGAGATACAAAGAAGTCATTAACATTTTCATCTCCTTATTGATATGATTCTGCAGGACTAATAATGAGGAAGCTTTTTGTGAGTGTTGGCCTCAGACCACTGCATCCCAGTACATTAGAAGTGGTCTTGGAGTGCCAGAGCCATCCTTTTACACAGCCGTGGTCAATAAGGTGGCTCCTTACTCTAATCTAGAAAGTCATATTGCTTTGGACATTGTGCCTTTGTGAGGAGGCCACTGACATACTGGTCAAAGTATTGTTGCTATGTTCTCATTGACAGTTTTGGCAGCAGGAGACAAGTTTGCTTTTGCTTTTGCAGAAGGGTCCAGGAAAACTAGTCAGGAATGCCACTGCTAAGGACTGATTCCTAAAATATTTGGATGTCTAATTCCTTCAGAGGACTTAAGCCAAAATTAGCATATTTTCCAAATATTGTTTTGCATCAGGTGTGTAAAAAAATAAAAAAAAAACCCCAGCCAAAACTACTATTAATACAAATGGCAATGGCAAGGAGTAGGCATGTGATGGAACCTAAAAACAGGAGACTAGTATAAACACTGTTCAGACTAAAAAGTACTCTGTCTTGTGATTGGTGTGATTAGTGACCATTTCAAAATATTTCCTGTTGTGATTGTTTAACCTTTAAAAAGAAAGGATAGGTGAATTGCTAGGTGTCTTCTCTTTCTACTAGTCATAGTAAAAAAAGGGATAGATTCATTTTACATTAAACAAACAGGTAAACAAAACTAAATGGCAAGCCTTGAGGGTTCTGTGTAGGTTAGTTTACATCATGCGGCAACAGAATGCTCTAAAAACTATCAGCCCACACAGTACAACCACAGGTATCTTTTTACTTGTAGTTTATAGTACATCTTAGAAGCCTCTATAGAGACGGTGCAGGAGTGCAGGGAGGGCTGAACTGAGGAAACTGCTTTTGAAAGTTGTTTTTTTGTGTGTGTAAGTTTTTTTAAAGAGTTTCAGAGAATTGAAAGAGGAACCTACACTGAGCAGCTAGGCCTAATTTACAGAAAACTTTCCCCACATCATGTGGTGAAATATCTTTTATCACTGCACTCTTATCTTTTGTATGTTGGCACTATGGTTTGCTCACCTACATGGATGGATGGATAGGGCTAGAAGAGGTTCTGAGAATTTATTTTGCCTTTTCAGCCTCTTTTATGAAAAGATAATGTACAAACTTCATTAAACCACAATCCTCAAGAAAATGAATTTATTTTAAAGTTTAAAATTGTGCTTTCCTTTTCTTTCTCTCTGTGTCTATTTGTATCTCTCTGTCTATATTGTATAAGACAATGCAAGACAGAGAAACACACAAAGAAGAAAGGAAACTAAAGTTGCTCTCTTGAAATGTACATTGCCTTTAGGTTTTTATAAAAGCCTTTCTGAGATGTTAAAATAAAAAGGACTCAGGCCTGTTTCCTTTGGTTGCCTGAAAGAGCTTCAAAACACTGACGTTTTCATCACTTGCTTGCCAAACCACATTAAACCTCCCCGCAGGCTCTGGTGCTCAATGACTGTCACAAGCACGGGTGACTTCATCTCACATGCCCCACCAGGCCCCTCCACTGCCAAGCTGATGGCACACAGAGATGCTGGCTGGACACCATGTGCACATGCAGGAAGTGTGCCCAGGTTCCAGGGGATATTGGTAGGGCTGGGGAGTCTTGGCAGCTCTGTGGGAAAACTCTGAGATGGCTCTGAGCCCCTGAACTTCTCATGAGCAAGCACAAGCAATGAGTCCTGAAACAGAGCTGGGAACTAAGTAATAGTAAAAAATAGATAACCTCCACTATTCTCAGAAAGAGAAGTGAGAAAGTAGTTGGTGCTGATCTTCCTTCACTGTGAGCTGGGGAGCAGGCTGCATTTTCAAAAGCAACATCCTGTCTCTACTACCAGGTAGCTGAGGGCATCCTTGGGGTTTCAGAAGAGAAGGCGGCTGCTGCAGTGGCTGGGATCATGTCTCAGCCACTGCCAAAGCTTCAGGTATCTGTCAGCAAAGGAGCTTTCAGCAGCAATTCTCCTTCACGATGGCACTACAAGAGAGTGAAAAAGAGAACCGAAACCTTTTGATAGGGAAGCCCTCATGAGAGCTCGGGTTTCGAGCTTGCCATTTGCTAGCAAGTCTCAGTTAAGCAGTTGAGGCTGTAGAAATTTATTTGCAGTAGTCTGTAGGCCAAAGCTCTATGGTGTCTCGATTGGGAAGGAGGAGACCCCAGGTCAGTGCTCCTGCCACTGTGGCGACTGAGGATGAGAGGCCGAGCCAAGAGATGCTAATCCTCATCTTGTGAGGAACATCCCACGGGATCTTGAAGAGCTGGTTTCCACAGGGAATCACACTTGATGTGCCTGAAGACACACATCACAGCACCGTGCATTTTCCTAGTTTGGTTAGGGGTACTTGAAAGACTTTGTTATTTCCATATTGTTTGGTGCAGCTGATTTTTCTATCCCAAGCACATTGCTGCCACATTTACCATCCTCGTAATGTGATTGATGATGCAGTCCTTCAGTCACAGCCTTCAGCTCGTGGAAATTCTCTCTTGTGTTGATGCAACTGAATTATTTACTGGAAGTGACACAAAGCTTCCAGTAATGCAACAGTAGCGATCCTGAAGCTGCATGGCCTGTTTTGGCAGGGCTGTATCAATGTGACCCTTGGCCATACCACTCCTAGCAGTCACTTTCTTTCATCAGACATCTCAGATGCTTAAATTAGGTCAGATTCCCAGCTGAAAACCAGGGCAATCAGCCTCAGCGTTTTTACACTTCATTTAACTGTTTTTTTATGTATCTGGGTTTTTTTGTGGCTCACTGTTTTATGTGATGTGCTTCGCACATTTCACAAGTAGAAACTGTTTGTCTGGTTCCTTCCTGGACTTTATTAACACCTTTTCCTGTCCTTTTTACTAAGACTGCAGAGGATATAATAACATTCCCACTACTAAATACGTGTCATCCTGAACTATACACTTTTCTGTGCCAGTTGGCTATCTCCAATTTTTAGTTTAAAAACTATAACGTCATTTTTTAGTAACAGAAACTTTGCCCTATTTTAGTTTAAGTCAAACCATATTTTCCTGATGGCACCATCTGCACCAAATATTTCCTTTATTCTTAAGTGCATCTATATAATTTTTCTATGCATCTGTTATCAACTTACACACTGAAACTGCAGGAACATGGTAATATTTCAGAGCACATCACTTAGAGAACTCTAGGGCTCCTAATAGCCCAAATTTTGTCTGCAAAGAACCATCTCCTACTGCTCTACTGTTATACATATCATATTGGAGCATAACTGTACCAGTCATCAAAATGGCTTTAGAGCAGAGTCTAGCTGGCAGCCTATTGCTAGGGGTGTTCCCCAGGGGTCAGTCAGTCAGACTGGGTACAGTCTTGTTCAACTCATTTATCCATGACCTGGATGAAGGGACCCATCCAGACTGCAGCCTCAGCAGGTTTGATGGTGATACAGAACTGGGAGGAGTGGCTGATACACCAGGGTGCTTTACTGTCAGTCTGTGAGACCTGGACAGGCTGGACTGATGGACGGAGAGGAACCTAGTGAAGTTCAACAAGGGAAAAAGAAGGGTCCTGCGCGTGGGGAGGAATCACCCCATGCACCAGCACAGGCTGGGGCTGAACTGCTGGAAAATAACTCTGCAGAGAAGGACCTGGGTGTCCTGATGGACAACAAGCAGTCCATGAGCCAGCAGTGTGTCCTTGGGGCCAAGAAGGCCCATGCCTTAAGGGTGCCTGAGGAAAAGCATTGCCAGAAAGCCAAGGAAGGTGATCCTGACCCTCTAGTCTGCCCTGGTGAGGTGAATCTGGAGTGCTGTGTCCATGTGTAGATAACTCATGGCAGAAACAAAATAGGGCATAAGGTGGTAATATATTGATTGCAGTATAGTATGTCCTATGGTACAGTAATGAATATACACTTTTTCACATGGTAACCTGGGGCTGTTTTGCAAAACTTCATCCAACAGGGGTATGTAACCTCCTTTGCCTATGTGAGTGTGATCAAATACACAGAGTGGCTGATGAGATATGGATCCATGCATCTGCTTTCATTGCAAGAATGTGTTTGTTTGCCCATGTCTGCTTAAAAATAGCAGATCACAAGATATATGTACTAGAAGTGATTGTGAGATACGGAGTGTTGGCAAATGGAATGCATAACACTAACTCTACTAAGTTGAAGCTAAATGCCAAGATCATAAAAATTATAATTAAGACACGAACTTTTAGTGAACAGTTAATACCAGCCTTCAAAGCATAGAGTCTTCAGTGGCATTTTTTCTCAAGACAGAAAGATTCTGGTAATGATTTGCATAGCAGCCAAAATAAAGATATCTCAAGGCATTTTGCTAGCAATACAGAGGAACTCACATAATGCCAATAAGAAGCTGTTCTAATGGATTTTGGAGACTGGCTCCCACACAAAAACCAGATGTAGAACATGTTTGACTTCTGCCTGTAATTATTTCATAGGTAGCATTCATTATAATAATGTATCAGCATATATTTGACTATAGTTAGGGCACTTATATACTTCTCCAAGCAGAAATAGTATCTTAGACAAGGATAGAATCCAATTTCTCTCTTATTTATGCATTTAAGTTATTTAAATGCAGAGACGACTGGAGAGGAAGACAAAATCCTTAATACCATGGCACTTGCAGTCAGGTTCAGCTGAAAAGCTGAACTTTGACTTCCTGTCTCACCTGCACTTGAGGATATTAAGAGGAATGAAGCAGATGTGGTTTTAGGGTGCTATTCCTGTTGTATCTCTTTGTATTAGTGTCATAGCTCAAGTAGTCACAAAGAAACTGGACTAAAGGTGAAGCTTTTCTTAGAAATCTTTTTCCTATTTTTCCCATTTTATAATCTCTGCTTCTTGTGTGTTACCAGTCATATCTCTAACTGGTATCAAATTGCCAAGCCGAGGAGAAGTCAAGAAAAAAGTGTTAAGTGGTAAGTCAGGGAGAAAGTAATAATTACGTTGGCTCTGTGCTCCTCCTTTCTGTGCATATACGACGCTGCTTTTAAAACTAGGTCATATCTGCTCCTGCAGTTGGCTGTTTCTGAGGTTCCTGTTACCTGTGCACTGTGCCTTTGGGTAGATGAGCTCTGCACTGTTCAGGCACTTGTGAATCCATGCTGTGTCCTGTGCCAGCCACAGCACAGCTGCAGGTATTGATGTTCAACATAAGCTGTGAGCTTCAGCAGAGAAGGCAATTTTCAGTTCTTTCAGCACGTGAACAAAGTGATTTTGCACAAGCTTGGAAACACTGATCTTGCTTCTACCTATGGAGCAAATAGTTCCAAGGTGCTGTGCATACAACACACAGAGCTGCCTCAGACTTCACTGCCAGCTGCACGAATACCAGACCTACAGGACTGCTCACAAAATAAATGTGTCCTGATCATGCCATTTGGCCTCCAGAGACTATATGATTGTAATTAAAAGGCAGACTCAGCCAGGGTACTCCATGACTGTAGCTGAATACTATTGAATGTTGATGGCACTGTTGAAAAAATGAAGAAACTTTCTCTAGCAGAGAACCACAACCACTTATATGTGACAATATATGTGAGAAATTGAACATCACTCCGGAAAAATACAGCTTATATATAGCTCAGTAGTACAATTCACATTCTGAGCTGTGACAATAAGCAGTAAAATAAAACTGGGCAAAGGAAAGAGTTGTGACAGAGCAAGATTTCTCATGAAGATGACCTGAGGTGAGGCCCAACCACCAGTCCCTTCAAGGCAAGCTGGAAAAGAAGCATTGTCCAAAGTGTTAGGGAATTGAGCTCATTTCCCATTGCCTTGGATTGCATACATTGCTGCCTCCTAGTCCTTTGTCAGCCCAGGCACACCTCTCCTCCTGAAATATACGCAGTCACCTATTTTCAGTGGGAATTGACAAGAGATACAGGAGAACGGCTGAACGCAATACCAGTTTCAGTCATACCAAAGAGCCTTCAGCAGCCCATTTTTGTATCAAAGCCTTCCAGTAAGAGGTACAGTTTTACAGGAAGCAAGGCTCGTTCTTTCTCTATATCTAGCTCCTCTTGCCCTTTCAGGAGCAGAGAATAAGATATGCAAGAAAGCTGCACAGTGCACATCAGTTTAGCCTACAGAGCCCCTGGTTTCATATTTTCCAGCCAAGACTGTTTTCACTAGCCCAGATGTGAGAATTACTCCAAATTGACATGAGAGTCAGGACAAGGCCCAGTCTGCAGGAGTTCACTGCCAGAACATTGCAGAAGGCACCTGGGGAGAGAGTAGAGCAGTCAATCCAATATGTGGCCTGCCAGTAAGAGCTAAATGATATGTGCTGAGCAAGTACTGCAGCAGGAACAGAAGAAGACAAACTAATTTTTATTCTGAGTCCTTATGATCATGTAAAACTGACTGTAGGTTTTGACACACAGATAGAAGAAGATGGATATAGGTAAAACAATGCATTTGGTCCTATTCTGTGCCAATTCATTTTCACAGAGAAGCTGACCTGGTCATTTTAAAGTAGCAGCTGAGTGATCCAAGTGTGAAAGGGGTCAATTATGTTTTAGTGAACTAGTTCACATTTTGACAGAATCCTGGCAATTGTGGACCTCCAGGAAATCAGGATCTAAATCAACAGGATGTTTAAAATAGGCTGGAATCAGTTTCAAACACCTGCATTTACTGTGGAAGTGACTACGTATGTGAATACTGCAGTCATTGGAGATCCGCCCAGTACAGTAAACACTTTTCAACTCACCCTAAAATAGATACTTAGATTTCTATGGATGATAAATCCATAGCTGTAGCAAAGACCAGGCAGGAAAGGCCACCTATACCCAAACCCTGCCACTTTGTACTACTGCTCTGGAAAGAGTTTTGCATATTCATACAGATCTTACTTAATAGGAGGAACAACAATTCATCCTGTATTTTCACAAGTCACCAGTTGTTATGGATCCAGCACAGGGTTTTTGGGACATGTCTATTTATCTAGGAGGTAGAAAGAGGTTCTTAATGTTGTGAGCCTAACTAGTGGAAGCAGTGGAAGAAGGCCCATCTGAAGACTGTTAAATGCTCAACCAAATTATTTGAAATGCTCCAGTCAATACTGCTTCCAATTTCTGGTCCCAGTACATTATACAGATGTTAGAATTACCCTACATTCTTTGCTCAAGACATTTCCCAAATACCACACCAATTTGTCCTTTCAGGTACATGTACAAAACTTGGTGGCCTGTCCTTTTTACGGGATCTATCATAAGCTAAATTGATCAACACCTACAGACTGTCATATCTTTGGTGCAAGTATGAGAAAAAACAACATCTGAGGTTCTTTCCTTTTTGTTTAATTTTTTTCTTTTTTTCTCTTTTTTTTTCTTTTTTATCTCTAAAGATAATCTTTACGAGCACGCAGGCAACTCTACCTCAATTCCTTTGTGGACTGAACAGGAGAGGAAACAGTTGAAGAGAGCTTCACAGAAAAGAGAGATGAAAAGATAGAAAGTAGAGATTTCAAACAGAATATATATATACACATATGCTATAATAGATATTTATATATATTTGTTTGCTGTAAAATGCCAGTTGGACCATACAGATTCAGTGTAAAACCATCAAGTTTCTAAAGACTGAGGGATTCTCTCTTAGGAATCTGTCATATTGTCTACCACAAATGCCTTTTGCGAATACCGTGTTAAATTATTTTCCTGGAATTTAAGGTCAGAAGGGAAATGATCAACTACACTTTTTCCTCTGACTCTCACAGCAGCTATGTGAAGCAATTGCTTGTAAAGGGAAGTAGTTGCTGACCAGAAGCCATTGTATGTCAATCCTGGATACAGACAATGTTTTAAAATTTAAAGTTATAAAGGAAATCAGTTCATGTGTTATTTAAATTTCAATTAGATCAGATACTTTCTGTGGTCAAAGTTCTATAAAAACACGTGTCTTCACCATCTTGCCATAAGTCAAGGCCAGGGTACCTGCAGGAGGGCCCTCTGGCACAGGATAACTCCACACTGTGCAGGATGTCTGCCAGAGTAGTTAAAAGGTTTACAAGCCGGTCGTTCACGACCATGCACCATCTGACAAACACTGTGGTCCATCTAAGTGAAGGTTCCCTGCCAGGAATCAGCAGTTTCAGCATGCTTGCATGGTTCTTCCTCCCTTGTGCAAGACAGCAACAGAGGCAAGTTACCTTGTGCTGTTGGGAAATATGAGTGTGCGTATGGGCAGTGACCACAGAGGACTCTACATCCTATAGAATGAATTCCTGAGCTGCTATGTTGAACTCTTCTGTTGCCTTAGTTTTGCTAATCTTTTTTAAAATATCAGTCTTCAAAAAATTAAGCTTACAAAGTCTGCTTATGTAGGAAAGACCAACATATATATTAGTCTAGCTATTAGCCCCTAAATTGGAATCTCTTTAAATCCAGTTGAGGATGCTTACTCTGACTGAAATTTCAACCAGACTACAAAATCTATCAGTGGAATTACACAACTTGGGTTTCAACTGACTTAAGGTTTTACTTATAGAATTTTTAAAAGCTGCCTTGCACACTGATAAATAAAACTGCAAACTGCTTTATTTTGTAATCTAACTAGCACTTGAACTGTAAAATCATACTTCGGCTGCTGAGAGGTTTTTGTCAATACTGGCCCCACAGACTTACGATTTCCAAGAACCTGATTACTGCAGAAATAAACTTTTAAAGACCACATTGATGAGTTTCACTCTGAACTGGCTCATTGGCACAGATGACAGTGGCTGCGTTTATGCAAATCTTACCTAAATTAGGGTGAGTGTTGCTAACATCAGCACAGAATCCTGACTTTGCTGATTTATAGCTAAAAAGGTAAAGGTTGACTAAAAGTGAACTAAAATTCAACTATCAGCAAAACTGCATAGTCCAGGCCAGACAGAAGAAATTTGAAAGTAGATTTCTACATTTAATTTTACTACTTAGCTAGTTCTGAAGATTCGGTGCAGTATTTGCTTGTGCAGTTTCTTTGTCTCTCATCTGTATATTTAAATTTCACAGTAAGAATATTTTGGTTCAATCTTGGAAACCACCTGCTCGCACTCTGTCAGGCTGGAGAACAGAAGCACTCTCTAGTAGGCAGGAATGACAGCATTATTTTTCTTCACTTTTGAATAAAGTAGTTTTTCTCTAGATTGATACAGCTAACAAGCTCTAACAGGTGGACGTATGCATGCCTCCACTACATGAAAGTTGGTAATGCGTCTATATTTTCTTGCTGAAGAAACAGAGGGTTTTTTACCTCTCAATGTGAAATCCTTGTGGAGAGAAGACACTCTTGTTTTACCTTGCTCTGACTGTTTGAGGTCAGAGCTATAACCACCACAGGGTTTACTTTGACTGAGTGTACTAAGATAAAGACTGACATTTGTCTCTGAAAGAGTTTTTGATTAATATAATGATTATAGTGTAACTTTTTCATTGTAAAAAATATGCCAGCTTTTGCAGTGAAGGTATACATATGGTTTACTTATCTCCTTTATCTGAGTCATCTTTGATGAAAAATAAGAACTAAAGAACAGTTTTATTTTTCTAAAGCTGAATGGCATGGAAAGTCAGGAATATCACAGCTAGTTAGATGCTTTCAGTTTTGTTTTGTTTTCTTTGCTCAGTAATACTTGCACACACAAGTGCACAGAGGGTAGAAGTGTCATTTCTCAAATGTATTTCTTCTTAAAAGAAAGGAAGCTAAAACATCAAATAATGCCTTTGTGATAACATAATCACAAGCTTGGCAACAGTTTCTGATCTTTGTAATAACGATACTCAGAACAAAACAATAGGAAAAAAATTTTCTTAAAAAACAAGGAGGACCAAATACAAAGACATTTCATAGAAGACTTAGATTCACATCTTCACTGAGTGAACCAAACACTTGGCTTTTAGAGATGTAGAGATGTAACCCTGCAAGCTAAAATTTGCATGAAAGTTTATTGTAAGGGTGAGAAAGAACCATCAAGACAAAACCTGCAGCCTCTTTCAGTAAGGCCCACGTTCAGTTTAGGAAACATTCAGTTGGAGATCGACTCATTTACATTCCTCAGTTTGGTGAACTCGAACACTTGCAGAAGTGTTTCTCTGAATTGCATGAATGATGCTTTAGGAACTGTACTTGAGATGTGTTAAAAAAGGGCACTTTTTCTTCTTGTTCCTCATAATAAAACCCATTACGCTATCTAAATATCAAAGTCTGCCACTTTTCCCACAGCTCAAGATTACTGACTCTTGGCTCCTTGCCTTCCTGATTCCTCCTTCTCCTCATACTCAGTCTACGATTGTAATTAAACATTTGTTTTATGTGCTCGTATTTGCTTCTGTCATCTCAGTAGTAATTCAGATGGTCCGGGAGGGGTTGAAAACCCAGCAGGATCACTCTGTACTGAGAATCTCTAAGCTTTCTCCAGCTTTGTCTACAGTTAGGTAGACATAAACTATCCTAACCCTCTAGCTCTTGTCACTGCTTTGTAATAGTATTAAACTGAGGAAGTAAAAAACATAAAAATATTCTAAAAAGCAGTCTTTTAAGAAAAAACAAAATACATTCCTCAGCTACACTTGTATTGATGAAAACCTATTAACAGGATTTTTCTAAGTGCTTACAATAAAATCTGTGCTTTCACTTTACTTCATTCTGAATCTATTTGCAATTGAGTTGAAACTGCATTTCAGCTTATTTTTCCTGTAATCTGAAGCATGCCATCCTACACTCTTCAGCTAGAATGGTGTCTTTCTAAAAGCGTAACAATATCAAAGAGTTTATGCAATAAGAACTTTCTTCCCTATGCAATAGTGTTTTGGCAGGTAGTGAACCAAAAACTATGAAACACAATAGGTTTTGAAAGGTTTTCTGCTGCATGATATATTTTGAGATTTATTTTTCCATCTCAAATCACAAAATAAATCTCAGAAGTTTTTACAAATTGGCAGTTCTCATTTTGATTTCGCTCACAGGCTTTTCAATCTTTTTCACAGGTGCACTTGACATTGACAATAGGAAGATAACAGATATAAGAGAGAAGACACATCAGCTTAATTTAGCAGTTCTTTAAAAATAGAGACATCTCTACTGTTACTCTTCCATAGCAAAGAAATAACACAGATATCTTGTGATTTTTTACTGTTTGATTTTCAGTACACCCTTTAATGTTTTATTTATCATCTTTTGTCGACTGAAGGGAAAGAAATTACTATTCCTGTCAGAAAAGCATTAAGCAGCTGTCACCTTAGCTTATGGTTACAGCTTGGATGAAAATCTGATGCCAGTGAATTTCCAAGTGAGTTTTTCATGCAGAGTGGCATGAGCCAGTGAATACAAAGAGTAGCAAAAAAATCCTACATGGATTAATTGAGTATTACTCCAGAGACTGTAGGTGCTTAGTACTTAATATGAGACTAATATACATCCATCCACTAAATGTTTCAGAAATAAGACAAGCAGAAAAGCTTAACATTTCTCCTATGTCAGAAGCTTGAGGACTGATGTAAATGTCAATAAGACTGGATCATGTCACTTGAAGAATCCTTATCGAGTTTTTGTTTCAGTCTATCTGTATGTCCATTGGTCTGTCATATTTTATACATAGCTCTCCCAAAAATAAAGCAAAACCATGCATTTCTAACAGGAAAATTTATGTAACAGAACTATATTTTTACACATTATGCATATGAAACCATAGATTAGGGTAGATGTTTTAAAATCCATGCAAGCTTCACTGATTTTAATTGTGTTGGAAACTTGCAATTGAAAGGAAACAACCCATAAAATGTAAGAGGACTCTAATTCTAAACCTCTAAAGAGAGATTCTTTTCTCTCTTGATGTCTTACATTTTCAAATTAAACCATAAGAGACAGACACAGACTGTGGGTGCAGTGAAGTGAGGACATAAAGGTACCCTGAACAAGATAAAAATGTAAACACAGCATTAACTAAACCCCAATAGATTTAGCAGTGGGAGCAGTAAAGTACACTGAAATTGTACATTGTGGTTCCAGCAGCTTAACCTGGTGTTGTGGTTTCACCCCAGCCAGAAGCCAAGCCCCACACAGTTGTTTGCTAACTGCCCCCCGCCACTAGGCACGACTGGGGAGAGATTTGAAAGGGTAAAAGGAAGAAAACTTGTGGGTTGAGACAAAGACAGTTTAATAGGGAAAGCAAAAGTCGTGCACACAGGCAAAGCAAAACAAAACAAGGAATTAATTTACTGTTTCCCATGGGCAGGCAGCTGTGCAGCCATCTCCAAGAAAGCAGGGCCCCATCACATGAAAGGGTTACTTGGGAAGACAAACACAATCACTCCAAATGGTCCCCCCTTCCTCCTTCTTCCCTCTACTTTATATACTGGTAATGATGTTGTATAGTATGCAATATCCCTTTGGTCAGCTTGGGTCACCTGTCTGTGTCTTCTCCCAGCCTCTCATGTACCTCCAATCTCCCTGCCCGCATGCACTACAAAAAGCAGTGTAGTGGCTCTGTGTAAGCCCTGCTCAGCAATAGCAAAAATATCTCTCTGTTGTCAACTCTGTGTTCAGCACAAATTCAAAACATAGTCTAATACCAGCCACTGTGAAGAAAATTAACTCTATCCCAGTCAAACTCTATCCCTGGGCATTTAAAAAGCAAATCATTACAAGTAAGGGTGAATCACAGCAGGCATTTCTTCTAGTCCAGGCTTTCCTGACAAGGAATTCAGGATTAAAGTCTGAGAGAATCTGGCAAAAGGAAAGACGAAATTGGGAGGAGGATTTTCTGTACTCCACATTTCCACAAGAGGCTATTTGCCCTCATGAATGACATGCAACATCAGGCTTGGGTGCTTTGCATGCCTCCCTTCTCCCCTGTAGAAGACTCTAAAGGAACCACCACATCATGCTTCTTTTGCTTGTTGTGATGGACATCTTTGTTACTGAAAACCTTGTCAAGGAGACCTACCCTTTTTGGAGAGCTTTGCAGGCATATAACCACAAAATCTGGTGTCCTTTAACTCCAATTCAAGGGGTGCCTACATTTGGAGGCACTTATGTTTTACTGACTGTAATGTTCCACGAGTGCATAAAATTTGCCTTTAGCCAGGCCGTGAATGCTGACACTATTTTGTGTTCGGCAGCACCTAGGCGTGCATTTTTTATCTTTTTCTTATCAAGATGTACTCTCAGTAAAAACAAGTATAGAAGAAAATATGTTTGAGATTAACACAAACCAAAATGTGAGATATATTAGATAGCTTTATGACCAGTGTGACAGATTTAATAGAAATTTTCACCTATACTTGTACTTCCCCAAGCACCTGTAATTTCTATAGGAATAGTATCCAGAGGTCTGTGATAGCAAACATATTTCACTTGCAAAGGTATATCACTAGAGGTCTGTGGATACTCTGATACAGACAACAATTTTCTGTTTGTTTTGAGAAGTATAGAGTTGTTAGGCACTAAGGGGTGCTGCTTGAGAAGGATTTTTGAGGCAAGACTTCATGAATTAGTATTTGCTATCATAAGTTACAGACAGAGGAGTTGAAATAGAGAGCATTAAGGCTTTTTTCCCAAGAGTTTTGTGACAGTGAGAGCTTTTTCAAGTTAGCCTGGAAAATTAAGAATTAATTTAATTCTTGATATAGCTCCCCTGACAAGACCTGAATTTCATTTGCAACAGATTTGGCTCAAAGGGCTTTTTGCAATTGTACCCATCTGATGATCATTTCACTACTTGAAACATGCTTGCTCTGTGTCATGTGCATGATATATGTACACCTCTGACTTCTTTGCAATTCCTACTTTCTTGTTCCTTTTTCTAGGCTTCCAACAACTCAGCTGGAAGCAACTGGAAGCAACATTAGTCAATATCACTTGCTTGACACTGACTCTCACCACTTCTGAATATTTTTTAGCTGACATTTGAAGCACTATGTCAAATAGATCAGATCAAGAAAGAACCTCAATAAGCCTCCACTGAGCTGCTTGCTGCTGTAGCTGTACCTTTTTCTGCATCTGCACTCGGGTTTTTCTGAGTTGATTATCTCTTTACTGCACTGCAGCCTCCAGTAGAGACTTCACATTTGCCAGGTCTCAGGAACCATCAGTGGTTCTGTTGTGAAAAGCAAGATTTTCAGTAAGAGCCTCTCTCAGAAAGCACAGGTTTTGTCAAAATGGTTATTTCCAGCTGTAGAGTTTCCCAGCACCGTAGGCTGAGCTCTTTGAGGGACTGACCGGTTACACTGCTCATGGCCTATGACCACACAAATTAAAGGTCTTTTTCAACAAGATATGAGTTTAAGTGCCACCAGCTGGCACCTATATTTTTTAATGTAACCTCCTACAGCAGGGCTGTCTTGCAACAAGACACTTGGAATAAATGGTGCAGGTGATGAAAGTCCACAAGCAGGAGTGTGCCTGAACTCACTCTCTGCCTGTTATTAAACAGCAGGAATGTGCCCACAGTTATCGGCTGACTTGGCCTGGCACCTCTGCAGCCCTTATTGTAACTCTTCACAGAATCTACTGTAGATCTGTCCTCTGCCTTTCTGGGCATTCATTGCCATTTCTTCACTTTGTTAACCCTGTACTTTTGTGAAAGTGCCTCCCTGTGCTTGCAGCTTAACAAAAGCAAGCACACACATAGCACATTGAGGCGTGGGTTCTTTCCTGCAGCTGCTGAATGCTACTACGCCGCTTAAAATAAATAGGCTAAATCATGAGCTATTGCATCTGCCAAGAAAGATCTATGTAAACCAGGCAGTGAAAGCATGGGTCTGCTTTGCAGACTGCAAAACTGAAACTAATTTTGCAGAATTACAGATGATGCAAATAAGACAGCTGCAAACAGAATGTTTTTAAATAACCTACATTTTGCAGAAACTGAAGCTCAATAGTTTTTCTCTTTGGTAGAAGGGAGCTTCACCAGCCTGTAAACAAGTCCAAGCAACTGCAATCTGCCCCCAGTTCTCATCTTTTTTTCCTTATATTCTGTTTATATTATAAATATAGCAAGACTAATTTAATGCATGTTGTCCTTTCCCTAAGCTGAAAACAAATGAAAAAAAAAAATTAAAATCCAGCCCTTGAATGGATCACTACTTAGTTGCAGGTGAAAAAGGTCAGAAGATATTGAGCACTACAGAAACCAAGATAATGACATCTAGAGTAGATGCGATGGATTTAGCTCATGGAGAATCTAAGAACTAGTGTTCTCATGCAGACATCAATTCAGTTTCAACTTGTGATATGTGACTTTCTTTATGTTACAGTAACATAGGAAGTGTGATAATGAATAGACTGCAGAGCAATCTGGATGGGAGGGATTGATGGGCCGATGTCAACGGTGTGAGGTTCAATAAGGCAAAATGCCAAGTCCTGCACTTGGATCACAAAAACCCCATGCAGCACTACAGGCTTGGAGCAGAGTGGCTGGGTAGCTGCCCAGTGGAAAATAACCTGGGGGTGCTGGTTAAGAACGATTAGTGCTATGACTTAATTGACATGGTGGTGTTTGCTCAAATGTTGGATTCCATGATCTTGGAGGTCTTTTCCAACCTTAAGGATTTTATGATTCTAAGTATTAGAAAACCATTCAGCAGGGAAAAGGTAGCTGTTCCAAGATAAGAAGAAGTGAGACTGATTTGGATGGAGGCAAAAATTTTCAGAAAGTAATTTTGATGGATTCAGTACATTCAGAGAAAATCTGTCAAACTAAAGATTTTTTGTTACTTGATTAATAGACGACTTATGTTCTTAATTTCTGTTTTGACATACTGCTTTTCTCACTTGACATTTCTCCTCTAGGTTTCCAAGCCAAGTGTTCATGATATGATCGAGCTGGCTGACAGGGATCAACAACCCACATGTGAATAATGGTTAAAAACGAATCCCTGGATGCTTTGACGCTGGAAATGCTCCAGAATAAAACTGTCTCCATCACCCTCACAGTTGTGTATACAGTGGTGGCCGTGATCAGCATCCCTGGCAACTTGTTCTCCCTTTGGGTGCTCTGCTGTCACATTAAACCCAAAACACCTTCTGTTATCTTTATGATCAACTTAAGCATCACAGATCTTATGCTGGCCAGCTGTTTTCCCTTCCAGATTTTTTATCATATCCAAAACAATAACTGGAGATTTGGCAAGACTCTTTGCAGCCTTGTGACAGTGATGTTCTACTCCAATATGTATTCTTCCATACTGACCATGACCTTAATCAGCATGGAGCGGTACATGGGTGTGGTACACCCCTTGAGGTTGAGCAGGTGGAGAAGGAAAAGATATGCCTTGGCCGCCTGCCTAGTTATGTGGTTTTTCTTGCTACTAGCCTTCTACCCACTAGAAACTACAGATCTGACCTATGAAGTGAAAGAATTAGGGATTATAACCTGTTTTGATGTCCTAAAATGGGATATGCTGCCCAACTTTGAAGCTTGGGTAGCCTTTCTCATCACTTTATTTGTTGTGCTGTTCCTGATCCCTTTCTTTATAACAGTTGGATGCTACATTGGTATCATTAGGAAGCTAATTCAGACATCAAGCAGATATGGTAATAGGCAGAGGACTAGATCCATATACCTGGCGATAATTGTCCTTCTGGTGTTCATCACTTGCTTTGCCCCCAATAACTTCATCCTGCTTGCACACGTGATCATCCGCCTATTTTACAACCGCAGTCTGTACCATGCCTACAAGCTCACCTTGTGCTTCAGTTGCTTGAACAACTGCATAGATCCCTTTGTTTATTATTTTGCATCGAAAGAATTTTACCAAAAATCCATGCAATTGTTTCGCCCTATGGTACTGCTCAGCGACAGCCTGGAAAACAGAAGGGAAAGTTTATTCTCTGGCAGGACCATGTCAGCCAGATCGATGTCAAGTGGACCTATGGATGGGTTAGAGGGTGTAAATGCCAATTTGCAAAGGCAGGAAAGTGTTTTTTAGCTTTAGATATTCCCAGAAGAAAGACACCTGCGAAACTCAGCTAGAGTAGACACAGAAAACATTTCATTTTGAATGGCCACACTCAAAATGCCTTGCTCCAGTGATAGAACACAAGCTGTACTTCTATTGCACTTCATCATTTTCTGATCAGAAATGGAAGTGCTAAAGGAACTGAGTTTATTCAAGATGGCACTGAAGCAAACCCAACAGAGTTAGACTTGCTGCATAAGACCAAGGGATAGGTTTAGAACAAAAGTTACTCTCAGGTTGAATGATAGTTAACCAAGACTTGTGATTCTCAGTGAATGTGAAATACTACTGTGCATGAATTAAAGCATACACCAAAGCTTGTTTGGGAGTTGTTTTTCTAAGCAATGTGCTAAACTTTGTTTTTGTTTTTTTTATTACATTTCTTTCTCTTTTGTTGTATTTCTATAAAAGAATGAATAAAAGTAGCATGTCATTTTACCATTAATGCATAATGTACAGCTACTGTGAATTCACCACAACACTCACTCAACTGCTTATCAGAGTCAAACCACACTGACACTTGAAAAGGTTAGGTTGACTCATATTATTTATTTCAATTTTATACAGCAAAACATCTCATACAATGAAAGGAAAGCTACAACTAACAATGTTTGCAAATACTTCTGCATTTCTTGAAGTTATTAATTTCTCAGGACTGTGGGAGCAGTTTTTTTAAGGAAACAGAATTTCCCACATTAACCTATTACAGTACCAATGCTGCTTTTATGTGGTTAGTGTCAACTAGTCATTTTCACCAATTCACTGTAGGCTACACATAGAAGGACCATCCCCTCAGCAGAATTTAGCTTTACAAAGTGCCTGGAGGTGAGTTTTTCTTCCTTACAGAGATGGTGTGGAATATAAACCAGATTTTCAGCTGGATAAATGAAAATTCAACCACATACTGGAGAGTGATACTGTGCCAGCAGAAACCAGCTGAAAACTTTTCCCAATGGCCCGATGACAGAAACAGACTTCTTTCAGGCAGGCAAAATGAAAGAAGAAAAGAAAGAGGAAAATAAGGCTTGAGAATGGGAGCTGTACCAAACATCCTGAAAATAAGTTATGGCAAGTGGATTGTGCAGTCCTGTGTTTGGAACTCTCCTCTGAAATATCCTTCTACAGCTTGTTTGCATATACTGTGCCATGTTTAATTCTTCTCACATCTCAACAACTGCCTGGGTGCTTGGAAAGACAACTGCTACAGAACATGCACTGGGAACAGACAAATGCAAAGTTTTTCCTATAGTATTTACAGCTTTTTATCTACATTTTACCTTCGTTGGCAGAGGAGAGCTACAAATCACCTGAGAACACCAGACAAGTTCCCCTCACACATAAGACAAAGCTATACCGTATCCTTTTGCTGCACTGCAATTCCATCCAACACTGAGGAGGAAGCTGTCTGCAGCAGTGGATAGTTGGTTCAGACATCACATGCTGCACTGATTCCTGAGTGCCTGTGCCTAACAGGCAACAACCAAGGCCCTTAAAATCTACCATTTTTCTTTGGGTGTCTCATGGTTAAAAAACAATTTTCCATCACTAAGCACAATGAATTTCTTCACAATAGATGGTGGGAAACCATAACATGCACAGTGAGATATTTGAATGTCCTATCTTCTACTAAAGTACTGTGAGGTTTTGGAGCAGAATAAATGTGAGTGGACCTAGCACTACCGTTCACAAGCCAATGTGAACATCCAATGCTTTGTGTCATTTCACAGTGTTAGTTTTAATTGATCTACACATTTTCTGTGTGCTAGGCCGACCTTAGTGATATGTAGCTCACCTAAACCCTCCCATCAATTTGCCTGGAAGCTACCCTTCACTATTTACTTTCACATGATTCCAGCTTTGTCACTATCACCATTGTTTGTTTCCTGCATTTTATTGTGGCAGAAATTTTTTGAAGTTTATACTGAAATCTCTCTCCTTTTTCTTTTTTTTTCACATGGAAATATTTTTACATTAAAAGCCTTTGCTTCTCCTACATCTAATGCAGACTTTGAATCTGTTTTATCTTGAACATAGTCCTCAAGTGCATAATCCCTCCTAAAATATGCTGCAAAGTACTTGAACTATAACTGACATAAAATAAAGCCAAAAGGGCAGAAACCTTGCACTTTGGACATCAACTGCTGTATTTTGAAAAATAGTGAATTGTTGCTTTTTCAAGAGAGAAAAGATACTCACAACTGACTGAAAATGTTCTCCCCAGCCTCATGTAGCTCTTCATAACCCTTCATCTCTCATCTGACAAAGTTTAAAAAGGAACAGGAAGGATGCCTCATTCAAGTATGCTTCATGCCATTTCACTAACTAGCCTCTAGTTAGCTCAGATTCCTGTTTGGGTTAGTGGAATTGTTCCTTGAGAAAGGAATATAAAAATGTACCCAGCAACAGCAATCCTTTGAGTCTGATGGTGTATACTGTGAAGTTTTGGAGAGTTTTTATTAGAGAGGAAGAGAATAAATTATTATTAGAAGTGGTCCATCATACTGTTCTTTGTTCCTGGAAATAGATTCTTCTGGAGAATCATAAGAATAATGACTTGTACCCTCCATGATCAGTGGGTGTGAGTTGACATCCACATATAAATATATACATACAAATATATACACATAAATGTTCATTGCAACTTGTGAAGTTATTGAGAAGTTCATGTCCATATTACCTTCAGTTTGGGGAATATGGGCCCTGGGAAACTTGCTGACTTGTAAGCATTACTCTGTAGATAATGTAATTTTACTGAAAAGACAAGAATGTAAAGGCTTCTGTTTGCTTTTGGGGGTTAGGAGGGGAGTTTGTGTTTGGTTTTGGTTTTTTAATTCCTGTACAGAAATTAAATGTATGAACGCACTTGAACTTTTTGTACATATAATGGTAATAATTAAAAAAAAAAAAAAGCACATGATTTAAGATTCATTCCCTTGTTTTCACCTGCCACATGTGAAAAACTTCAAAACATAAAAGAGGGCAGGGAAATCAAGTTATAAAATAAAATTAATCTGTTTCTCATTGTTATTGCAGGTTTTTTTCAGATTTTTTCAGGGTTTTTCAGGTTTTACATATATATATATATATATATATATTTTAGAAGTTGGCATTGACATAGTTCCTTCACACAAATTTTAAAAGTATTAATACTTTAATGAGATGTTGGCTAACTTGAATCCTTCTCCTTGCCCAATAGATGCACCTATATATACATATATATTTAATTTCTATGCATTTCTGAAGGAGCTTAGCAATCAGAGCCTATCCCACTCCCAGCCTGGAGCAGGGCATTGGAGGAAACTGGTCAGGGACAATCAAGGTTAGTAGTCATTGAATCGTAGAATCATAGAATATCTCAAGTTGGAAGGGACTCACAAGAATCATTGAGTCCAACTCCTGGCCCTGCACAGCACCATCCCCAAGAATCACACTGGAAGCATTATTCAAATGCTTCTTGAGCTCTGTCAGGCTGGTGTAGTGACCACTGTCCTGGGGAGCCTGTTCCAGTGCCCAACCACCCTCTGGTTGAAGAGCCTTTTTCTGATATCCAACCTAAACCTTCCCTGACACAACTTCAGGCCAATCCCTCGGGTCCTATTCTTGGTCACCACAGAGAAGAGATCAGTGCCTGCCCCTTCACTCCCCATCACAAGGAAGTTGTAACTGTAATGAGGTCTTCCCTCAGTCTTCTCCAGCCTGAACAGACCAAGTGCCCTCAGCTGCTCCTCATACAGCTTCCCCTCTCCACCCTTCACCATTTTTGTAGCCCTCCTTTGAATGTTCTCTAAGAACTTTATGTCTCTCTTATATTGTGGCACCCAGGACACAAAGTAAGGACACATCAGCACAGAGAAAAGCAGGACAATCACCTCCCTCAACCAGCTGGCAATGCTGTGCTTTCATAAATGTTCCCTAGACTGCCTATGTCCCATTTTGGGTTCAGTGTCTGTTTGGCTACATATATGCTGATACATAAGAGGGCCAGAGATTATCTTGAAGTTAGCTCATGACTTTTTGTCACTTTTTCTGGTCCAAAGTGTCGTTTCTCCAAGGTAATGGTTAGGCTATATGCTACATAGCCAAACGTGGGAGGGATAGCACAAATGTTTGTGTGTGAAATGCAGTGTTGGCAAGCATGAAGTAATGCACACAGGGAAATCCAGTCAGAGCTTTGTGTATAAAATGATGTTGCTTGTCAGTGACCGCTATGAATCTTAATCCGTAACTCCATTCATCAGCTCAGCATCACAGAAATCCATGGTTCACCCATACCTGGTGTACTCTGTGCACTTCTGGCCTCTGTCACAGATAGGATCAACAAGGACTGGAAAAGATCAAGGTAAGAGCATCCGCTATGCTCTAAGAAATTAATTTTAAAAGTCAATTAGTTTAGGACTGTTCATGTCAGAAAAGAGACAATATAAGGTAGGTAGGAAAGAGGCCTACAAAATCCTCAATGAAGTGCAAAAGCTGATTTGGATGAGTTACACTGACTTTGTCCAAGCAATAATTGGTGAACAACATATTAAGCTAATGAGATCTAGAGTTTAAACCAGATAATGTTAGTATGTCTTCTTACAACACATAGTGTATTTAGAATACACTTTGCCAAGAATGTTGTGGATGCACATAGTACACCGGTCCAGAGAGACTGGAAAAGAACATGAAAAAGAAATCCACTCTAGGTCACTAAACAGGCAAACTACCACAGGCCCAGGAAAACCCCAAGAATTAAAGTGGTCAAAGGCTGGAGGAATACTAAGGGTAAGTCATAGTATGTGATTGTCCTGTTCTCCCTTCCCTTGAAGTGCCAGTGTTTGAGACAGGACACCACAAGCAAGACAGCCCCTTGGCTCCATTCTGGTCAGTCTCACACTCCTGGTTAAAGCTTGCCAGAACCACCTGGGAGCCTGGCCTCTTCCACCCTGCCTGCTGGGATGCTGCCAGTGAGGATTCAGCAGAGAATTCAGCCTGCTACCATCTTGGAAGAGGCTATTCCACAGTCAGGGGAGTCTGGGGAACAAGCTTGATTATCTGTCACTTAGCCCTTTTGACAAGTCACAGAATCACAGGCTGGCTGAGGCTGGAAGAGACCTCTGGAGGTCACCATGTCCAACCCCCTAACCAAGCGATCTCTCACGTTCAGGTAAAGATTTGTGTCCTGCCCTTCAACAAATCTCCCCAGGTGTTTGTAACAGTTAATTCATTTTGCTTTAAAGCACATAATTATTAATTCTATTTCTGACCTATTTTCTCACCACTTGTCTCATTTTTTCCATTACCTATCTCTCTCAAAGGCTGCTGCTTTTGGAACTGACTAGCAGCAGATATCCTTGTCCACTTAGGGCAGGGCAATTCACTGTTGCTGGGTTTTTTTAACTTCTCAGGCAGCAGCCTAGTCTACTCTTTAAATCTCACAGCTATTAGTGAAGAGTGCAATTCTCTGGCATGTATAGTCACAAATACATTGATAAATACACTCTAGTGTACCTTTTCTGAAAAAAAAAAAGGTAAAAAATCCTTTTCAATGACCTGACAAGTTCCTCTAAAAAGCTAATTTAAGATGCTATGACCTGGCAAAGTCCATTAAAATCATCAGCTTTATTGGTAAAATTTTTAGATGTATCCAAAGTCACAGTTCTTTTAAGTGTCCCAAATGAAAATTCTAGTATAAAATTACTCTCACGAAAATGATTAGGATATAAGCCTTGATTATTGTCCTTAGGACAATTAAATCAATCCTGAAAAAAAACAGGAACCTTTTATAGAAATAAATGTACTTTCCTCATTTATGCTGCAGTTCATAGTCTCAAAAGGAGTTCTTGAGAGCAAAATTTCAGTCATACTATTGATTTTGATATATTTGGATTACTTTCATTCTGGATTAAGTTTTTGTAAGTAAGTATTTTCTTTTTGAACCTACAAAGTGTGATTGTGGAGGGCATAATAGAGTACAGCATAATGCTTAGCTGAAATATCTTCTTTAAAGCTTTCTTTTTTATTTGACAAAAAAACCCCAGCTCTGCAGAACTGAAGACTGGACTGCTACCAAACTCCTGGTCTTTCAACACTTAGTTGAAAGTCTTCTAGTATTTTTCCTTAAAGTCTAAACAGCTGGAATATGTTATCAAATGAGGAGACTCTCAAGCCTCTTTAATTATTAAACAAGAAGTTCAGAGCTGCCAGGCAGAATACCTTTCTAGCTTTTAGCATAAATAAATACCTCAACTCCCTTCTTGACTGTCTTAGCTCACAGTGATGTGCTCCAGTCAGTCTTTTTCTTCTGCAGGAAATTTTCAGCACAGGGACACTGACGGTTCTCTTTCCTCAGTTTCTGCACCACTGCCCACATGACCTGGCTCTGGCATGCCACAATTTGCAGAAAGAAAAGTGCACATTGTCCTACTGAGAGCTACCCAGGCTAATTGCCCTTTGAAGTTTTTCCTAGTATGTTCCACAATCTTAACTGCCTTTGTTGGATATGGCAAAGTACCAGAAAAATGGAGAAGTGTTTTGTTGAGTGCCTTAAATCTGAGGAAATGTAAAAGTTTTTCTCCTCTGCTGGGTATCTGAGCAGCTTTATCAAAGGAGAAAGGACAACAGACTTACATGAAGTATACACAGATTCAAGCTAGAGATAGCAGAGGGGTTAAAGAAGTAACTTCTGCGGCAGCTGGGCAGAGAAATACCTTAAGTGTCTGCAGAGAGACACAGGAAGTTAGTTTCTGCAGTAGGTTATCTGCAGTTAGAGAATGTCTGTAAACCATTTTCTTCATAAACAGCCACTTTCATTTTAGAAACATGGCGCCTTTTCAGCAGAAAAGCTGAAAGCAGCAGTAAATCTCCAGATCTCTGCTGTAAAGAAAGGAATGTGATTAACAGACAAATACACACTACTGAGATACAGAACAAACATCTCGCAGAGTGACTCAAGCCTCTGGAAATGGGCTTGCCATGCACAAAAGGTGTAATTTACCTGATCAAATGTAGATGTTAAGTCTTGCCCTAAGCATCTTCTTGCTTGGCAGCATTCATGATCTTTCGTTTCCTAAACATACATGATCCCTGCTTTGGTTTTTGGTTGCATTCAGACATCCAGATGTCGGTAGATCACTGTGTTATCATAGACAACACTACAAAAGCAATGTTGGCATCCCACAACTGTTACCATCTTCATCTTGACAGCTGTCTTTGGATTTTGCCACCTTCATGCTTGTAACAGCAGGCTACAATAATATTCCTGGGGATCCCAGCAAGGACTTAAATAGGCCGTGTGTCCTTCGTACCCCCCCAGACTTGCATGGCTTCAGAAAATAAAGGAAAATACATAAGTTAATAAGTTAATGTAGAAGCTAAAGCCTCATCTTGTCACTTACCTCTTCAAAGAGTCTGTCCACCTTCTCAATTAAAAGCTCTCTATGGAGTGCAATGGCTTTTTCTCCCTCAAAAAGTTTCAGCACCGCAACACCTCTGGCTTGGTTTCCCCAGTTTCTCATTATTGTCAACATGCTGAAATTTTTTTCTTACCTATTTCATCGTGCATTCCATAGTAAATGCAGAATGCATTGGTATCCCACCCGATTCTGATGAGTAATGCAAACTTCTCTGTACACTTTCATATAAAGTGTCCATATGTTTGAGCTTTTTTAAATCTTTAAACGAGTACAAAAGTAAGTTAAAATACAACATATATTTTTTTTTCAATCGATACATCTGATAAAACTGAGATCATAGAAGATAGAAATCTGACAGTATTTATTTCCATATTCAATAAAGGTATTTGGTTCATAAGGTAGAATTATTCCTTTATGGTTCTTACAACCATAAAAATTTGCTGGATGAGCCTTAACCTCTGTGGCAATCATATCTTAGCATTTATTAGCGTGCTTATGGTCCCTTTATCGCTCCAATCTCAATGCATCTCTTTCAAGATATTGCCAGACCTATAGCCATTCACATCAGCTCTGACTGTCCCTGAATGCACACATGTGCATCCACTGCTCAGCCTGAGGGGAGACCTCATGGCACTTCACAGCTCCCTCTCAAGGGCATGCGGAGGGGCAGGCACTGACCTCTTCCCTGTGGTCACCAGTGACAGGACCCGAAGAAATGGTCTGAAGCTGTTCTATTACGTAATCCTTTAAAATTAAAACTAGGAATTTGAGCGTTTGTGGTGTGTAGTCTTTAGTTCTTAAAAGTTACAGCATTTTAGAGGTATTTGAAAGTTAAAGTTTGTGATCAAACTACGTAGGAAAATGACGGGACGCGCTGCCCTCTGGTGGAGATTCAGATAATAAACGTAAGAGCTCCACAGACGTTCTTGACCTTGGAGCCTCGGCAGTTATTTTCTGGAAAAACTGGAATCACTGTTCAGCCAATTAATATTCTCTTCTCTGCATCTTATTTTGATTTTCCCTAAGTTTTTACCGTTGTCTTTGCAGTTATCATTATACTGTACAAAAAGCAGGAAAACTTATTTTCCATACTCAGGCAACTACATATTTGCATCTTATATCACATATGTGTACATGTATTTTTTTATAAACACACACATATAGACAACATGTACATGCTGCATATATAATATATATACTATGCATATACATGTTTTCCCCAAAATATTTTATTTACTAGTTTATGTGTTTTTCAAATTTAAATATTTTGGAAACAGTGTTTTTTATAGTCTGATACACTATTTCTCTTTGTCTAGAGACTGTGTAAGCGTTAATTGAACTGAGATTGGGGCAATGCTGAGATTAGAGGTGGAACCTGCACATGCAGCAAAAACCAGCCATATGACTTTGAGAGATGCTCATGGATTCAATATAATCCACTGGCTGTCAAACACACAAACACGCAGATATCTAGAGACGCTGCCAGCAAACACTCACCCTCCTGTCCCAGAGACTACAGGGTTATTAGACTCTGCCCATTTCCTTTCTGAGGCTGCTTGTTGGCTTCACAGCACAGAGAAAGGAAGTTGCAGACCAGAAGTTGCTCTCAGCAGCAGACATTGGTTGTGGCAACAGCTGGGAATGTCAGCACTGGCAGTGTGTGCAACTGTAATGCTGCTTCTGTGTCATGTAAATCGGGATGTGCTTGCAGGACACCACTTTACACTGGAAGAGGCTATAGCACATACTTGATATCAGGTAGAAACTAGTAGGAAGGAAGCGTTCTTTTCTTTCTTCTATCCTGTGCTGCTGCTGTGGACCTTGCAGCTCATCCTCTCGGCCAGCACAGGCACAAAATCTGCCATTCTGTACTCCTCTTCCTAGGATTTAGTTGTCATCACACCGAGATTTTTTCCAAGGTTCTAGGCTTCTCCAATTTGCAATATCTTTTCTGTGGCAGAGGCCAAAAGGAAAGCAATTAGTTTGAATTCCTGACATCCTTTCTTCAATTATTCTTGAAAGGACATTCTTTCCACTATTTAAATGTGCTGGCCAAGGATGATTCTTTGGGGCTTGAATAATGATTTCTGTATTGTTAAAAGATGCTTTGTGAATGGCCATGTTCTCCTCCTGGGCATTGTTATATCCATGTTTGATGTAGCTGCTTCTCCTTGTCCCAGGAGATGGATATGGAGCTGCCTGACAAACAGGCTGGTATTCTTCTGGTACTAGTTATACTGCACTCCCTCAGCAGTTGTGAAGTTTCTTCCCAAGGTATGATGTCACTTGATAACTATGCTATGAAGACAAAGATCTTCAAATTAAGTATATGTAAAAACATTTACAGGGACGTTACGTATCCTACAGCCTGTGTATTTAAATCTTATTTCACCTGACTTCCTGTGGTCTCCACAAAATATCTCCATATGATTGCAGTACTACTTTACTTCAAATAGAAAGGAAATTCTGGGAAGTGGTCACGTAGAGCCATCGAGATATTACAGGGCTTCCAAGCTGGACAGAAGAGGAGGAAGGAGCATTTGGACCTGAGCTGATGAATTCATAGGGGTTCTTAAAAATGGCCTATGAGAACACAGAGCTAAGCAATAAGACTGGTGAAAGAAATCTAGGATATCTGCTCTGCAAGCACTCCCTGAGTCTGGAAAAATATAGAATACCCCTTCATAAACCACAAATCTAGTTGAACATGTAAAGCAATCTTAAAACACCAAGGAGATGGAGTGTTATATGAAGCAGGTAACTCTGCTCAGAAAGCTCCTAGCTAATACCAGCTGTATATAAAAAGAAAAAAACAAAACATAGGACAGGGAATGTTAAATTACACCATGACGTTTTTAAACAGAATTACTGATGATTAGCTGGTGAAATAGAATCCCTCTGCAAACAAATAAAGATTTTTCCCCTACAGAAATAGAAACAAGAGGTATTAATTACTTCATTAATTGGGCGGACACATTGGACTACGGCAAGGATTTCAGTGGCAGGAAAAGGTTCCTTGAAAAACATAAGTTTGAGTTGTTTAAATTGATCCTAGAAAAGTCAAGCTGCCCTCTGAAAGGTGAAATGCTCATTCCCTTCATAACAACTTTGTAGCTAAGCCCCTAGGATTCACTAATTTCCTCACATTGGAAATGCATTGTTCCCCAAACAAGTTGGTCCTGTGCTTGCAAATAATAATAAGGTGACTCAGGCAAATAACACATCCAGATTGAAATACATACACTCATCACAATACACATAAAAGTAGGCACAAGAACTTGATGATCACAGTGTTCTTTACATGCTTGAAGGTGTTACTGTGATTGCCATAGAGTAAATGCATAGGCAGAAAAGCAAAGAAGTCCAGAACAAAAGTATCAAAGTCTCTGCACTTCAGAGCTCTAACTGCAGTTTTCCTTCTATTCAAAATACCTTGGATATTTGAAAAAGTCAACAGTTTCATAATCAACCTTGGACAAGCTAATCTTTGACCAGCACAGTCAACCACGACACAAACTTTTCTGATAAGTGCTGGTGTCATTGATCTTCCCCTCGGTCAGCTTGCTGCAGCCTCACACTTGCTGTGCCTGGCTTGTGAGTCCGCCGTGGAGCAGTTAACGGTTCTCCGTCAAACCTCTCCCAGCCGTGGCAGATTAACTGATGTGGTTTAGCTTTTCTCACAGGGTTCTTTAGTATGACATTTAGACCAGCAGAAATAACACATAAAGATGGTAAATGAAAATATGTATTTCAACAGGTTTGTGGTTTCATCTTTTAAATACACAAAATCCCCACTTGTCATGTAAGTTTAACAGAATAACAAATTTATTAATTATCACTCCTTAAAAATAATAATGCAACAGCCACAGCTCATTTTCTTCAAATAGAAAACTCTTTTAGTGGTCTCTGGTTTTGGGCATTGTCTGAACTTTTATGGCAAATATATAAAAATTCCACATATTTCCCATTTATTTAAGTTTCAAAAAGCATGTTGTGCAAAGCAGAATTCACTTAAGGGAAACAAATCAGGCTTGTTTTACTCTTCAGTTAATGGGATGCCACACCTAAGAAAGCGAAGTTATGTTGGATGCATCTCTAAAGGCTCTACAGGTGTCTAGAGACAGATTTGTCTTTGTTCCTGTCTCTTAAAACAAGCTGGCAGGAACAGGTGTTCTTTCATGTCAAATCTTTCCTTTATATATATACACAGATTGAAATGGAGTCACAGCTTCATTGCTCTGTTGCTATGCTAGCCAAACTATATTGGAAGACTGAATAAAATGAGGAAAAGAAGAAAATTGGGCCTGTTGGTTTGATATGTAAAATTTGCATTATCATCTTGGTCCTGTGGAGTGTCTAAATTTAGTTTATCATGCTTGCTTATATTCAACACAAAGCAAGGCATACTATAGAAAAATGACTCTGGATAAGAAATGTGTCCCAAATTCTAGGAACACCCATACAATTGCAATTTCCTTTTCTTTGGTTGGTAATCCAGTCACATTGAAGAGGTACGTATATTAGGATTTACATTTATGTTAAACTTGCAAAGCTGTAATATTTTTTCCAAGAGGAATAATTCCACATCTTTTCCTATGTGTGCCAGGAAACATAAGCTTCTGTTACTTGATTAGATCCTTGTCCTTTTATTCCATCAAAATGATATTGGTATTATATGAAAGATACTATGGTTTTCATTTTTGCAATATCTTTCAGACCTGTCATCTGTAAGGAGCAGTGTCACATTTCACAGCCCTGAAAAAGTAATGGTGAATTTGTTCTGACAAGCTGTAGGACAAGCACAGACTATTCCTTTTTCACACAGGCCCTTTCTTCCTAGCTGGCTCTTCAGATATCCCAGAACTGTATTCAGTATTATGGATTTGCAGAGGACAGCTGTCTACATTCACAGTTGTACTTAATCTAAGGTTTTTATTTCTGTTTTCAGTTCAGCATAATTTCCCTAGGTTCTTTGTATTTTGTAATTATTTGAGAAAAAATGTCTTTAAATTTTCAATTCTGCTCTCAAGTTACCACCACCGCTAAAAAAAAAAAAAAAATACAAGTTCAAACCTTAAATTCTGGTACCTAGGATGATGTAAAACATATCAGATTATGGTGACAAATGGCTGATCCCCATGCACCATGACAGGAGAAGGAGGCCCAAGCCTGAGGGGAGCACCTGGGGCATGGGGCTGTGGCAGCCTCACCTCCACGGGGCTGTCAGATTTGGCAACCCCTAACACAAACCATGGAATCACAGAATGGGAGCAGTTCGAAGGGATCATCTGGTCCAAATTCCTTGGTCAAGCAGGGTCATCCTAGAGCACATTGCACTGGATTGTGTCCAGATGGTTCTTGAATATCTCCAATGTGGGAGACACCACACTCTCTCTGGGCAGCCTGTCCCAGTGCATGGTCAACCGCACATTAAACTTCTTCCTCATATTCAGGTGAAAATTTCTGAGCATCAGTTTCTGCCTATTGCCTCTTGTCTATTGCTTGGCACCACCGAGCAGAGCCTGGCTCCATCAGTGAGGCACATGGTCCATGACACAGGTGTCAAAAGATCCAATTATTCAATGTAAATTTCTGTTTTAATGATTGGATATATTTTTAATGCCAGAGGATACATTTCACTTTCTTCCAAGCCAACTGAGAAATCATGCAGCGTCACACTATTTAAAACTAATCTGAGTTTTTATGTTCTTTTTCTACTACTTTTTCTACTGTTTCACTTACAAGGCCAAATAGGGGATATTTAAAATTCGATGATAATGTGACAGGTGATGATGACAATAGAGGCACAGAATCATAGAATGTTAAGGGTTGAAAGGGACCTCAAAGATCATTTAGTCCAAACACCTCCTGACGTAGGCAGGGACAATTCCCATGAGATGAGGTTGTTCAAGGCCTTATTCAAGCTGGCCCTGTCAGCAATTGGGCATCCACAACTTCCCTGGACAACCAGTTCCAATGTCTCACCACCCTCACAGTAAAAAATTTCTTCTTAATATCTAACCTAAATTTCCCCTCTTTCACATAGTAGCCCTTACTTCTTGTCCTATTACTACATGTCCTTCTAATAAGTCCCTCTCTGACATTCCTGTTCTCCCCCTTCAGGAACTGGAAGGTTGTTATGAGGTCTCCATGAAACCTTCTCTTCTCCAGGCAGAACAGCCCCAACTTTCTCAGCCTGTCTTCACAGAGGAGGTGCTCCAGCCATCTGATCAAATTCATGGCATCCTCTGGACTTGCTCCAACACTTCCATGTCCTTCTTTTGTTGGGTTTCCTTCTGACTAAGACATGCATGATAACACCTCTTTTCCAAATACTTAATGCCAGCATTAGTGGAGCAGAGGGGATGGGATGTTAAATAAGGCATGTCCTGTACTCAGCACTGGTGAGGCTACAGCTCTGGTACATTTCCCAGTTCTAGGCCCCTCAGTTCAGGAAGAGCATTGAGGTGCAGGAGCAGATCCAGAGAAGGGCAGTGGAGCTGGTGAAGGGTCTGGAGCACAAATCCTAAGAGGAACAGCTGAGGGAGCTGGGGATGTTGAACCTGGAGAAAGGGGGGCTCGGGGGGACATTATCACTCTCTAAAACCACCTGAGAGGAGGCTGTAGCCAGGTAGGGATCAGCCTCTTCTCCCATGCAACCAGCGACAGGACAAGAGGAAATGGCCTCAAGCTGTGCCAGGGAAGGTTTAGGTTGGACATTGGGGAAAATTTCTTTACAGATGGGGTGATTAGACATTGGAATGGACTGCCCAGGGACGTGGTGGAGTCACCATCCCTTGAGGTGTTTAAGGAAAGGCTGGACGTGGCGCTCAGTGCCATGGTCTATTGACATGGTGGTGTCCAGTCATAAGCTGGAGTCGCTCTCAGAGGTCTTTTCCAATCTAACAGATTCTGTGTTTCAGGCCTGCCGTCCGCAGGTGCGCGGCTGATGACCGGCACAGCTGCAGCCCTCCCCTCACGGCGGGGCGCCTGCCGAGCCATTCTCGCCACAGACAGGGGGCCACGGCCGCCAGGGCTCCGGCCCCGATGCTCTCCGTTCCCTCCCCGGCCCAGCTCCGCCCCGCTGCCCCGCCGCCACATAAGGCTGCCGCCTCCCCGCCCCCAAGCAGCACGGCGCAGAGGCTGAAGACCGGCGGCTGCCGCCATGGTGTTGAACCCGGTGCTGGGGAAGCTGGTCAGCAAGCGGGTGGTGCTGGCCAGCGCCTCGCCGCGCCGGCAGGAGATCCTCACCAACGTGGTGAGTGCGGCCGGCGGCCGCTCGCCTCGCACGGGCCGAGGGGCGCGGGCAGCGGCGGCCGCAAGCGCCGGCCCGGGCCTGCG
>VZTJ01001957.1:59933-88140 GCA_013397795.1 Orthonyx spaldingii
TGGGCCGCCAGGCGCCGGCCCGGGCCTGCGGGGCCCGACGCCTCCCGGCCCGCCCGCTCCGTGACACCAGTGGGAGGCGAGCGGGCGGAATAAAGGAGACGTCTCCTTAATGAAATGCACTAGTGGAGAGCAAGTGAGGCCGTAACCTGTCGTTCAGACTGTTCAGCCCCTGCGGAGGAACGTGTCGGCCTCGGGCGGGCTGCCGGAGGTTTTTGACTAGCATTTGAGTATTACCTGTCCAGCTTAGGTTGCTCAGTATTGCCATTCTTAATAATTCAACCGTTAAATTGAACTTAAGTGAAAGAAATAACTTCAAAATACGAATTGGTGGAGAAGCACCGAGGTTCAGTCACGCACTAAGTTACTGGAAACACAGCGTGCCTGCTGGGTGTAGTAAATATACACGTGTACCTAGAGGCAAAAAAGTGGAAGAATAATTGGGAATTTTTTTTTTGACAAAACTAGTCAGAAACTAACTGGTTTTGTTCTCTGTTTATTATGTGTGTAAGGACACATGGCGTGTGGGAAAGCTTCTGTAAGAATGTGCACTGCTGTTGCACCAGTAGAGTGCTATGCATGCATTCAATATAAAAAAATCCAGTAGTATAATCCTCTGTTTATGAAGTGTGTAAGTTTAGATTGTTAGTTTCTATATGTCAAGAATAATGAAATTACTAATGTGATTACGTTCTAATAAATAAGGGTAACATCAAATATACACACTAATTTCAGAGTTCTGATTGTTTTATTTTAGGTTGCTTGCAAAGCAATAATGTATTAAGGAAAAAAAATATGTATGCACTAAACACTGATGGAAGCATTGGGATTTTTTTTTCCCTGTGTCTTTGCGGGGGAGGTGTATTAAAGTGGAAAAAGCAGATGTCAAATTTGCCACTTGCTTAATGTGCCTTGGCAGAAATGTTTAGTAACAAGGTCAGATTGACTGCAATACATTCCTGTGTTACAGGGCCTGCGGTTTGAGGTGGTTCCCTCTTGGTTTAAGGAGACACTTGAAAAGTCATCTTTTACAGCCCCTTATGAGTATGCTGTGGAAACGGCAAAACAGAAAGCTCTTGAAGTAGCAAACAGAATGCATGTAGTAAGTTACTAATTATTACAGCAATGAACTTTTTGTCTTTAGGTGGTGCATGTTACTGTGACTGAATTTGCTTGCACTGCTGGAGTGATCCTTGAGTCCTTTTCCTCCACTGAAGGCTAATGGATGTTTTTCTGTCATTTGTGGAGGACCATGTCTTGAAATTGCCTAATCAAAAGTGTCATGCCTGCAGTTCAGGCTTTCCACAAAATGAAGTGACCTGCATCATTTGTCAGCATCATACCTACTCTTGTGTGGGATATATATTCCATAGTTCCTTTGAACAGTCAGGTGTATGAGACAGGTGTATGAGACAGACTCCATGGAAAACCATTGATGTGATTCCAGTGCTTTGCTGTAGCTTTCACTGAATGAGTGACAAGAATAGCTCAGAAATTGTGAGTATACAGGTACTGGAGGAAAGCAGTAAAAGAATTACTGTTTCTTTGCCCAGAATGTTTTAAAACAGAATTTGTTTATTTAATTTTAAGAAGGGAGAAATTGACATGATTTCAGGTTCTGTTAGACAAGGCATCCATTTTGTATCCTAAATTTTATCAGAACCAGTGATGCAACTTACACTATCAGTGGTATTTGACTTATGCCCTTGGCTGTGATCAGTGAGTACATAAGGCTCTTTGCTACTGGAACCTATTTAAAAGTCTAGCTGATTAAATCTCGCAAAATGGACCGTAATAATTTCTTAATAATAGGGCTCTGAAGGAGAGGGGTACGTTTGTTGGTCCTTTACTAGCAGCAGAAAAGGAATGCTGAAAGCTTTAAATGAACAATGTTGCCAGATGTCACCATTCTTCAAAGCAAACATTGCATGATCTCCAATGTAAATCATTATGCAGGATTCTGACAACTACTGTCCAGACAATGGTACAACATAGGAGAGTGGATTTTAAACCCAGCCTCACTAAATGACTTACTTTTTTGCAAAACACTCTGCTGGTGATAATGCTAGATCAGTGGATTTAAAAATGCTTCCTCATACAGGAATTAGTAGAACTAATTCCAATTAAAACCACACAAAGTACATCAACAGTCTTTTTCTAGAAGAATTGCCTCCCTATAAATGCTGTATCATAGTGGTCACACTTATAGACAGGTTTTGTGTTGTGCTGTGTTAAGTAATAGCCATGTACCTTATAACATGCAAGTAAATCAAAACTTAGCTATAAGGACAGCTACAATTTAAAGTCAAGAAAAGTCTACAAGGAATTTTTACATACCACTACCTCTCATACTCAGAAAACAGACTGTGTATGTTCCCTTTTGAGAGAAAAAAGAGAAATATAGCTTAAAAAAATGTTGTGGTTTTTTTTTTTTTCAGTAAAATTTTGCTTGGAAAAAATGATCCTAGAGGGCTGTATTCTCCGGCTTCCAAACACTTGGCACATCCTTTAAAAGATTTGTATGCCATGTTTAAGACCAGATTGACTTTTTAGAATGCACTTTATTTCCTGCATGCATTTATTCGTCAATAACATATTTGGGCAAATTTGTGGCTTGAGAATGGTCTGCTCAAGCCTCACTTTTATGGTGATATAAATGATTACTATTTTGTGAACTGTGCAAAAGGAGAAACAGTGTCTTGTTTTCAGGTCAGTGTAGATCCCTACTTCTGAACTAGTAAACTGATATTTTCTCACCTTAAAAGGTTTTGTTCTCTTTGCATCTTCAGACAAATGCCTTTTTCTTTATGCCTTTGCAGAAGCACCTGAGAACACCTGATGTTGTCATTGGAGCAGATACTATTGTGGTAAGAAGTCTTCAGTGATTTAGCATTACTTTAATTTATGTGTAGAAAATAACTTGTGTCTTTAGGTTTGAGGTTTGAAAGCTGCCTTCACTGTGAAGTTATAGCTGCATTATGATGAGTCTTTGGGGGTTTGTGAATGTGGCTTTTAGATTTTTTTCCCAACAAGGTAAATTTTTGAAATCTTTAGAGCTAGAAGCCTTGTTAGTGGTTCTGGGAGCACTAATACTGTCATAAATATTGCCTTGGATCCTCTGATATGTGATGGAAATTCTCAGTGACTTGTCTGTCAAGAAGTCCAGATGATGTGAACTGTTCAGTGTTGTGCCTTGGAGGAGGTCACTTTATACCTGACATCTTCACTGAGACAGTGGACTGTTAAGGACAGCAAAAGTTGAAGTATCCTTTTGTTTGAGACCTCCAGTCACTGGAGGGGGTAGAGTGTGGCACTCATGTATTTGACACTAAATTACCTTTTCTACTAAAGTATCTGTGGTTATTGCTCTACTCAATAGACTCAAGTTTGAAGCCCTGGCTGAAATAATGGTTTAAACATAATTTCTGACCTCAATTTCTGAAAAGTAGGAAAAAGCAGCACACTCACTCTGTCTTTCTGTTTTAGTCTGTGGATGAGCAGATCCTAGAGAAACCAGTCGATAAGCAAGATGCCTACAGGATGCTATCAAGGTGTGTAGTTTTAAGTAAGATATGAAATTTGAAGATTCATTTTCTCCATCGCTTAGATTCTCAAAAGGGTTCCACGGAAGGGATACCTGCAAATTTTTTTGGGTTTTGTTTTGTTTGTTGTAAGTTTAGTAGGTCAATCTCTTAATTGGGGTTATGAAATGCACTTAAATATTTAGCTTTTTACAACTGCAGGAAAAAATGCAGACAAGATGATGCATCTTTGCACGTATCCAAGGTGTCAAATGAAAATTTTCACACACTGTTTCATCTTACAGTTCAGTGGGGAGTCTTGAGGGGGAGAGAGCATATGGGATGCTTCTGATCACATCCAAAAATATCCTGGCTAATCTTTATGAAACTATTCCTTAACTAGTGTCTTCAGAGATTTACATTCCCTTGCTATTATAGATCTATTGCTTACACAGCAGATAATGAAGTCCTCAGAACTAACTGGCCACAGCGTGGCACTCTGGAGCCACCACAAGAGAGAGCCAGGGGTAAGGGAGTTTGGGCTCTTCCCAACCCTCTGGCTTGCCCTGAGATCTCTGGGGGCCA
Organism: Orthonyx spaldingii; assembly: GCA_013397795.1. NCBI lineage: Eukaryota > Metazoa > Chordata > Aves > Passeriformes > Orthonychidae > Orthonyx > Orthonyx spaldingii. Next base: position 64,037 of record VZTJ01001957.1, read on the forward strand.
GTCTGGATGAAATGAGAACATATGCTCTAGTTCCCTAGTACGTGTTTAGTCTGAGTTGCATCACCTAGCTATTTATTGCCAGCTTTCAGTGAAGAAGGCCATAACAGTAATGTTTATGCCAGTTGGCTTTTCTAATGCATTTGGAATAGTCTCTTTCCTGTTGTACAGTGAATGAGCTGATGCCATGGACTACTTTTATACAAGTGCTGTTTTGGAGACTTGAAATGACTGCAACTTTTGATAGTGATTTTTATGTGGTTATTTTTTTGCTTGTTTTGCCAATATCTTTTCACCAATATTAAAATAAAATTTATTTGTTTAGGATACATATCAGATCCATTGAGTGATATATTAATATAATGGTGAGTTTCTCAGTCTGTAGCAATGTAATCACGTAGAACATTTCATAAGACTGTTGCTTAATGGACATTTTTTCCATGACAGGTTGAATGGGAAAGAGCACAGTGTTTTCACAGGGGTGGCTATTATACACTGCTGCAGTAAAGGTACACATCATTTTATTATAACTCAATATTTGCATTAAAAATTACTCTCATGATAGCTTGTACAAGTAAGAAACAGGATGAAGATGTTTTGTATACGGTCTGAATTGGTTTTTCTACTCAATAATTACCTCATCAAAATATAAATTCAAGACTCCCCACAAAAGCCATCCTTCTTCCTGTATTCAGTTTTCACACTGGAAGGAAAGTGACAAAATACAATGGAGTTTAGTAATACTCTCTCTGAAAGCTATGAGACTAATGGAAAGACCAGTGTAAGTTGTGGAATATTCTAAATTAAATTCAAATAAGATACTACAGACTGTGAGATTGAGCTGAATGTAATTCATATCAACTTTATTCTGTGCTGTGTTTACACCAGTTGAGGCTTCATGCCTCAGACTGTTAAGAAGCTGTAGGGAGCAATACACCAATGTTCTTCATCAGATACTTTATAAAGAAAGCAAGTGGTTTTTCTGGAAACTGTACCATTAATATAATTTGAGGAGTGTTTGAGGGGCATCATCTGATAATTGTGTCCAACAGTCTTTTAGTAATGCTTTTGCAGGGATCATTTCTCTGACATTTTACTGGACATAGTCTTTCTGGAGACAAATCAACAGTTTTTAACCTTTTCTGGAATGATTGCTCTTAACTCTTGTAAAATAGAAGTAAAGTTAGTGATGCAGTACTGCTAATATGCTAGTACAGTAGAGTAGCTGCTGCAGAAGAAATAAAACACATTACCAAGGGATTCCTGCGAGCAACCCAGCAACGTAAATAATGCCTTTAACTGTTTACTCTAGGAAGAAAGTTAAGTGCGCACAACTGTAGTAGTGATGCTGTAACAGCACATCGCATTTGAAGCTTACAAGTTTAAACTGCATCACAGTCAGATGAATAAAAATACCTTTAGTCTGCATATTCCCCAAGAGATGCAATCAATTGAAGAGTTTTCGAGTTTTCTAGAATACATTCTTAGTTGCTGTTTACAGTTACAATGTGTTTTTCAACTTGTTAAAGATGAAATTTTCATCTTGAGCTGACTGGAGTTTCCTATCAATGCTGAAAGACAGTAATCTGTCTTCATATGCACCAATTCTCTTATTTCATCTGGGTTATTAAATGTTTGGGTGTTTTGGTTTTTTTCACACTATCACCATTAGAAGTTGGTTGCTATTCTTCCCTTGGCCTGTACTGTAGATATTTCTTACTCCTCCTCAAGCACTTCCACTGCTACCAGAACTGTGGTAGCAGGAGATGCTGACCTTGGTGTTTATAGAAAAGGGTAGAGAGAGGTAATAATCTGTAATGTGTGCACTCATTTGTGCAAGGCTGTTGCCTTTTGAAGCTGTTGTGGAAAAGCCTCTGTCTGCAGTGACAGCAGTGTTCATACCCAGGTGTGCAGTACTTTATTGAACCTTCCCTCAGCTCCTTCCAGCTACAGAAATCTGAATTAATCTGGTCATCTCTTGAGAGATGATGGGAAGATAACAGCGATGGTTCCTGATGGAACTGCTGGATGCCCAAGTCTGAAGTGCAGGTGCAGCTGCATGTTCCCACTTTTATGACAGCTACATGTTGAACTCTGATGTGTTGTTAAGAGTTCTTTAACAACAGTCATAAACCTGGAAGGGTGGTTGTAGCCTTCTTTGTACTCAATGCTGGATGTGTGTGCCAGCATCCACTAATAGCTTTGTGTAAGCACTGTTAATTTAAGAATTCCACACAGGAAGAGCAGTCTGTTAGCCCTGAGGCAGGATTGCAGAGGTTGAAAATGCAAACTTCTACTGCTTTGGGTAAGTTGAGTCTGCTGTCCCTAAAGAACATTACACAGATGTATGAAATGACTAATAATATATTTAATTTTTCTCAAGCAAAATTGTCAAATGTTTAAGAAATAAAACTTAGATGTTATGCTCTCTAAACTACAATTCCGATTTCTAATAAGGCCTCTTCCTTTCTGTAGACAATCAGCTAGAGATGGAAATCACCGATTTCTATGAAGAGACTAAAGTAAAATTTTCTGAGCTGTCCGAAGAGCTCTTATGGGAGTACATTCATAGTGGGGAGCCAATGTAAGTAACACCTTGATGCCACCACACAACACGTGAGAATAGGCCTTAGGGTACATTATTAAGCCACCAGTGTAAAACTTTGTCCTGTGTTCTGTGAAATTTTGCTCTGTGTGTATGATAAATGATAGCATGGGTAATGCAAGGTCACTATTCTTTTATTCTTGTGTAAAGCTGTCATTTCTCTGGTGAAAGTGAGTTACCTTTTTAGAACCCTAATGAATTTTAAAAGTGAAGTCTTGAAATACTCTGGATTACAGCAAGCACTTGTGCAATATACAGTTATCTCTCTGTTAGCAGAGGCATTCAGGGATCTTCGATGCCTGAGACAATGCACAGTTCTCATTATAAACAGGTAAAAAGAGTGAGTGTTGCATAATCAGGGCATCATGGAACTGTATTGGAAGAAGCTAGAACTCGGTGTATTTAGTCTATCAGAATCACTGCTCTGATGCAAGGGACACCAGCTTAATTTTCATTTATCCTTCTGATAAGTGAAAACACAGTTTGTGTGTTCCTATGCCAAAATTGTCCTTTAGCTTATGTGTTTCTGCTATGCTGATAATGCAGTTAGTGACCTATATACGCAACATTTACAAAGACAATATACCAGACAACAGTGATTCCATGGAAGAAATAGGATAAGAACAGAATGCCTAATTACTACTCCTAAGATGAAGTTCAGTAGATTGCTTAAAAAAAAAAAAAAAAAGGTACTTATTTGGAGACAACAAAGGAAAGGAATTTGTCTTTCCTTTGTGTTAGCTGAAGCCTCGTGAAGGCATAGTTAGCACTATGGACTGCATATCAGGTGATCTGATGTGAACTTTTGTCTCTGTAGCTTCAATTCTGACCATGTAAGGATGTAAATCATGGTGGTTTTTAAACTCATTTGTGCTATAAAACAATAAAGCCATGTTTTACTGAGGAAAGAGAAGCTAGTGTAGACTTTGGATATACTTCAATGCTTATGTGTAAATGAGGCATACTTTGTGAACATGTAAGGTTCACAGTTTATTGAATAGACTGATGTTAAATTGGATTATGTGGAGAGGATGTTTTGGCAAGACTACAGTTTGTAACAAATTCCTACATAGGTTTTTGGAAGGTGATGTTTACTATGCTAATTGGTATGATGTTTAGATTCAGTGGGTCATAAAGTTGCAGTTTGAAGGAGAAATCCCATGGACTTCTAGGAAGAATGTCAGGTTGAAAATTATTTTGGAATGTTTTGAATATTTCCTCTGGAAGCAAATATGCTTTAGCAGTGCTTTGCTGCAGCAAAATGGCTCATGAGCAGTGCTGGGTCGTTCTGTTCATTCTGCTAAACAGGGTGTGTGACATCAATGGGTTCTCAGGGACCGAAGGTTCAGAGAATGTATTTCATTACTCTGAGGCAGAAGCCAATTGATCTTTGTTTATATAATCCCAAGGATGGGAAGCATTTGTTCTGACTTTGCAAAGGCGCTACTAAACACAGTGTCCTATAAATTTTGCAAAATAGTAAGAAGTATCTCACAGCATTTTTTTTTTGGTTGGTTATTTTTGTTCCCTCTTCCATGGCCACACATACAGGTTATACACTTATATGCATACAGGTTTTTCTAAACACTATATTGCAGTCAAGTGACCATTCCTTACTTTAAAAAAAAAGTTAAATGGCAAAATAATTTTCTGGAATAATACAACACTTAAATGATCACATGAAAAAATAAAAGAAAAATTACTAGTGCTGTTGAGGATTAGACTGAGTTCTTTTTCTAGCAGAAGAAAATTGGCATATAGTATTTAAGTCAACCAGTGGTGACGGAGACTAATACTAGAAATAGATAGCTGAGCTAAAGTATGGGTAGGGAAGGAGGGGAAATTGCTGTCTCAAGTTAGTCTGGGATGAGGCTATAAAAACCCTCAGATTTTGGCTGCAGAAAGATGTTTTGCTTTTTGTTTTATTCTCGTTCCTCTTTCCGACCAAGGATTTTCTGCATGCAGGCAGTGCCTTTTTCTTCTTTTCTGTCTATCTGTAGAAAGAAGGCTGTACCACAGTAATCTGAACTGTTCTGGGCTTGTATAATGGGTAGACTTAGTTTCTGCCAGCCTCTTTGACCCAGCTGTTTATTTTGTAATCTCTCCCTTGTGAACAACTTTCTCTGTCTCTGCTTACAACTTCTAGCCTGAAAATCCTGTGTGGTTTTAGTAGCTCTCCTCTGAGGCACTAAAACCAAAGTACCCTACTACAGACTGGAAAGGAGGTGATGACAGAGCCTGGAGCTCTACAGTTTCAGACTTTACTGGGAAGTAAGAAAATGTAGAATGTAAATGTTCTCTTCAGGATCCAATCCCAGAACATAAAGTGTTGTAGAAAAATAAATATGTGGCCAGTTGTGTTAATGTTCTTGCTGGGAGTATGATACCGCTGCTTTTGATGGTCATAATGTTCTTTTGCCTCCCTGTAAGCACATACCAAAATGACTGTAACCTCATTTAAAAACGAGAAGACATTTTAGTCATTATAATATGCCTAATTTAGTTGATGTAAGACGTAAGAATGTTATAAAAGAAGAAATACTTTAAACAATGACAGAGTTATAAGGTAGTGCTTAAAATGCAAGATTAAAGGAAAATCCCTATTCCTCAATTTATAGCAATTCAGAAAATCCTACTTGCTGGGATACTGATTCCTCTGTTTGTTTTAGGATGCTGTTAGAAAGGGAATCCAGAGATTAAAAATAAAGAGCTGTTTCTGATCAAATCTAAGATGAAAAAATTAGCAATAATTTTTTGTGTAGTAACCTTCTTTCTCAAGCAGTTTGCATAATTCCATGCTACCTTAAGTTAATAAATCCAAGACTGACTGACCTTTGGTTTCTAAGGTTGCTGACGTAGGCTTTCAGATTGTGCTGTTATGTAGGAAACAGAGTTTTAACTGCCTGCTTCCTTGTATGAGATCACTAAAATTGTTGGGTCTACTGCAGCTTATCTGACTTGTATGTATTTCCATTCCACTCTGTAGAATTTTCATAATTATGCCTAAAGACAAATTAGATTTCCAAGGTTAATTTCTGTGCTCATACATTCCTGTGCCAAATTACTGGTATTAGCATGACATCTAAGAGCATGGTGTTGTGAACCACAACTCTACTTCTGTCTCGGATGGTTGCACAAGAGAAGGATAGGGCTAAATGGAGTAGTGGATCTTGTTTGAATAGGTTGCTCCTTCCCAAGCAAGTCTTGTCTTCCCAATCCTCATTTTAGGTATTCCTGTGACTGAGATCTGCAAGACTTATTCTACAACCATTTGAGTTCTAAGGGGTTGTCCTTGTTGAGCTCCTTTGGGACCTAATATTCCTAAAGGCTTCTCAGCCTCTTGTGGAATCGGGTGAGGGTCAGTGTGCGTCTGGTGGCAGTGTTGATTTTGGTGACACTTATTATTACCTTTTTGGTAGCCATGACTTGGCAGATGCTGGGTAACCTATGACAAGACACTCTGACTGCAGTCCCCTGCTGCTTAGGTGACTGTGGCACTTGCAGTGTCTGAAGCATCAAGGCCTTTGTCTACTCACCCTTAGTGGAAATACTGATGCTTACATTTATCCTGTGATTTACAGATTGAAATGTTGAGCCTAGCTAGTATTAATGTGCCTCTAACTTTGGTACACTAGCCTTTATTGCAGCTTCTGCAGTACTGGTGGATTATTAGTGTTCTGTGATACCTCTGCTCTTAACCTTAATTAGATCTATGTTGTTTTTGCTTTCTCTTCCCCAGGGACAAGGCTGGTGGATATGGTATCCAAGCCCTTGGTGGAATGTTAGTTGAGTATGTCCACGGAGACTTCTTGAACGTGGTGGGATTTCCTCTGAATCACTTCTGCAAAAAGCTAGCAGAATTGTACTATCCGCCCTCTAAACATAATGTACAACATAAAAAGTATGACTCTATCCCTTCTGTGGACACTTTTGAGAACCTAAGTGATGGAGAAAGTGAATCTTCAAATTTCACAGAGCACAAAGTTACTAGTAAGTTGGGCAGCAGTGGGATGCGTTCCTTGGGAGCTGTTTACACTTCTGAAAACAATTCTGGTGTCAGAACTGGTTTAACAGTACCTTTGGAAAATCAGAATGGAGCGTCACAGAGTGCAACAAAACTTCCATCCAAAATTCTAGAGCTGTTGGATGGTTTTAGAGCTTCAAAGGTAAGGGAAAAAATAAAACTACTCATTACATTGTTGTCTGATACATTTGTTTCATTGGACTCCAGTATATACCAGGTAATGTGAAATACTTCAGCTAGGAAAGGAATGTATTAATTAGTTAAAAAGGTACACTGAAGCTCTGGAGAATCTAAGATAGCTGAAACTTCTGGTGCAGTGCAAACATTGTTGGGTTTGGTTTTTTGTACTTGTTTCTATGTATTCTATGAAATTTCAGTTATGTATTTGATAATTTTATGTGAGTTGAGAGGGAAAAGAAGTTGCAGATTTTTTTTTTTAACTGGTCAGAAGAGCACAACCAAGCTGGAATTTATATACTCTGCAAGGAAAACATTTAATGTGGTTAATTCACCTGACTTAAAACTGTGACAAGAATTGTATATGTGATATTTCCTTTCTAACTTTTAATGCTTTGCATTAGAATTCTGTGGAAGATCTTAGTTTTTTTATTGTCTCTTAAGAATATTATTTTTTAGTAACCTGTTTCATGTTCCCAATGTGTTTAATTGGTAATAGCCATTCTATATCTGATGGAGGCATATCATAATAGCTCACAAACAAGGTCACATGCTCTGTGTATCAGCCAGGCGTGATGAGAAATGCATAGCTGGACATTTTAAGTACTCCCAGATTTCCTACTCATAGTTCCAATGTAGCAAAGAGAATAGTGAAGAAGGGGAAGAAGAAATGAATAGTGATCATTCTAATAGATCACTGATCTCTGTCAAGTTATTTGTGTTTTAGGAAGAGGTGAAAAAAGTTGTTAAAGTGGCAGTGAAAGGCCAACTTGGATCTAAAGGTACGATAGCTTTGAGGTGAATGGAGGGAGGCATGTCAGACAGTGAACAATAGTTTTGCTGAAACAGTGGAGAGTTGTGCTCAGCTCTGAAGGAGGATTGTAGTGTGATCATGTGGTGTAGATCTGTGGGTGTGCTGCTTGCAGGCATGCAAAGCTGTCCTTAGAGGTTTGGAATAAAGTGACTTTGAGGCTGCTGCATTTGTGAACTCCTTGTGTGTCCATAGGGAGTGATGTATTTGAATGGGTGAGATGATGCTTAGCATGTCTTCAATTTAAGTAAAAATGAATATAGAGAATCATCGGCATGTGATTTTACATTACTTATACTGTTTGCAGTGATGTGATGCTGAATTCAGTTTTGTACAGTGAAAGAAAGTGGAGGCTGGAAACAAAAGGAAGAGCTTTACTTTCTCACTACTTTGGTGTAAAGTCATTCTATGAAGTACTGAGTGCCATGTTGAACTAGTGGGAATTTTTTTCCCCACATCATATATCTTTGTAAAATTACCAGTAGCAATGAATTGTGATCTGAAAAAACTCATCTTTCCATTTGCAGAATAGGTTTAAGCACACGAAAGCATTCATTTCCACAAAAACTCTCAAGTTTTTTCATTGTGATTCTTGAATGTCACTTCAGGAACTTTATAAAGCAGAATCTTCTGCAGGTGAAGATGTTGCTGCCTATTTTACTCTGAATAGCTCTGTTGCAGAACAGGAGGGGATCAGGGTTAAATACGTCCGAGTTAAAAAACTTTCATATTTACTATGTTCTGAATTTACATGGTCTGATCTGTACTCAGATCTTGGATATTTTTCTTCTTATTTTTTCTTTTTCTTGAACTGAGAATTACTGAATGGTAGGTCAGCCAAGTCTTCTGCCCTATCTTTTCACCTTCTTTTTCCTACTCTAATAGTTTCCAGTTGGTATCAGTCCAAAGACCGGGTGGGTCTTGGAAGCCATCTGGTTGTAAACTAGATGTAATTGGCTCAGTATTGTGAAAGCCTGAATTATAATAAATCCCATAAGCTATATGTTCTTATTAAAATAACAGAGGAAACTGTAAAAAGAGGTGAAGATGATAAAATATATAGACACATAGTAGCAGACCTACCTCTCAAAGTTAGTCTCTGTTTCTCCCTTTGATTTTTATTAAGCAGAATGTCAAGCCCCTTCTTTCCCTGGTTACCCATAGTTTTAAATTTCATTGAAGTTGCTTGCAGTTGTAAAGAAATGGATTCCATGATTGCTGCATTTGCCTCCACTTTTGTGCTCTCCATAAGTTCCTTGTTTTAGGGGTTTTATCTACTTCAGAATACAGATACTACAGAATTGCAAATTAATTTTGAATGGAGAGGTATATATTACCACATCTCATTATCTTTACTCTCTGGTTTGGTTCGCATATCTTTTAAAAAGTTCAGCAAGAACTTTTTAAGCTTCAACTTAAGATAGCTGTTGCCCGTGGGCTTTTCTTCACCATCAGGCACTGGCTGTTCTCTCATCCCCATTCCATATGTACACACCTGTTAAGGTGTGCCTGTAGTACAGTTGTCCTGTGAAGTTTTATTCTTTTTGTTCTTAATCTGTTGGGGGTTTTCCCCTTAATTTTAATAAAATAAAGACCTGTATTTTAGCAATTGAAACTCCACATCTTAGTGGAGAGTGTGAGTTCCTTATGCTTTGGGTTTATTAAATCTAATTTGATCTTTTGGTATTGGTTCATGTACTTACGAATGTTCCATAAGGTCAAACAGTTACATAGACAGGGAAGTGCTAAATAGCTGAATAAAGAAGTGGGTCTTCATATGAAATTTGTAGGCTTCATTCCAGAATATTTGGAGTTTCCATCTCTCCCAGACACTGTTGTTAAAAGTTCTCTTACTTGGCCAAGATACTGAAACCCTGTGAGAAGGAAGAGAGCAATTTTTAGGAGGTTTGTTAAACTGCATTGCAGTAGTTTAACAGTAGTTGTGTAGGATAATTCTAGGCAAACGGTATAGTTTTTTGTTTTTTGATTGCAGTCTTTTAAACACAGCATGATAACAATTTCTTACCTATACACAGGCTCTGTTTGTAGCCTCTAAGCTGAAGATATTTGATCATCTGAAAGATAAAGGTCCAGTGAAGGCTGTGGATATTGCAAATGATGTTGGAACCTCTGTATGTGGAACTGAAAGACTCCTTGATGCATGTGCTGCTCTTGGATTACTGTATAAAACATCACAAGGTGATTAATTTATCCTCCCTGTAAGTGCATATACTGACAGACAGGCAGGACTGGAAGAGATGCTTTTAAGGTTACAGGTTCTGACATGATATTGTGGGTAACTTGGATTTGGGGGAGAGGGGAGTGGATTGTTATTCCTTTGCTTTCATTATTAGTAGCTGGAATTGTTTTATGTGGGGGCAGGCTTTATATAATGAACCCATTCAGGTCTCCTTGGTGGAAACTTTAGGTTGTTTTTGCTCTTTGGACATAATACCAAATTTCTAAGACAAGGTTGCATGGACAGTCCCAGGGAGCAGTATAATAGCTCAGATGTGTCATCTGCACTTGAGTCACAATAACCCCATGCAGCACTGCAGGCTGGGGGAAAAGTGGCTGAAAAGCTGCCCAGTGGAAAAGGACCTGGTAGTGGTCAAGGGCAGCTGAACATGAGCCAGTGTATGCCCAGGTGGCCAAGAAGGCCAGTGGCATCCTGGCCTGTATAAGCAATAGTGTTGCCAGCAGGACCAGGGTAGTGATTGTGTCCCTGTACTCGGCTCTGGTGAGGCCACACCTTGAATCCTGTGATCAGTTTTGAGCCTCTCATGACAAGAAAGACACAGAGGTGCTGCAGCAAGTCCAGAGGAGGGTAATGGAGCTGATGAAGGGTCTGGAGCACAAGTCTGATAAGGAGTGGCTGAGAGAGCTGTCAGTGTTAAATCTGAAGAAAAAGATCGTCAGAGGAGACCTTATTGTTATCTGCACTACATGTAAGGATGTTGTAGCCAGGTGGGAGATGGTCTCTTTTTACGAGTAACAAACAGCAGGATAAGCGGAAACAGCCTCAAGCTATGCCAGGGGAGATTTAGATTGAATATTAGGAAACCTTTCTTCCCTTCCCAAGCATTGGAACAGGCTGCCCAGGGAAGTGGCTGAGTCACCATCCCTGGAGGTATTTAAAAGGTGTGTAGGTGTGGTACTTGGAAACCTGGTTAAGTGGTGGACTTAACAATGCTGGCTTAAAGGTTGCACTTGATAATCTTAGAAGGCTTTTCCATTGAAGTGATTCTATGTTTCTGTCTAAAATAATTGTCAAATTCTACTCCCTGCTGCAGCAGTGCAGTCAGTCTTCAGCAGAGAATCAGGCTTTTAATAAGGAGAGTTCTGCAATGTATCGCTCTTCATGGACAACAACTTAAATTTTAGTGCTCCTAAGTGGAACAGTCCTTGAAGGTGTATGTAAATTAGGGAGTCAGTATTAGGATTAACTTCTTCAGTCCACACCATGTCTTTCTAAGCTTCCATGTGCATCATTTACATAGTAGGACTTGAAATGGTCAGGTGCCAAGAAAAAGAAATAAAGGAGTCTTTTAAACTCTGTTAGAGGACAAAACAAATGAAAAAGCTCTAAAGGCAAAACATAGTGGAGAAAGCTTGAATTCAGGGAAGAAGAAGCCATAATCAAAATTACAGTCTAGAATGAGGAATTTCTAGTACTGTCCCTTGAATATTAGGTATCTGAGGTACTCTGTTTTAAAATAAAAATAATAAATCAGTGTGTATCTATATTTTCCAGCATCTAAAATCCTTTTAGAAACAACGTACTTACTCCTTTAAGAATGACAAGACTTTTAGAACTAATTACTTTTTGTGCAGAATTTCTACTAATAGATCATGAGATTGGGATTTGCTAGCTGTTTATGCAGGAAGACATGCCTTCAGATTTTAAACTACAGTTGTAAAGTACTGAAACAAAGCTGGTTACAATTGTGTTCTTCCCATAAGGTTACAGTAATACAGACTCAGCAAATACCTACCTGACCTCAGACGGTAAATACTCACTTCATGGCTACATTATCCATTCTAATGATCACCTTTGGCCTCTCTTCACAAACTTGGAGTCTGCTGTCAAAGAAGGGAGCAGGCAGAATCATCGAGCCTTTGGAAAGAAAGCAGATGATCTATTTAAGGTAATATAAACTCTTATTAGTATAAAACCAGCTGTGAGGAGCCCAGCACTGATCTAGGGGCAAATGGAGACAGAGCTGTATGAAGAAAGTTTGTCAGTCTCAGAAATGGTAGAAACACAATGCAACTCACCAGTCTCAGGCTTCTGTTCCCTTCAGCTTTAGGCTATGAAGTAGTGGAGCAATTACAGAATATACTGGGAAATGCAAGTGCTGACAGAAATTCTCCAGACAAAGTGTTGCCCGTCCCACTGACACACTCTCAGAACAACCTCTGGGCCTGTTTAATTTACATTTGTGTCCTTTTTATAACACCACGTAGTACCTAACCACACATGCACTCCTTCCATATTGGATGCCAGTCACTTGATACTGATGTGCATCCAGTTTAGGCTCTGCTGTGTAGACAAAGCTGGTTTGTGTTGATGCAGTGGAGAAGGAATCTAATCTCCTTTAGGAAGTTATGTAGTTTTGTATAAGCTTCAAGATGATACCTCTTGCTGATTAAAATTTTAATCCTGCCATTTGTTTCATTCTCTGTGACATTCCTTTCCCAATGCTAGCCCAGGTGGATGTGTTCAGACTGGAGAATCACTTAAGTTTATAATGAGCCTAACTTGTCCATTACCCATCTGGTGAAGCAGGTTGAGCAGCATAAATATTTGTGCCTGTGTATGCAGAGCTGGTAGTGTGAGCAGGAGAATATGGCAGGACTTCATCTCTGACAGCACTGCTAGCTTAAATTGTACTTTAGACTAGATCCTGAGGTCCTAAATTTATATATGACTTCTAGATGGTGATGAAGGCAGTCTCCTGAAGGAGATGTCTACATCCCTTATGTACAGTCAATGGAAGGAAATAAGGACTTCTGGAGACTTAAAAGTTCTGCTAGCCTCATGCTAGTACTTAAATAACTGGAGGACAGAAACTCCTTTGGAAATCATTCAAAGGGTCTTTAAAGGGAGTTAAGATACTTTGCTTTGGGATAGCTGTTGCAGTAGATGCCTAAATTTATATACTAATTAAGTGGTTTAATGTATGTGAACTGGGTCTCCTCTTTTATTAAACATCTGGGTTATCAACTTTGCTTGGGTGATGCTTGTGTCTGGTTTGGACCTGGGCTCCATATGTGTGCAGGATGGTATGTCTGAGCAGAATATATGGGCTGCCTATGACACTATGCACACCACAGCCTGGAGATACTTCTACTTTATGGTAGTTGCAAAGCCAGCTGTAACTGGTGAAATCTGTATAAAAGTGAAAAATAAAGGGATTTGTGTGTATTTATCCTTGAAAAGGTAAAAGTGTGAGGTTCTGGTACTGAATGCTTGCTTCTTCCCTTATCAGAAAAAACAGTATGATCTTTAATGTTTCTAATTTATAGTATGGACCAATTATCTAGTTATTTTCCCATCATGGGAGAATAAATGTTTGAATGAAATGAAAGCAATTTTTGAGGCTATCAGGAAGGAACACTTGAATTTTTCTTTCAGTCTCCTAAATCTGTCCTTTCAACATGTCTGTGTGATCAGAATTCTTGAGGGAATGTAAAAATCTGCTTATCACTACAGCAAAGTATTTGGATGACCAGATAGTCAGTGGCACTTTTAATGGACCTTTTCATTTTGGGAATTGTTGTTCACCATGTTCACCTACTGCCTTGGTTGTACATAGTTTTAATTAACTAATGAAAATAAACTTTAATTACTCTGCTTTTTCCCCCTTTTAGGACTATTATCACAGCCAGGAGGTAAAGCAACGTTTTATGGCTGCCATGCACAGCATTGCTCACCTGACAGCAAGAGATGTGGCTACAGCATTTGATCTTTCACAGTTTAAATCTGCTTGTGATTTAGGAGGTATTGCTTGTAATTGAAATTGTATGTAAATCAAGGGAAAAAGTCTGATTTCAGTTCCACATTTTATTACTTAAAAGACATGTATATTTTTTACTAGAACTGCAGTAATATTATCTACTGTTATTTTTCTGATATTGCAATGTCAGAATAAAAGAACAGTGCAGTTAATTGAAAGCAGAGTTACCTAAATGGTATATGAATAGTTTAAGGTAAGTGAATGTTTGTCTCAATCAGTTACACAATTCAAGGCAGAAAAGAAGCTAGTTTGTGGCTCAGGTGATACAGCATTGGGCTGAGAGTGCCATTTTCAGCAGTGTTGTTGCTCTCCTTAGGCATATCCAAGATTTTGAAAAGTAATTATAGGAGTGAACCACCACTACTGGGGTGTCAAACTTGAAACACTGCACTGCTGGAACAAAAGTTTTGATTCTTTTCTAATGGGTTTGTTTTGTGTATTGTTGTAGTTATTAATATCTAAGATGTCCACCAAAATATTGGAAGAGCTGAAGAAACTCTTCTTGTTAGCATTCCTTTTTCATTGTCCTGTGTGTGGAGCTGCACAGAGGGAGTGTTACTACATAGGGAAAGATCCAGTGAAGGAAGCACACTTTATTTAGTGCCTGGAGAGGTGGACAGCATGTCAGAGGAATTAACCCAATACTGGTACAATTGTTACCACTTGTGCAGAGACTCCAAAACTTCACAATTTTTATTATGCTGGAGGGTGTTTGTCAAACTTCATATATTGGTACTTTGTAAATGCTTAACAGTGAGAGGTGCTTTTCTTTAACAAATACAAGTCCTTGCTGTTTCATTTACATTTTGATACTCCCCAAAAAAAAACCCCTGAGGTACTGATATCCAAGGTCACATTAGCAATTGTGTCAATAAGGAGTCATGCCTGCATTCCACAAGCTTTAAAACCTTGCTCTGTCAGCCAGGAAGCCCTGTGGCCCACGTTGGCTGTAAAGCTGACTGTCTACCTCTGGTTCTGATTGGATGCCTCTAATGTTATTTATCGCCATGTCCTTAGAAATATCTGCAAATTCTGGGAGAAAATATTTGATTTGACTTCTTTAAACTTTTAACAGGTTGCACTGGAGCTCTGGCTCATAAGTTAGTGCAAGTATACCCAAATCTCAAGGTCACAGTATTTGACCTTCCAGAAGTCATTGTGAACACCTCTTACTTTCAGCCTTCAGGACAACACACTGCTCCAGTGACATTTGTATCAGGTAAATGTAGCACATGCTATTTTGTCTCATTTCTGTTACCGTTGAGCACAGAACAGGCTCATTTGCTGCTGCTTCAACCCCAAACACACCTTAGTACAAGGCAATGTAGGTTCACTGATGCTAAGTGAAGATGTATTTTTCAGTTCTGGGGGGATAAAAAATGGTTGGAGAATGTGGCTAAGTAAGTATGAATTAGTAATTTTTTGAAAATCACTGGAAGCAGAGGCTGCATGTCTTTGTCTGAGGCATTTCATTGCTAGACAAGATTTACATGTGACTACAAAGAACTTTGTCTCCTTCCTTGCTTTAGGCTTGCTCTCCATTTTTGTTACAGAATTCTTGCCTGTGATCTGCTCTTTAACAACACTTCCTTATCTGGAAATCAGGGCATACCTGTACCTGTTCATTCTTGTTAGTTTCTTTACCTCTGCTGAAGTGCCTTGTTTTTGCAGTACATGCTCTGTGGTTTGTGTAGGAATGTACTAACTCTGTTTTCCAACAGGCGACTTCTTCAAGGATAATCTTCCAGAAGCAGATCTTTACATCCTTTCACGTGTTCTTCATGACTGGCCTGATGAAAAGATACATGTGCTGTTAAGCAAGGTATCAGCTATTTGCAGACCAGGTATGGTTTCTTTTCATCTTGTGCATGTTAATGTGCCTTTAACGAGCACTGAGTAATGCCCTTTTAATATGAGCTTAGGATATTTTTTGTGTTCAATCACAGTAGCCTTTGCTTGACTGTCTAGGCTTGCATTATGATAATAAGAAAAAGAAGGAAAGAAAGCTGTATATAAAACTATATATAATAAGCTTTTGCTATAGTTGCAGGCTTCACATACAACTGTATCATGTCCCCAGTCTCTGCCATGCCTAGTCTTTCTTACTAAGCCCTGTATCATGAATTAACTAAGCATGTGCTTATTTCTATACATAAAATTAGCCTAACTGAAGTTCCTTTGGGTTAATCAAGAAGCAGCAGTTGGTTTTGCTGTTATTTTGCTCTCAGTAGTGTCCAGAATATGGTAAACTGGCTGAAGTTCAGTACTACTTTATGCACACATACCATGAGAAAGATGTAGGCTCTTTGACTTTCTACTACATTTGAATCATAGAATCATCAGAGTGTCTCATGTTGGAAGTGACCCATAAGGATATCAAGTTGAATTCTTTGCTTCTTGAAGGACTAACTAGAAGTACTTCATATGACTAAGAATGTCATTCAGATGATCTTTGAACTCTGGCAGGTTTAGTGCTGTGACCACTTCCCTGGGGAGCCTGTACCACCCTCTGGGTGAGGAACCTTTTCCAAATGTCCAGTCTGAAC
Source organism: Orthonyx spaldingii (assembly GCA_013397795.1). Classification (NCBI taxonomy): domain Eukaryota; kingdom Metazoa; phylum Chordata; class Aves; order Passeriformes; family Orthonychidae; genus Orthonyx; species Orthonyx spaldingii. Next base: position 80,217 of record VZTJ01001957.1, read on the forward strand.
TTACCCTGATGCAGCTTCATTCCATTTCCTTGTGTCCTGTCACTGGTTCACCAGAGAGAGATCATCACCTGAAAGGGACCCATCAGGATCCTCAAGTCCAACTCCTAGCCCTGTGCAGAACACCCCGAAGGTCACACCATGTGCCTGAGAACATTGTCCAAACATCCCTTGAGCTCAGACAGTCTTGGTGCTGTGATCACTTCCCTGGGGAGCCTGTTCCAGTGCCCAGCCATCCTCTGGGTGAAAAGCTTTTCCTGATACCCAACCTAAACCTCCCCTGACCCAGCTTCGTGCTGTTTCCTTGAGTCCTGTCACTGGTCACAAGAGTGAAGAGATCAGTACTTGCAGCTCCATTACCCCTTGTGAGGATGCTGAAGACCACAATGAGGTCTTCCCTCAGTCTCCTCTGTGCTGAACAAACCAAGTGATCTCAGCTGCTCCTTATAAGGTTCCTCTTGAGACCCTTCATGGTCCTTGTGGCCCTCCTTTGGATGGTCTCTAATAGTCTAATATATATATTTTATATATATATATATTGTGGTGTCCAAAACTGCACACAGTACTCAAGTCAAGGCTGTACCAGTGCAGAGTAGAGTGAGACAATCACTTGTGTAGTGATTTAACTATCCTGGGTGCTTGATGCACCCCAGAACAGGGTTGTCCCTTTGGACTGCCAGGGCACACTGCTGACTCATATTCAGGCAGTATTAAAGATTAAAGAAGACTAAAAGCAGAAAAGCCTGGCCACTAAGATCATCTGATTCCTTAATCCAGCTGTAGCTCTGAAGTTTGTTTCAGAGGAGAGAATGCAAAACAAGACCTAGCCCATAAACTATAATCCTGATTATAAATTATGAAAGAAAATGGTGGGTGATTGTCTTAATTTTCTTATGCAAAGATTGGGGTATGACAGATGCTTACAGGAGTTGTTTGGTTCAAACGAAAGCAAGGCTGAGTTTAAGAGCATAGACAGGAAGTGATCTGAACTTCTGGAGACAGTGCTCTAAACTCTCCCTTCTTTTTAACAATTAAATGGTTGCTTCCAGGAAGAGATCACTGAAAGTAAACGTCTTTCACTGATTTCCACTTAAGACTATTAAAAAATCAGTCTGAGGGGATCTCTGTAACTGTCTGAACAAAACAGTTTTAAGTTGAAGCTGAAAATACTTACACAGAACCACTTGTGGTTGTTTTGGAAATGCAGGAAGTGCCTTGCTAGTGGCAGAAACTGTGCTTGATGAACAGAAGACGCACCCTGCTGTAGCTGTGCTACAGTCCCTCAGTATGACCGAAGGCAAGCAGAGAAGCGGCTCAGAATATAAACAGCTGCTGGAGAAATACGGATTCACAGATGTGCAAATTAAGATCACAGGGAACTTACTAGATGCTGTTCTGTGTTTCAAGAAGAGTCTGTCACTGTAGTATGCCCAGAAGCAATCAGGGATGCTGAATTTTCACCCCCCTTGTGCAATACACCCATCATCAACCAGCTCGTATTGGCAGCTGAGGATCATTTTGGCCCTTTATCTGAAGTACAGTTGGAGTGCAGCTTCTGCAGGAGTGAACTCTGTGCATTTTAAAAAGTGTCTGAGGCAAGCCAGATCTCCTGTGTGTGGAATACCTTAATGTCCAGTTCTTCTGCAGACTGTATTAAGCTTAGATTTGGCATAGCTGTGTATAGCATGTCAAGTTAAAACTGCAGGCTTGTATTGAACTACATTAATACCTGAGGTTTTTTGGAGCTTAAAGAGAATTCTTCCTCAGCAGTGTATTCAGTGGTTACTGCTCATTTTTATCAGAAATGAAAAATTAAAACTTAATATTGTACCAACTGCCTGAATTTGGGGAGGTTAGTCCTCTTTTTCACTGCTGTGTGGGACTTTACTCAGAAACATCTCAAGGACAGTCTTTTTTAAGTCCTTTTTCTACAAGCAAAAGTAAAAACAACAAACCTCAAACATGTTCCTACAACACCTTTAATATCACAGAGGAACTTCAGCAGCCTCTGACCTCCAGCCACCTGCACAGGCTGCAGCTGAGAGATCATCATATTGCTTAATATCACTTCTGGGGTTTTCTGACATGGTTGAATGGCCATGTATGCTTTCTGTCTCATTAATTGAGATGAGTTTTAGGATTTATGTATAAAACCTTGTATGAAAATTAAAAAATAAAAGTTTCTTCACGCTTCAGTCTTTAATTGCAGAAGTGCATGCTGTATCCAAGCTCTTCAAGTAATTTGTCACTAATGTCACCTCTCTTAATGTTTATTTCTTTCCTGATACTTCACTGATATTTATTTCTTCTTTTTAAAGTATACTTTGTAGTGGAAGCCTCTCTGGAGATTAAAGTTGCCCTTTCAAACTAGCTTTCTTCTCTATCAGTTGTGAGTTTCTTGCTTGTCACTTGTACAGCAATAATCCCAATAAACCAGTGTGAAAGAGGCCATGCCAATACTGAATCACCAACCTCAGCAAATTAGAGAAAGTTAATGAGACAGGTTAAGAGTTGCATCTGCCCGGATGTTACTTAATCAGGAGTTACTTTGCTCCTTGACCCAGTGGGTAAAGAGAAAGTGCCACAGTGATTCAGTTCATGAGGAGAAACATGCTTAGTACAGAGCATTTCAGGTGTTGAAAATCAGGGAAATGTCCGACTTTACCGCACTGGGGTTTTTAATTCTTAGCAGAAGGTTTCTATGAATGGAAATTTGACTGATCTCTTCTGTACAGCCATTTAAAATAGATAAGGCCAAATATTCAACAAATGAGAAAATTTAAAATGTTTCTTTTCTACATTGACATGAAGCTTGCTTTTAGCTTAACAGGTTTGTATGTTGAGAGAGACTCGTTCTGGCAATCAGATGGCTCATCTCATAGTTATTAATAAAGTTCATAATGCTGTTCTTTAAGCTGTTCTAATCTGTTTGAGTAAGAAACAATCAAATCCTAAAGCTGGCACACCTGTAACTGTCACAGACTTTAAAACTGTGCCCCTAAGTACTATGTCTGTGACTAAAATTTGAATGGAATGTGTTTGGCTACCACACAACCTTCACGTAGTCTGTGATTAAGGTGCAGCACTAAGAATTAGTCCCTTGGGCATGGTGTCTGTGGTCATGCACCACAGCTTTGTACTCTTGGGATAATTAAATGTTGGAGCAGGTGGCCCAGGGAGATTGTGGAATCTCTGTCCTTGGAGGCTTCCACGTGTGAAGCCCTGAAGAAGCTGAGCTGATTGTAGAGCTGCCCTGCTCTGAGTGGGAGACAGGACTAGAGGTTTCCTGTGGTCTGTTTCAGTCTCAGCTGTTCTACAATCATTTGATGCAGCCCGGTCACCTGAGGAATTATAAGCTCATCTTATTAATATACAAAGTGAGTTTTTCAGTTGCTCTGAGTATCTTTTGCTGACTGGTAGAAGGAGTGGATTTAATCATCTAACACTGAAGATATTTTCTAAGCAATATGCATAACTGAGGAAAATTTTCCTAAGATGAAGAATGAGAGGAGTTAAGCTTTAAAACCTTTTGAAGATTAGAGGTGTACAAGTTGGAATGGCTCTGAGGAGATAAAGGTCAGAAAGATATGAATGTTATGCAGCACTTAATAATAAAATCACTATGAACTGCTGCTCTTTTGATCTGAGTTGGTGCAAATCCAAAAGGCAAGTATGTATAGGAATGCTTGTTTTGTCAGTAGCCCTCTCTTGGCTTCCCTTTCCCCTCACAGGTCTGAATATGGAGAAAAACTGTAAATCAGATCATTTAAGTTCTGCTCTCGTCCCTAGGTCAGTTGTACCACAAAGAACTCGAGTCCTACAGAAATAACATACAGAATGTATTGAACAGAAACATTGACTTCTCTGCTTCTGTAATGCTTGTCATCCACTCTTCTGTCTACTTGGCATCCTTTCAATATGAATGTGAAGCAGCAGTATATCCCAAAGAGATGCAACTCTATTCCTGTCTTACTGTTTTCTATAGTCCTCATGCCAAGTGTACAGAAGTCATCCCCTTTTCCCCTGAAAACAGAGATGTGACTTGACTTGTGAGTGTTTGATCACTCCATACTGTGAAAGGGAATTTCCTGGGGTTTGTGGGAGGAGTGGATTATTCATTTAATAGTGCATTAGTCATTTAATAGCAGAGCAAATCCGTAAATGATAAAGGAAATCACCTGGGTCTTGTAGTTTGCACGCCTTTATATGGTAGCAGAAATTTTCTTGCCTGATAACGGATTAGAACTGTTACTTGCATTTGTTTTTAAATTAGGCTGTGCGATTTTGCTGGCTGAAATGGTGTTGGATGATGAGAAGAAGAACAGGAGCACAGCTCTGCTGCAGTCTTTGAACATGCTTGTGCAAACAGAGGGAAAGGAGAGAAGTGGCTCTGAATATCAAGCCTTGCTGGAACAACATGGATTCACAAATGTCAAAATCAGAATAACAGGAAATTTGTTAGATGTCATTTTCTGCATTAAGACCTAGAACAAAATGGATTCAGTAGTAGTCTAGATGTCTTATACTTGTGTTTGTTGTTTTGTAATTATGCAAATACATTCTCAGCTTGCCATCAATACCATAAACAAGAAATGTAACAAGAAATGTTATGTCAGCTTTGTGGCATTACTTTTTAAAAGGGGGAAAGATTGATTACATTTATTTTACACTTCAGTAAAATGATGCCAGAAGATTCCATGGTTGCACAATGCATGTAGGACACAAATGGTGTCATCAGCGTGATGGCAATATTCACACTGCTGAGAAACTGGTTTCTTCATACTTGGTGCAGTTAGAATAGTAGAGTTTTTAGCATTGCTTTGCCCGTGTTCCAGAAGGTTAATATTGGTATTATTTTAATGCTCCATCACCATCCATTTTAATATAGTTTTATGTTACACCCTCTACTGTAAATAAACACTCTGTAATCAAGTCTGGAAACTGCTACTGCAATGGTGTAGTCAAGATTGGAAACAAGAACTGGAGCAGCAGCTTCCTGAGAGAGTCAAGACAGACTACTCTGCTTTGAGAGAGGCTTCTGAAAAAAGGCAGTTATATAAAAGCACAAGTTTCCTCTGTGATTGTAATTTGAGATTATATGTGAGAGCACTACATTTGTTTCAAGAACATCATCCTACACCTCTTTAGCCCTACTTAATTTGTGAGCTCTTTTAAAAGTGGGATTTAAAATACGAGATTAGGTAAAATGAAAAAAAGGTGCAGAAACAAGAAAAAGCATGGTGATAGAGAAAAAAGGATTTCCCCCAGTCATGTGCAGGTGAGCTCCCAAGGTGAACGGAACATGACAACTACTGACTGATCAGTTTCCCATTACAAGTTATGTACCTTTTACCTTCATTTTTCACACTGACAATACTCAAGAGTCCCAGAGGATAAAGTTCTTTTTAAATCAATAGAAAATTTTATGGTGAAAAAAATCTCAGTCTTGCAGACAATGTATTGTGTTAAGACAGTATTAACATTCAGTTATGAGCTTTTTTTAAACGTAAAAATACCACGCTAAGCTGCGTGTGCCTCCCTGAATGTATGTACCACAGCCTTTCATAAATTATGTCCAAAATGCAGTCTTGTAACACTGTATGTGCATAACACTCTGTGAGCACAGGAGTCACTTCAGTCTATCTGTGTGATGATTTAGAATATAGAAGAGCACACAATTTACTTTGGATCTTTTGATGTGCAAAAAAAAAGTATAGTGACATATCTTACACAGTAGATTGTACTAGACCGGAGACAAAGGCTGTGCAGGCAAATCTTCTCACAACATGCCCTCTGAGCGATGCTCTCATTTTGAAATCCTACAAAGTACATACATGTGTAAGCAGTGGTTTCTGGCATCTCAGCTACTGCAGCTTTGTGGTTCACCAGTCATCTGTTTAAAAGAAAGGTTTGGCCTTATTTACTTTGGTTGGAAGCATCCATTAAAAGTGAAAGCAGGTGAGTGTGAACTAATGCCCTCCAGCTAGAACAATTTCAATACTTTCAGAAAGAATAATTTCAGACAGAAGTTTGACAATTAGGTTCAAAATATCAATTCCAGCATACAGTAAAATTAGCAAAGTTATTGATGGAAACCAGGCCTGTCTTGGTAGGGCCTGAGGCCCTGCCATGAGTGCTTACTCTGGCAGCCTGCAACGGAGGTTTTCATAGCATTTAACTTCGAGTGCCCATACAAGAAGCTGGAACCATCCTTTCCTATTGTCCCAGAGGAAACTGCAGCTAAGCCCTTTGGCATTTCATTGTCTTGGATCAGTCCAGTGATATACAGAAAAGCCCTATGATGTCACGCTTGGCACTGGCAGTGCTGAGGAGGAGGTGGGAACAGAACTTGGGAACAAGGATATACCATGGATCAGTATTACCCAGAGGGTGTGGTGAGCATGGAGCAAAAACCCACTGGTGCTCAGACAGTGCTGCAAATCTGCTCCCCTCCACCTGAGAGCTGCTGCCCTGTGGGGACCCCGTGCAGAAAGGTGTGCCTCCATCCCACACCGGCTTCCAGCAGTTGCCACAGAAGGAGCCTCCCGGTTCGCTTGCTTGTGCTGCTCATTGACCACTGTCCGGGCCCACAGACCCACACCCCAAAGCCAGTGCTCCACCAGTTCACACGCAGCTTCACTAAATCACAGAATCAGTTACATAGGAAAAGAATTCTGAGATGATCAAGTACAACCTCTGGCCCTAAACCACATGCCAACATTTCACGGCACCAAGTGGCACATCCAGTCTTTCCTTAGACACGCCAAGGGATGGTGACTCCACCACTTCCCTAGGCAATTCATTCCAATGTCTCGGCGCCATTTCTGTGAAGAAATTCCTCCTAATGTTCAACCTAACCCTCCCGCGGCACAGCTTAAGACTGTGCCCTCTTGTCCTGTCGTTGGCTGCCTGGGAGAAGAGGCCAAACCTCACTTGGCTATAACCTCCTTTCAGGTGGTTGTAGAGAGCAATAAGGTCACACCCAAGCCTCCTTTTCTCCAGGCTGAACACCCCCAGCTCCCTCAGCCACTCCTGACAGGACTTGTGCTTCAGACCCTTCATCAGCTTCATTCCCCTTATCTGGATCCACTCCAACACCTCAGTGTCCTTCCTGGATTAAAGAGCCCAGAACTGGCCACGGTACTCGAGGTGTGGTCTCACCAGTGCAGAGTACCGGAGCAGGATCACTGCCATTGGCCCTCTTGGCCACCTGGGCACACGCTGGCTCATTTTCAGATGCTGTCACCAGCACCCCCTGGCCCTTTTAGCTGGGCAATTTTCCAGCCACTCTGCCACCAGCCTGTAGCACTGCATGGGGTTGTTGCGACCCAAGTGCATTTGGCATTTGGTCTTGTTGAACCTCCTACATTGGCGCCCATCGATCCAGCCCGTACAGATCCTTCTGCAGAGCCTTCGCGCCGGGCGGCGCGGGGACCCGCTGGGCTGTGCAGGCTGGTGAGGGCGCTACCGACAGCGGCAGAAAGAGATCGCGGAGAGCGCTCGGGAAGGCGACAGTGGTGGGTACAATTGTGTGAGCAGCGGAGGCCGGGGCGGTGGCGGGGCCGGCCCCGTGTGACGCGGCGCTGCGACAGTGGCGCCGCAGCGGGGGGAGTGCGAGGGGCGGGCGCGGGGGGCGGGGCCCTCTCGCCGAAAGCCCCGCCCCCGAGGCGGGCTGGCCAATGGGGCGGCGGGGGCGTGGCCGCAGCGGCCCGGCATTAAGCCCACGCGAGGCGGCGCTCCCGCCCTTTCGGCTTGAGCGGCAGCGGCGTGTCTCTCCNCTCAAGGACTTTCTGGCGGGCGGTGTCGCCGCCGCCATCAGCAAGACCGCGGTGGCGCCCATCGAGCGGGTCAAGCTCTTGCTCCAGGTCAGCGGCGCGGGCGAGAGCGGGTGGCGCGGGCGGCGCCAGGCACCGTCCCCCGCAGGCGC
>VZTJ01001957.1:88323-246395 GCA_013397795.1 Orthonyx spaldingii
GGGGGGCGGCCGCCGTCGGTGTCACTTCCTGCCGCCCCCGCTGCCGGCGCCCAGGGCACGGCGGGGAGGGGAGGGCGGCTGCTCTCCGCCGCCATCTTGGCGACCTTCACGTGAGGTGCGCCCGGGCCGCGATTGGGCCGCGCGCGGGGTGGGGCCGGGCCGCGGCCGGCGCGCGGGGCCCGGCGTGACCCGGTGTCGCCCCAAGGTGACTCCAGTGACCTTCGCGGCGGCTCCGGCCGCGGCCGCGGGGCTGGCGGCTCCTCCCTCGCCCCCGGCCCCTCTGGCAGGCGGTTCTCTCGGCCTAACACGGCCCCCTCAGGCGACTCCCGCCCGCAGGCCCGCCTCTGTCAGTAAAGGCTCTGGCCTCTAGGTAGGCCCGGTCGTGATTTATTTGCCTTATACTTGCTCTTGTTCCTCACAGAATCAGTCAGCTTGGTAAAGACCTCAAAGATCACAAAGCCCAACCGAACACCATCATATAAACTAGACCGTGGCACTAAGTGCTGCGTCCAGTGTTGAATACCTCCAGGGACGGTGCCTTCACTAGCTCTCTGAGCAGTCCATTCCCGTGTGTCATCACTTTTTATCTGAAGAAATTCCTCCTCTAATGTCCAGCCTAAACCTTCCTTGGCACAACCTGAGGCTGTGTTCTCTTGTCCTGTCACTGCTTGCCTGGGAGAAGAGACTGGCCGCCACCTTGCCACAGTCTCCTTTCAGAAAGTTGTAGAGGAATTGCTCGCAGCTGTCAACTCCTGTTTTGGCAAGTCCTCATCTCTGAGAAAGCTTGGAAGCAATTTTAAGCCTTTTTCTTAATAATCCCAATGATGGCCGTTCAGATTTAACGACTTTTGTTTTATAGTAGAAGCAGGTCTAAGCCCAGCTGTAGCACAGACCAGTCGAGGCATGTGGTCAGTATTCATATTTTCATTTGCAGGTGCAACATGCGAGTAAACAGATTGCTGCTGATAAACAGTACAAGGGTATCATCGATTGTGTAGTGCGTATTCCAAAGGAACAAGGAGTGCTGTCCTTCTGGCGAGGAAACTTGGCAAATGTCATCAGATACTTCCCAACTCAAGCTCTCAATTTTGCCTTCAAGGATAAGTATAAGCAGGTGTTTTTGGGAGGTGTAGACAAGCACACTCAGTTCTGGAGGTATTTTGCTGGTAACCTGGCATCTGGTGGTGCAGCTGGAGCCACTTCCCTCTGCTTTGTCTACCCCTTGGATTTTGCAAGAACCCGTTTGGCTGCTGATGTTGGAAAAGCTGGCGCAGACAGAGAATTCTCTGGTCTCGGGGACTGTCTAGTCAAAATCACCAAGTCTGATGGTGTGCGTGGCTTGTACCAAGGGTTCAATGTCTCTGTCCAAGGCATCATCATCTATAGAGCTGCCTACTTTGGGATCTATGATACAGCAAAAGGTAATACTTCAGAGGGGATCTGAAAAACCTGTTTTTGAAATTGTATTGTCTGATTTTGGATATGTGAAGGTGAAGGGGGATATTGGTGCCACATGTGTGGCACTGCTGTATTCAAGGGAAAACTTGTGCATGTGTTGATGATAGCAGCAGCCTATGTTCAAGTACTGGTTTTGTACTTAAAGCAGTTGCTCCTAATGCCAGGAGAGTATGTTGGTGACCATACACAATTAAATAATTCCTTTTTTGTTCAGTGAATTACCGTAGTTACATTGGACCAGTTCAAGTGTGCTTAGCAGAACGGGATTGAGCAGTGGTTTTGCAAAGCAATTGTTAAGCATGACATTTGGGCATATAGCTCGTTGATGCTAGTTTGTAGTATAGTGTTATCTGCAGGGACAGTGACTTAATTTAGTGACATTTCTTTACTAAAACAGTAATGAGTAGTCAAGTCTTCTTATGCCAGTCTGAAAAGAATGCTTGTGCTTAAACGGTGACCTGTTTTGATTACTGAGAAGAAAGTCTTCTAAATATTGCTTCAGTATGTTTAAATTTTGTGAAGTGTTTGGCTGCAATTTTATTTAGAGTATAGGTCTACAGTGTTTTACCCCAGTTCATCTAGTAAAATAGCTGTCATGCAGTGAGTGAGCCAGAGGAGGATATTCAAGATAAAAAGCTAATTGCCTTTTTTGTTTTATTGCAGGCATGCTCCCAGATCCCAGAAATACTCACATTGTTATCAGTTGGATGATCGCCCAGACGGTGACTGCCGTGGCCGGCGTGGTCTCCTATCCCTTTGATACAGTGCGGCGTCGAATGATGATGCAGTCAGGACGCAAAGGAGGTAGGCTATAAACCCATGGAGCTGTTAATGCTGTTAAAGCAGCATTAACCAGATGGAGTTGTGTTTTTCTAATAGCCATCCTTAGCAGTTACAGTTCATTGTTCCATAAATCTCATTTGTTAAATTACACTCAAATGAGGAAATGCAGTAAGGCTCAACTTGTGATTGTTAGGAATTATGCTGAGGACTTTTCATTATGGAACATGAAATTTAAAAAAATGGACTGCCTATTTGCATTATCAGATTAAACAAAGGTATTAAAAAGAAGACTTGACATTTTTAGGAGGTATTGTATTACAGTCTTAAATTGTGGTTTGGGACATCACAAAGCAGTTGCATGAAACAAGGCAGTTGTTAAAATTATCTGAGATAAAATAGGAATTAAGAATAACTCTTTGCTCTTTTCCTGCAGCTGATATCATGTACTCTGGAACAATTGACTGCTGGCGGAAGATTGCAAGGGATGAGGGAGGAAAGGCCTTCTTCAAGGGTGCATGGTCCAATGTTCTCAGAGGCATGGGGGGTGCTTTTGTGCTTGTGCTGTACGATGAATTCAAGAAAGTAATTTAAACAGCCTAAATAGAATTGGAAATGAAGTTGAGCAGATCATGTAGAATAACTACCATTATGGACCATTGACCTTCAAGAAATTCCTGTGAGTCTTATTTATCGGAGCCAGATGATACTTCTAGATGGGGCTAGAAACTGACATAGAGGACTGATCCATTTCTCTGTAACATGCATGAAGACACTGAATCTGGCAATTCAGTGTGGCAGTTTTTCTTCTCAGCAGTGAGGAATGAGTGGCATTGGTTCTGGGTCCAAAGTAGCTAGGTCCAGTTCAGGCAGAAAAAAAATCATTTGCTTGTGGATCAGTCCCCAGTTTCAAGTCCTATCTTCTAGGACCATAAAATTGTATTTGAAAGTATTTGCTAACAAATCATGTTCTTTTCCACTTGTACTGAAGCACTATGTACCATTTTGCACAGCTGAACATCTAGCAATTTTGTTCTTAAATTGGGGCATTCTGCTGTAAAACAATAAACATACTTACTCGGTCTGTGTTGAAATTATTACATAAAAGCTTTGGGAAAGCCTCTTGTATTTGAAAACTCATTTCAGATAACGGGTCATCTGATACCCTTACACTGCATTCTGTAACAAAATAAGGTTTTTAAAAAAATAATTGAATGTGAGATCTTCAAAGGGGAGGGGTGGGGAAGCATGGGTTGTACTAATAGAAACCACTCCCGTTCTTTGTGCCTGATAGTGTATGATGGGCTGCTGCAAGTGGCTTTTTGCATGATTCTTAGAAATTGATTTACAATTTTATGATTTAAAAGGGGGGTGAGGGGGGCAATGTTCTGTTGTAGTGCTAGGAAATCCCAGAGTACCAAGGACTGTCAACAAATAATACTCTTACCCTTGGTAAAATAGCCTAAAATAAATATTTTTTTTTTGTTATATCATTATGGAAAGCAACATGGCATTCATGCAAAAACCCAGGGACCCAGTAAATGCCTTCAACTTCTGAGTGACCTATGTATTGTATTGTTGCTGCTGGTTGGAAATGTGGATTGTGTCATTCAAGCTACTGTTGGCCTCATCTGTAGTAGTGGTCAGTAGCTCTGTGGAAGGTTGAATTTAATCTGAAATGAGTTGCAGTCTAATAGGTGAAGTTGAAGGGGTATGGGGGAGGGAATGTGTGTGCTTCTGTGTAGCTGTAAAATCATAGGTCAAGGTAGGTCAGTCTTCAGTATTGACTGGTTGATGTTTAGGGACGGTCTGAAGACCAGACTGAGTAATTGCTCCTAACTGCTCTCTGAGATCGTGTAATACTTATGTGCCGTTCTTCATATGTAATATAATCTTTTGTACTTTGTAATCTGCAAAGACGTGGTAGAGGGACCAGTAAAGGAAAACAACGTGTTAATGTTTTAAGAACTTTCCCTATAACTTGAGAAAGGAAAAGTGTGTCATTGTATGACTCATTGAAGGCTGACTGAGCTGTGTTGAGTTCTTCTGTGTGCCTTCTGAGATTGCTATTCAAGGTGAAGTATTTAAATTACCTGCTTGGCTTTGGCTGGTTATTACCTTCCTCTCTAGCTTACTTTACCTTTCTCCTTTCACTGTTGCACAAGCACCACTTTCAACATTTGTGTGTGAGTGTGAGGTCATTACATAGCTCCTTTGTACACAGCCTAATGGCAAATTTTATGGACCTGCTGCAAGTTGTTCTTACCTCCTGTGTGGCAGTGGCAGCTCCCTGTGCTGCAGGCTGCTCATTTGATGTTTCCTGCGTGAGGGGTTTTTTTTCTGTATCAGTGCCTTGTAAGGGTAGAGGTAATGGTGGGATACCTCCCTGTGAGTGTGTGGTGGCCTGAGCTTTGTGAGAGGAACTAAATGTGGCAGTCACAGCAGCCCCTGACAGGGACAGGACTTTCACACCCAATCTCCCCTGCAGAACACGGTTTGAACCAAAAGAAATAGGAAAAGAAACAAATTCAAGTGTAGGTGTTTAAGTGGAGCTGCAATTTCCCTGTGCTGTACATTCAACATGAACTAATTTGTGGTGTTCAGGTTTGGGGTTTTTTTTTAATGTGTGGCTTCCCTTAGTCATGCAGCAGCAATTTCCAATGTGTGATGCAGTTTAGGGATGTAAGAGGCAAACAATAAATGAGACTTTTAAAAAAACCACATTTGTTCTCTGCCTTATTGAAACGCTCTGAAACTCAGTCATTTTGAAAAAAATTAACAGGAAAACATCCAGCATTTGTAAAAGAAAATACTGGCATCTAAAGCCTATATTATTTTTATAAGGCATTGGAAATAGCATTTTCACCCTTTGAAGGGAGTAACTAAAATACTTTTGTGAGGAAATTTTACATTTAAAAATCTAGCTGCTAAATATTAGGTTTTATTTCTGTTCTCACAGCTGTTAGACTAGATTTTTTGAAGGCTTTAGATGCTATCTGTGTGAATTAAGTACTGAAACTGCACAGGATCACAGTGTGTCAGAGGTCTGTATTTGCAGTGGCAGTACTTAGGTCGTGAAATGGCTGACAGACCAGTATTAATAGTTACTATTGACAAATATAACTTTTTTTTCCATTTTTGTCTTGCATAAGGTTAATTGCATGTATTGGGGTAGTTTGGTGTTGCTGGTTGGAAATCGAAGAAGTTTAAACACATTCTAAATAGCTTGTTTCTGCTTTAGAAAATAACTGGGCACATAAAAATTATGGTAAAATTACTGTGGCATTATACAACAGGCCTGTCAGCCTGCAGGAGGTCATTATAATGAGAGGAAAGAATGTTCATAGCAATGATGACAAGAAATAACAGCTTTATTATGGATAAGAAGCCTTGTCTCACATTGTGAAGAACGTCCTAGCAAGGTTTAAGCAGGTCTTCAAAGTTGGTGCTTGCAGAAAAGCTTAGTTGCCAGGCATTGTGGGTTTGAACAAAGGGAACAGAACAAATTTCACTGATTTTTCTCCCTTTTTTTCCCATCTGCTCCATTTTAAGTGGATTTTAAGGGGACAAACAGTTTTGTAGGTGATTATATTCTTTTATAGGCTGGTTTGAAACTTGTCAGCAGGATCCAGAATTTTCTTTCATGTTGGGGAATCAGGTGTGTTTTTAGGAAGTTAGATCATTCTTCAACTGTAGTTATTTTCTCAGTCTGAGTTTTTGTTGGTAGATTTACATACTCTGTCTAAAGAGAAAAGAGAATTCTGTACCATACAGTAAGCTACAAGGTGCTGTTGGTATCATTCTGAACATTAGTTTCAGCAGTACCAAAGGCATCCCATCTTGCTCTTTTAATACTTAAATGATTGGAAAGCAGGAGAAAACAGTTTTAAGGTCAGGTAAGGGATGTTTCAATATGTATGATCAGTACTAGCTGTCAGCAGGAGGAAGAACAGGTGTTGATTTAGATGCTGGACAGCCTTAGCTGAGACAATAAAAGGAATTTATTCAGTATTGCCTGAATTTTCCATATGTAGGTATTAGCTAGATGTGTAGACAAAATATTTTGCTTGCTATCATTCATTTTTACATTGGCTAACCTGAAGTTCTAGGAGAGCGCATGCTGCTAGGTAAGATCATAGTACTCATAGAGCACTTGGAGTTTCAAGTATTAAGGAAACATATAATTAAAAAAAAAGAAGGGATGGTACTGGGGGCAAAAAAAGGTTTAAAAAGCAAGCTTGCTGTAATACTGAGGGTATGTTGCAGAACATCACACCAGGAGTCTTTGGGACTTTTTTTCTAGGAAATCTGAAGAATGGGTAAAGCACTGCAGGGCTTTGTGGTCATGGTGTTTTGTGCTACTTTGCTGTTCTCCAAGAAAAATGCATGAAGAGTGTGTCTTGCAAGTTCTTGGAATAGATTTAACTCCAGGCAAGAGGTGATAAAACTCAGTAGTGGTGAGGAAAGCATATGGGGAGAGAATGACTAGAAAGTCATTGGTCTGTAGTAAGATGAATAAAATAAAATGGATTAGAGGAGTGCAAGTTGTCTGATGCACTGAGTGATTTGTTTGGTAGGATCTTAAAGCAAATAAAGTTGACAGTTCTTAACCATGAGTGTTTTAAGGATACAATGCAGAAAGTGTTTTTTAAATCATGAGCTTTTTCAGTGATCTAGGGAAAAGTATTGTGTAACAGGAGAAAACATGAGAAAATGTGAAAGGTCATTGAGTAAATAGAGGCAAAATGAGGAAATGCAAGCTTTAAAAAGGTGTGATTAGCAAAGGATGTTGCAGGTTTCAAAACAGCTCATAAATCCATTAGCACTAAATGTCAGGGAGAATGGTATTCAGTGGAGAAGAGCTTTTGAAAATGTGCTTTTTGTACTTTATTATTATTTTAGTAACTTTGAAGAATTATAACACTCAATCAGTGTTAAAGGTACTGAGTTTGGAGAGAAGAGGTAAAATAAGAATAGGTTTTAAGAGTAGATCAAACTGTTTAAACATCTCAGAATCATATCCATTATCTTCACAGTGCCTGTTGGCAGGTATGAGGCAACATGAGGGCTTCACTTAACTCTGGCAACTGCTGCTGCTGCGTTGCTCCCTGCATGAAAGTGGCTGTGCCACAGTTTACAGACCACATCCACAAAGGCCTCTGGGTTGTTGAGGAGTGATTTGAGTGTGTTTGGTAGTATATGCATGGGAATTTGGAAGCCCCTCAAGTTTAGGAAAAGCAGGCAATCAGTATGCAATTTTCTAAAAACTGCTTGCTACTCTTCTAGCTACTATTATTTAATATGATGGACTGTGCATTGCTGCTGCTCTGTAGCTCTGGCAGCGTGGTAGGAAGTGAGATACCAGGTATTTATGACTTAAGGTGTATGAGGAAACCTATCCAAGTTAGTTTCCTACCTGCTTTCTATGGAAGCCAAAGATGGTAGGACCAAAGACAAATTAATCAGGACAACAAGCTGGTATATAGTTACCAAAACTAAAGAGTTTTAGTAGTCAGAACTTTGGGGATTCTTTGTAAACCATTGAAGGAGAATTTATGTGTCACTTTCGGAAGTCTCATTGGAATGTGTGGTGTTGCCCACTGAATTGTAGGCAATTAATGACTAACGTGATTTACTGACTTGAATGTCTTTGCTTTAGCCAGCTGAAAGAAAGCATCCCCTCACTATGTAGTCACCATACAAACCACTGCTCAAATGGGCAGATTTGAGAAGCATGAATGGTTTGAAGTCTGATTGTCATGATGTGTGTAGAAAGACACAGCTGTTGACAGTGTGCAGGTGTGTAAGATAATGTAAACAGGAATGGAATAAGGGTAAAAAAGTAATGGATTTTAAGTGCATTAAAACAGGCTATTAAAAAGGCTTTTTAAAAGTAAGGCTAATTAAACATGCAGAATAGGCTGCACAGGGATGCTACAGACTGTTGGTTAAATACAATTTACACAAAACACTGAAATTGCTAATCCTGTGTTGAAGCAAGAGAAGGGTTAGTGTAACTGTTAAGTCTTTCCAGCCCTGTTGATTTGCATTCAGTGTTACAGGATTTTTACATGTGTATAGGTCAGGTTTATAAAATATATATTCAGATTATATTATGACCACTGATGTTTGAAAATGCTAATGGAAAATGTTTCCTCACTTAGGTTATTTTTAAAGTACGAACAGCAACCTTGCAAAGCTGGTACACACAGAAACGACTGGTCTCAGTAAAAGTGAAAACTCTGGTCTTAAACTATGTCTGCAGATACCTACAGGACAATAATTTGTTTTAACACTGGCATTTCAGATTTCAAAGCAGCATAGCTTGCACAACAGAAATTAGTTTTGGACGAAATGTAACACTTATTTTTATAAGTCAGTTCTTCCAGTCTTTGGCCTCTTGTGGTTTGTAGTTAACAAATTTGACTGAATTGAAAAGAAATCATACCTGGATATCTTCATCAGTTAATGCATTAAATTTGTCTCTTGGTTGTGGTATGAGAGGAAATATGCTCTTGAAACTGCAGTACCTTTGGGTAGAAATGGGATTGTGGAGAAATTGAAGATACTGCTAATATAACTTACACAAACATTTTGTGTTATAACTTAAGGACATTTCTTACTTTCAGGATTGAATATCTATTGCTCTACAAATTAAACAAGAAATAAAATATTTTGAGTGGGGTAACTGATGGGTGACTATTATTACATTTATCATTTGGGTTACTAAAATTTATTTTGTGATTAGAATCACAGTAAATACATTATTAATCAATGACTTTGAATAAATCACGACATAACTTTCACCACTGAGTGAGAAGTTTTATCAAAATAACAATATGTTAATTTGTCTGGATTTCCTCTTGTCTGGTGCTGTATACAGCCAATGGCTTCAAAACAACCTGGATGTTAAATGCTTAAAAGTAAGAACAGAAAAGCTTTTGTAGGATCTGGTAGAATCAATCACTTAATAAGTAATTCAACATCCTTTCCCCCTTTTCCACTTAGTGGTTTTGCATGCCAAAGGGCCATCTACAGCAATCCTGGCATAGTAATAGTTCATGACAGTGACAATTAGATTATTTAAATTTGCAGGTAGGAAAGTAGGAGTTTGGAGTAATGTGTTTCATATAGATAATACTCTATCAGTAGTGTCTACAGAAAAAAAAGGTTGATTTACCTTTTGAAAAGACAATACTGGAGAAGTGTAATTGAGATTGTTCCAAGTGCAATCAGAAATAAAATGAAAATAAAGTAGTTCTTCCCTTCACCTGAAACATCCAAGAGAGAAAAATATTTTAGCATGGCAAAAAACTGTCTTTGTCACTGTATAATATAAGGAATGCAAATTTCACTAATTTTTTTAATGTCCCAAAGAACTTCAGCTTGACTTTATTATAGACTTTTGTCCACAAATGCAGATAGATTTGATGCATTTTAAACCTTTTCAAATATTTAAAATTTAGAGAATTAAAATTGAGAGAATTTTTTAAAATTCCAGAAAAGAAGAATAAACAGAGTTACAGGATAATTAACAGAGCAAAACTAGTGGAAAGGGTGCAAAGACAGATGCAGAAGGAAGGGGATGATATTCATGGTAAAAACTTAAGAGAACTGAGAGGCAGCCTCGTCACAGCAGACCAAAGACAAGAGTAGGTCTATCTCAGTCTATTCCTGTAGCCCTGGCATCTGAGTAACTGCTGCCTTCACAATCCCAGCTAATCAAAGGCTCTGCTCCAGAGTGTTGGAGCTTCTCCTCCATGTTAATAAAATCCACCCAGTTCTTTCCATGTAATTGCATAAAAATTAAGATTTTATTTATTTCTGTGACTGTGAGGAAGAAAGGGAAGCAAGGATGGTAATACTGGAAAAGAAAAAATATTTCATGGTCTTACCAAACTCGATGGGTTTGCTCCATTCCCCCCAATTTGAGCTTACGGGACAACTGGCTCCACGTGCTCTGATTTTCAGAAGGTATCTTTTTTTCTCATTGTAATTTTGGAATTCGTATCTGGCATTCCTTACCTGAAAGCAAAGTGATCAGACTCTGCATGTCACCTCATAGGCAAATACTAACAAAATTTGTGGGTTAATTTCCTGATACAGTTTCTATAAAAAAATAATATGGATGATTTTTTTAGGTATGTACTAGTTAAATGTTTGTCCTGCCACCAAAACTTTCTAACTTTCTGGTTTTTGAACGTTAAAGTGTTTTTGAAGTTTATTTTGTCTTTGATTTCTTTTATTATGCTCTATGGAGACTTTTTTTTGTGTCCTTGTTTGTGGATCATAATGAAATCTGAAAGACACAAAGCAGAAATTGTAGAAGTACCCTGTAAACTGCCCTTGCAACCTTCATGAGGATTAAACAGGCATGGATGGTGTCTGTGTTTGCTAAGAAGATTTAATGTTCTTGAGACAATACAATAACAAATACGTGATATTTAGCCTCATGACATTTTATACAAAGGTCTGGAATCTGTCAAGCTCTTCCAAGGCTGAGAGGACCACTCATTTGCTGGGAGAAGATTGACAGTATATATTAACCTCCCCAGGTTCTGAAGATTGTTGTAGAGTCTTTGTCTAGCTCTCCTGAGCTACAGTGGTATTATTCCACCAATGAGAGTGTTTCAGATTCTTGGTAAGCAAAATGTCACATCTGTCAGGAGCAAAATCTGTTTGTGCAATAGATGGAATGTATGAAGTTCTGTGAAATGCATGGAAATTTTTGCCTATCCCATCCAAAAGGGATGTATTAAGTTTACACTTAAAGATATCCCAGGAGTACATTTTTCTGAATTCTCATTGCTGCATTGATACAAAACCTGTAGTTCCAGAAGTAAGTGTATTATCCGTATTTATATGCTTAAGTAGGCAAAAGCACAAGTTTGTATGTGACAAGAATACTTACATGAGGAAGCTTTTCCTCTTCTTTGGGCTCATCCTGCAAAACAAAGACAAATCTTAATTTTACTTATTTTCTTAACAAATAATCAAATATTTCTCACTTTTGTTCTCATTTTCTTGCTTTTGAAGATCGTAAGTTATTTTAAACTGAAAAATCAATTGGATAGTCTCCAGGAATGTCCCAGAATAACAGCACTTTATTCAGATTTGTCTTCCTGCATTTCCTTTTAGAAAAGGAAGCAAACATTAATTATTTATCAGTAGATGTGAGAAGCTGGGTTTGCCACTAAGAGTATTTTTATACACACTATGCATTCTTATCCATATCCAAATTACACAAGCAATCACATCATCCTACAAACACAGCAGATCTGGAAGCTGTGATTTCACAATAGTTTGATAACCTGGGGCAGAAAATTGATATGAATAGCAAATTTGCCCTGCTTCCAGTCAAACTCTCTGTTAGACATCTGACTTATCCATGCTCAGGGGCTCTCTGTGAAGAGCTAATTACACATCCTATGCAATCAAAATTTAATTAACTGGAATCAAACTTTCACCTGAATTAAAGAACCTGAAAATTGCGAAGAAAAGGATAGATTCAAAAATGAGTAAACAGATTCAACTGCAGTGACTTTTGGCGATGATCTCAGAAAGCATTGAAAAGCTGAGGTTCTGGAAACATCTATCACATGTAATACCAGGATAGCCAGCATTATGGAAAAGTCAGAAAGGTATAACTGGAAGGAATGTCTCATTACAGAAAACATCCCCACAGTGCATCTTGCACTATAAAGCAGACTCGTATTTCCCCATCACTCATTGTCAGCTGAGTGCTTTCAGCTTAGGACATGATGGAAATCATCAGCCTGTGCTGTGAATGACCAGAGTGTGAATGAGTTGCTTAAACTTTAGATGTAGTGCTGTTTTTGCTGTCTTACCTCTGTTGGCCCCTCCCAAACGGTGTGAGTTCTATCTGCTGTCTCCGTGTCAGTGCCTCTGGTACCTCCAGCACCTCAAGGGCCATGAGGCACCTACTGCTCCACAGCAGGGAGCCCTAATGTGCGCTGACTCTTAGGAGATACTCGTGCTCCTTTGCAGACACCTACATTTAGGTGTCTCAGTCTGGGAGATGAATTTCATGCCCAAATGTAGAAATCTACACTTAACCCCACCCATTCTGACTGTGGCACAGGAAAGAAGAGTTAACATCAATTTCTTTCGAATAAATGTTTTGATAATACTGCTATGTTGTGATCTATATCTTTATGTAAAACTTCCTAAGTATTTCACACAAGATATGACTGTCAAATTAAACCAACCAGCTGGAAAGCTACATGTACTGCAATTTCTCCTTGAAAAAGTACCAAGGTAGACAGTATTAATGCATGAAAGATAAAAAAATCCAGATAATCCAAACAGCCTGCAAACTGTTGGTCTTGTTTTTAATAAACAAATGAGATTTAATGATGTGTTGCTTTATTGCAGTTGTATATTTATGTTTAACCATTAGCTGGTCTTTCCTATAATGGTCTTGTGCCTGAGGAATTGCTACCATGGTAAGCTTCTGAGCTGCAGAAGTTCGTGAGAGGTGGGATATGAGACCAGCAGAGCTGGAGCAGGAGAACACCACATCTTATCAGAGAAAAGTTAATAAATAAAGGAATCAGAAATTTACACATTATAGATATGCATGAGTATAGGTACACTACCAAACCAAGAAATTGTTTTTACCTTATTTTGTATGCTAATTTCATACTGAAAACACTTTGCTTTTTGCACATGACTTGTGAGGGGTGGATGCCATGTAATTATGCAACCCGCTGAACCTCTGGTACAATGGGCAGTGACATTTAACGGAGCAGTGAGTATTTCTGGGGAAAAAAAATGGAATAATTAACATAGGCATGGTCAGTAATCAGCTACAATTCATGTCTTCACAGCAAAATGCATGTGAATGTGAGGCAACTGATGTACAACTGTGTGGTACTGATGCTAACTAAAGTTATCTGGTAAACAGCAGCAAAATACCTTGCCAAAACTTGGGAATATATCACTGCAGTTTTTGGACAGCTGAAATAAAGTTCATGTAAAACCAAAGTATGAAATATTTTGTGTAATTCAGTACTGCAATCAGCAGAGTGCCATTTTCTTCTACATCTGTTTTCTAACTTCACATTGACAATGCAAGTTTCCGTAGGAAAAAGGAAGGAAGTTTTTGTATATGTGGTATTGTTTATGATGCATTCAAGGCATCTGAATTGGAATGCCTATAGTATAGTTGACTCAGTGTGACCTGAGTGTCTAACCACTGTAGTCAGCAGAAACCTCATCAGCAGTGCCCAGGATGTCTGCAGAGCTCTTTGGCTCACCATGGAGCAGGTGTGCTTACCTGGATAGCTCTGAGCTTCCCAGCCTACATCAGCTCCATGCAGGACTCACTCACACATGAGCCTTTCAGACCACGTAGGACCCTCAGGAGCACCCTGGCATCTCACAGGTCCCAGGCCACATCTGCAAGCTTACTGGATGCCTCAAATGTCTGAGTGTGTCTCAAATAGCACTAGATGCATGTTTTTAGGTCACTGAATCCCACCCCAGATTTCTCTTGGAGCTTAAACACCTAGCTCACACAGAGGTACCCACATATTTAACTAATGCAGTCTTAATCTGCAAGCTGAACCCTCACTCTGGACATGTAGGTCTTGTGTTTAGGACATGTAGTTCTTGTGGCTCTCAGAGAGGTGTGAGATTAAGGGATGGTAAAATAAGCCCTTAAGAAAGGTGGTCTTGAAAGTCTAACCACTGTGTTTCGTTACTTGGAATCCATGGATATGTCTGCACCACTTCTCTGAGCAGTTTTTTACCAGCTGCCTCTGCTATTGCTTGTTTTAGTCAAGTTTTGGAACTATATTCTGTCAGCTGTTGGAAGCAAAGTCTGCCCTGCAGTGCAGGATCCTGCAGTGGCTACAGACTTTGTTTTAATCTGCTTTTCAGAGAAAAATTCCCCACTTCCTTATTTTATAAAACAGTAATAAAATAAAAATTTTCAACTACTTACCAGTTTTATACAGGTCAATGTACTCATCATAGAACTGGATCAGGGAGTCTTTGCTAGACCCGTTCATGAAGAAGTAAGCCTTTTCACTCCCTATGCTCACATTTTGGAAGATACATCCCAGATTTCTGCAATTTTCATCTTTAATGTAAAGTTCACATTCCATCTTCTCATCATCGCTGCATGCAGCAAGATATTTTGGTTAAACATGGGCACTGTGATGTTGTGAAAGAGAATTCAGCATTCTCTGGCTCAAGTAGACCTACTTACCTTTTCTTCTGCCAGTAGAGAAAATACTGTGTATCTGCTGGAGCATCCCTTCCTGTCTGCCAAGTGCAGTTCATGAGGAAAATGTTATAAATCACACAGGAGAAGTTTTCAATGCCTGACCCATTCATGCCTGCAAAGACAGGAATATCCGTGATGAGGAAAAATCATGTGACTGCTCTAAGCTGGAGGATCATGAGACACTCTTAGGTATGTTAGACTCCAGCTGGTTATTGCTGGCTATTGACAACTGAGAGAAAACTCTAGTCTTATTCCATTTTAACTGCCCCTGAACTGTGAAACCTGTCAGTAAGTGATGCATTCCACATGTAAAGGGAGGCGCATTGCCTTTTAACACCATACATGCTGCTACAGAGAGAAGTATTTCTCCTTTTGCAATTATTGCCCAGGAATCCACTCTGGAAATGTTTACACAGAGAATTTAAAAAGCTGAGACTTTTAAAAGTAAGGTTGGACTTTTTCCTGCTTTCCAATCAAGCAGGATCTTTGTTAGATCTTTCCACCCTCATGTGAGTGACAGTGACTTGTTCTTTTGCTTTCCTGGAGCACACTGAAATGGGAACCTCGTTTCTTTGGAAGGTCCGTCATGGCTGGGCTGTGCAGGCAGGCTCAGCCTCCTCCTCTCTTCAATCTCCTCTCTCCTTGAACCTCCTCTCTTCAGCCTTCTCTCTCCATCCTCCTCTTTCCTTCAACCAATTTCCTGCTTCTTTGTGTGATATGTCCTAAATTCAGGGAAAGAGTGGAGGCTTCCTCTGCTACTGACTCCAGCCCTCTCCAGTGCCCAATATAGAGGTCAACCTTATGGAAGAATGGGTGAATCCTCTGGGGAACCTGCACAATTGGAAGGTAGGGCCAGCTGGGGAGGAACACTGAAGTTTTGTGTGTCCTGGCTTGTATTTTGAGGGTCACCATGCGTGTTTTCTCTGTCAAGTCTACAGGAAGAGATGAGCAGCGAGCATTTTCTCTGCTCAGACATGAGTAAGCTACTAATCCATCACCTCTGTCATGTCTGAAATACCCCAGTTACACACAGCTGCAGCAGCTCTGGTGGCTGGGGAATTTTAATGGAGAACTCTGAGCTGAGAAGGAAGGGGAAAATGGATCACAGCAAAATCACCAACAGCCCAGCAGAAAAGCATTTAGTAAACAAATAAGTACTAATATCTTAACTTGTAACAGCCAGAACAGTTCTTTGAATTGACCCAAACCACTGTAATTTATTGGCATTCTGGAGCCTTAGTATAAAAGAGAATAATGCAATTATGGAAACATTTGTAGTAATACATCTCTTGCAAAATGATGGAGACATATATTACAGAGTAAACAATTTTAACAGATCTGAAAAAAAAAGATTTTTAATAGAAAATATAACAGTTACCTACTGTGTAAGTAACTGTTTTCAAAGGCAATGTTTACCTTTAAAAGATTGCAAATGGAGAAAACCTTAGCCAGACCATATACATTACCTCCAGGGAGAAAGGTGCATTGTTTTGAGATGTTTGTGTTTGGCACCTCAATGATGAAGGATACCCCTTTGTGCAGAGGCATGTGTAGTCCCACTGGAAATCTGAATAGTGGACTATTCACCTGAAAAGAGAATATGTTGATATTTAATTTGTCTACTTTTCCTCTTTTGATGTTAGGTGAGGCTGGCTATGGAAGTACAACTCAGGAATGTAATTCCTTGTATATGTATGTTTCAGACTCAAGAACTAGCTCTCTTCTTTAGCACTCAAGGGTGATGTAGAATGGAACTGAGGGATCAAAAGCATAATTACACAAAAAGCTTTTCAGCTCAGGAATTGGATACTACACTAGTGTGCAACTATTTTAGGAAGCTAATAGTAGCCCAGTGGCATAACAGAAGGTGGCTAATACATAGGGGAGCCACAAAGGAATTTAATCAAAGGATTAAGCAAAATAGAAGTCCTCATCTGACCTGCCCAGGGGTTAAAAAGGTGTCTTTGATGTTATACTTATAATCTTCAATAAAGTTGTGATGAATTGTGTAATATGTATTTCTAAGGCACCTGCTTTGCTAGGCTAAATAAGCCATCTCTATCTCTGTCAAGCTTCCTATTTTTCTCTTTGGATAATATGGGTTTATAACATAACCTGTGGTACAGGCATGATCCAGTTTACTGGGAAACAAGTGAAGAATTTAAGATAACGAAAATCCATGGCAGTGTTTGTGGAATTTTTTTTTTTGAGGGATCTCTTGCTCTGTCTCTTTAAAGTCTCCAGAATTCTCACTTAGTCTCACAGCCCATTTTCTCAGCAGCTACATCCCTACTCATGATTCAATATAAGTGCAGTTCAGACTATCACTTCCTTTCCACTTTGGTGCCAGAATTTCAGTTCTTTATTATGCCTGGGATGCTCCTTTAGCAGTAAATGTACACTGCATTGCTGATGGCTTTCCACAGCCACTAAGAGATCAAGCTGTAGACTGCAAATAGCCACATGTCAGATGTTATGTGCGACATTCCTTTTTTTCAAAGTAGTGAAATTGATAAAAGGTACAATTATTTATCCCAATTAATAGCAAGTTTACCTCTTTCTCTAGTTCCATGTCCCTGTCCATGATGGTACATTTGTACTTAGAGAAATTCCTGCTGCTCTCCCAGGACAGTTCCATTTTTCTCCAGTCCACATTCACATTTGTGATAGGTGATTCCTGTGCATCTGCTGAAAGTGTTGCAGCATAAGTTCAGTAAGGATACGCTATTGCTTTTGTTGAATGAAGAGCATAGTATCTGTCAGGCTTAAGATGGTAATTGCCTGTTCCATTGCAAATATTTCTGATAAATGAAGAGTTAAACCTTGTTTCTCAGATTATATCTGCAAAAACGTACTTACACTCCATACACTGGATGTCAGCATTCAAGGGATGAAATAGCATCATATACCACCAAATCATACAAATGAGTCCAAGAGTATCAAACATATTTCCTTCTCTGGAAAGAGATAATGAAACCTTCAGAGAGAAAAAGAAAAAGAATAGAAAAAAAAAAAAAAGGAAAGGAAAATCATGATAAAGTGTATTTTGGTTTTGCAAAACTTATTTTTTTAAAATATTCTTTAGAAAAACCAAGCAGAGGGTGTGCTTCAGGATGTCTGTCAGGCACCTCTCTTTGAAATAACTGAATAGCCATGATACTGCCTATAACAAAGTTGTTTGATAGAGGCCGCAGACTCTCATGATGTTAAATACAGTCACTATATTCAGTGCAGAGACCATGACTTAGAATTACTGTTTTCCCATGTAGCTACCCTAACTATACCATCAGAAATTCAGGTTTTCTTGCTTTCTGATCCTGTGACCATCACAATGCTGTGCTTTGTATTAGTAGCTAGAATGGTGTTGGTAACACACCAGTGTTTTGGCTGTTGCTGAGCAGTGCTGGCACAGCATCAGCGTTGTCTCTCAACCCCATCCCACCAACTCTGCAGAGGCCTGTAGGATAGGGGTGAGCCAGAGGCTGGAAGGGAACATGGCCAGGACAGCTGACCCCAATTGATAGGGATATACCATATCATATGGCATCATGCCCAGCAATAAAACCTGGGAGAAAGAAGGATTGAGGTGGGATGAGGCATTCGTTATCCAGGCATTTGACTTCCAAAACAACTGCTATGTGTACTGAGGCCCCCTGTCCCAGTGAGTGGCTTGATATTGTCTGCTGATGGGAAGCAGAGAATAAAGAAGAAGGGGAGTAAGAGAGCAGCTTGGAGGGCAGCTGGTGGCCAGCCAAGGTCAGGGCACCACAGTAGTTTTTCCTGTTTGCTATCACAAATGACCCTCCACTTTTCAAACTACATAACTCCCACTGTTCTTAGAGGTTTGCATCCATCCAGAATAGTCTACTTCAAATTTTTGCTTGCTGCAGTGTCAAAAACCAAGGAGTCAGATGTTACAGATCACTCTAGGCAATTTAAATTACTAAGGAAGTGTGAGTACCTGCAAAGGGTGACTCCACATTCATTCATGTAGTATAGAGGACTGAGCAAAGCTAGTCAAATACTGGCATCAGCTCTTGTCAAACATTTCTCATCTCATGTACTGTTTTCCTTTTCTAAGATGAGGTTAAAACTCTTCGGAATAAATTTTTCTATTCCCAGCTCTTTTTTTTTCTACATGAAGAAGCAACTCTGGTTAAATTTTTATTTGGTTAGCATTGCCTAGTAGTGCAACTTCCTAGCAGCTATTTACTTGATTACAGGTATTACTAAGGATAATTCTAAAACTGACATAAATTCTTACAAAGGAAAAAGAGAAACATCGTAATATTTTGTTACTAGTCTGCCCTTGTATATTAATTTTCATTTCAGAATGCTGATTTCAAACTGACTCCACTTGTGGTGAAAGCAAAAACCCATCCAGACGTCCCAAGCAAGTTGTCCTGTAGTCTTGAATATTTCCAGAAGGCATGTCACATTTCCTGGAAATTGTCTTGGTATGACATACACATCATGGTCTCCAGGATTCAAGCTGGGCCAGGATACCAGGCTGGGCTTGCAGCAGAGAGACTCTTCACTGTAATCTGCTTATCTCTTGCAGCATCTGTATTTGTAAATCACCATGCCACGGTAAGGATGTGGCCAGGGCTGCTCGGAAGTGATACTGAAGAATCTCAAGTACAAACAGTATGGAGAACTGGCTATGAAATTCTCTGTGAGATATTGGTCTCAATAGTTGTTTCCACTTTCCCATGCTCTCAGGAACCTCCCCAGTAATGCACATGAGAACCTTGAGACTTGTTGTCCTTCTAGTCAGCCTCTTAATCATATTTTCCTCCATTTTGGCCCTTCTGTTCAGTCACTCAACATTTTCCCCTTCCTTTCCTCATCTTATGTTCCTTTTCTAGGCATTTGTTTTCCTATTCTTCAGCAACTGTCTGTTCCTTTCCTTTATTTCCTTTGTTTCATTCCTCTTGACATCTCCCTCTCTCCGTTCTGATTATTCCTGTGCTTTCACAATCTCCCTCATGTTTCCTACACATGACTGCAGCCCTATGTTGCAAGTACTCTTCAGGGTTTCTCATGGAAACAGTCATCTGGAACACTGTCATAGGAATCATCTGCAGCCCTGCCTGCTTAGAGAAGCATTTGCTGGCACCGTTGTCTCCACTTTCACTGGAGTGCAGGTCTTTCACTGGATGTGCAGTGGGAATACCAGGGTCTATAAATATCACTTCCCACATAAGAAATGATCACTTCTATTGACCACAACACTAAAGGGGTTTGCTTCCTAAAGGATTTGTGTGCCACATTTGAGCAACTTTTAAAACAAATCACACAAGAAAAGTTTAGTGTTGGATTGTGTTCTCCCTATCACCCTGGCTAGATGACCCAACACATAGCCAGGTCCTCTGTTTGCTCTCTGCCTGCAGGCAGGATGAGCAATAAGGGAGCTGTGGTGAGCCCTAAGCCATTTAGCTGAGCAATCCAAACCTTTTGCACGGTGGCCAAACAAGTGGCTCCAGAACCATATTTTAGGAATTTTCTGCCTCCAGGACCTCCACCCTCTTCCAGACTGGTTTTCTGCACACAGGTGTGGTAAAACTCTCTCTGGTCTGAAGACACCTCAGGATTCAAGGTGACAAAATGATTGTGGGTGTTATCTGGAGGATCAGACCAGAAGAACTATACATATTCTGCTGTAAGTAGTATTTCCTCATATTTCATCAAAATAGGAGGTAAAATAGAACCTATTAGGATGAAAATGCTCAAACTGGACATTTTTTCTGCTTTGCTTCTTTTCTCTTTCTCCCCTGGCCAGCTTCACAAGCGTGTGTCTATGCTGTGACATAGGGCAGGGCCCCAGGGTGGGGACTCAAGCACCTGGTTTCCACACTCCTCAACTCTTAGCTCACTCCCTAGCTCTCTCCAGGACAGTTTGTTACAAACCCAATCTATTCACCTTATCAGTGTGTCAGAAGTAAAATACAGTCAGGTAGTCTATAGTAGTTTTTACAGAGAGCATGCACTAAATACTGACTTAAGCACTATCAGTTCTTACCCTCTCAGTCTACTGTCTTTGCTCTTAGGCTGTGAGTGCAGGATGCTACCAGAAAATGTCACTTGAGACCAGTGACTTATTTGCTTGGGTGTCTCTGGGAAAATTACTCCTGCCCATGACACACTTCCAGAAATGAAACTTTGTACTTTGCTCATAGGGTAATGTGAGGATAAACTGATACTTATACATTGCAGACATATGGAGAATATTATACATTTGCTAAGCCTTTCTAGGAGCACTGAAATAGGAGTAGAGACCTTACAATGCATACCAAGTGATGAAATGTTACTATCAAATTGCTGTCTAAATACAGCTATTTCTGTTTTTAGATCAGTATTCTGATTTTTGTAGAAGATACGAAACTGGAAGAAGTGGGTGATATACCACTATTTTGTTTCAGAGGGACCTGAAGAAGCTGGAGAAATGGGATGACAAGAATCTCTTGGAATTCAGCAAAGGAAGGTGCTGAATCCTGCACCAGGGGAGGAACAACCACTGGCACCATCAGAGGCTGAGATCCACCTGTTGAAAAGCAGCTTTGCAGAGACAGCACAGACTGACCATGGGCCAACAATGCGCCCTTGCAGAACAGAAGGCCAAAGGCACCCTGGGCTGCATGAGGCAGCACTGCCAGCAGGTCAAGGGAGGTGTTCCCAGAGTGCCAAATCTTGTTCTGGGATCCGCAGAAGAAGAAAGATATGGAGCTATTAGAGAGAGTCCAGCGCAGAACCACAAAGATGATTAAGGGCTCTGACATGTGAGCAGAGGCTGAGAAATTTGGGATTGTTCATTCTGGAGAGATGAAGGATCAGAGAGATGTTATCCATGTGTACAGATACCTGACCATGGGTAATGAGAAAGATGGAGCCAGATTCTGCTCAGTGGTGACAAGTGACTAGACAAGAAGCAATGGGCAAAAACTGAAATAATGGAAATCCCATTTAAAAACAAGAAAACACCTTTTACTGTGAGGGAGTCAACTGCTGGAACAGGTTTTCCAGGAAAGCTTTGAAGTCTCCAGTTGGAGATACTGACTGGACAAAGCCCTGAGCAACCTGCTGTAGCTGACCCTGCTCTGAGCAAGGATTGGGATAGGACAATTTTCAGAAGTGCCTTCTAGCCTCAACCATCCCATGATTCTGTGATTTACTTTTTTTTCCCCCCAAGAAATAGAAATCCACATATTTCTAATTAGAGTAATTTATAGAAAAGGTACAGAAAATAGCATTTCTTTCAGTTACTGAAAAATAGATATCAGAAAATGTCAAATAGCACAACAGATATCATAGACATTTCATAGTCTTCCTTGGATCTTGCAGAAATCTTTAGAAATTTTGTATACACACATTTCTACTTTTAATCAAATAGTCTAAAGAATCTTCCAAATTTTCTCTAGAATTTCTTAAATGCGAAGGAAGCTAATCCTGATTTTGTACATGTGCAAGTATGACTGTACCTAACTTAATTCTTGGCAAACATTTGCATCCTGCCAAAAATCTCCTGTAGCACAAGAAAATCCACACACAACATACAGAAACATACCTCCTCTTGAAAAAAGCTCTCCTCGTTTATCTTGTTTGATTTTGGTTTGCAGCAACAAGGATGCTTTAACATGTAGTTGCAGTCACAGGTAGGAATCAGTAAATGTTTTACTCTGCCACTTAGCTTTTTTTTACTGCACAACAGCATTAAGTAACAAATGCCGCAAGTTTGAAAGCTGCTCAGTTTATCATTTCCCTTGCTGCTTTTGAGCTTCCTTAAATTTCCTGATTGGCAGATGTTAAAAACTTCACATGAAGTGGTCATGCAACTAACTCTTCCTTCCTCTTATGTCAGATGAACTAAGCATTAATAGTCACAATATGCTAACACATTACCCAAAAATATATAAATACTCAGTGGAATTGCAGTATATGAATATAATAAACAGATTTTCATAAATAATATATTCTGGAAATAACAACAGCATTGTGTGACTAGTCCATGTTTAAAGTGACTGCTTGTATATGTTGGTTATGGCCCCTACACAAGCCCAGGTTCTCCTTTGAGGAAGATCAATCCTTAGCATGTCTATACAAACAGCCAAGAAAGTTCTGTCTTGCATCTTTGCAGGCAAAGAAATGCCAAGGAAAATACCAGACCCAAATTTCTGAACTTTCTCACTACCTGACTATGGGTTGTTTTTGTTTGGTTCATCTTAGGCTACAATATCATAAGTTAGGTTCAAAAGTGTCTGACTGCAAAAATTAAAAGAAAATATCCGAAGTGTTTACTGACTAACATAATGTCACATTCGCAAAAATCTTTGCAGTCATATAAATATGAGAGCCTAATCCGTGTTGTTTGCTTGAGCTTCCAGCAACTTCAGATGTGGCTCTGGGTCATGCTGAGTGTTAGCCACTTCCCCATTTGTTTTACATGACCTCTGATGTACAGTTACGTAATCTGCATGTAATAGATTTTTTTTTTAATTTCCTGCTGTTCTTGGATGCTTGTAGCAAGCAAGATTTCAGTTAACCCCTACCTTCCACTCCCAACACAGGCACAATAGGAAGGTGAAGACTTCCCTAGGCTTCTTAGGAGTGAGGGAGGATTCTTAGCCTGTTAAAGGAAGAAATGTTCTTAACCCTGCTATTATGGAATCAAATTTGTAGGGTGGCTTTGAGGTTTTTTTTTTGCTAGTGTATGTGCTCAGATCCACCGATAGCAACCTACTTCACGGATTTTTCAAATTTTAAACGTCTTTGCTTTTCAGTCCACACTGCTCCGTCTTGTCCACCTTTACTCAGTGATTCCCACTAGAAGGACATGCTAATATTATTTTCTGTTTTAAAAATCCTTGGGTGAAAAAAACTAGGTAAGTGAAGTAACAGTTTAGTCACAGCATGTGTAAGGCAGGAATCAGGTGCAGAATTTTGTCTCTAGAACCACATACTAGCATTGGCTCAGTCCTTGTCAGCTTTTTCAGTACCTTGGGAACAGGACATGCGTGTTTCAAATCTTCTACTCACTAAAGGACTTAATTTGCTCACTCTATGTAGCTTAAAAGATACACATCCAATACACGTGTAGTGGCAGTTCAGTGTGATTTGAACTTGTCTATTCATCAATTATGCTCCACTTGGTACCACCACTCACCTCAGTGACCACTACCACCTTAAGTAACTTTTCTAAATCATCATCCTTCCATGTCACACGTATTTCTGAAGAAAAGTGTGTGTCAGTGTGTGTGATTAATTTTGATGAAGGGATTTGCACACTGTTGTAGTGGCGTGTCTGGTGAGGTTCTAGGTGATGTGAAGGTGGTATTACAACATCACCTGACCAGTACCTTCAGGCTGCCCAAACAGTGGCTGAATTAGTTTTAATGGATCCATTTGTAAGCCATATGAGGAGTGGCTCACCTTCCCTGGATGTTCAAGAAATGACTGGATGTGGCACTTAGTTGCATGGCTTAGTTGAAAAGGTGGTGATGTTAGGTCAAAGGTTGGACTCAATGATCTTAGAGGTTTTTTCACGTTAATCATTCTGTGATTCAATGATTTTGAGCTGTAATCTGGACTAATTCATTGGGGTTCTGTCTGTAACAGCCTTCCTGAATCAGTTAAGTATGTTATCCCTTTCCAGGTGAAAGCAGTAAACAAATGAGGAGCTTGTTTAGGTTTTATTTAACAAGACCCCAATGTCATCTCTTGAGTGTCTTGATACTGCCTTCATTACACTTTACTATTCCCATCCTTACAGTGAGTCACTGAATGGTTGTTCATAGCTCATGGCTAGGTTTTGTGAACTGGAGCCAAACTATGCCTCACTCTGGCAATTTTGCCCAAAAGGAAAGTTACTCTGCAAGGTTATAGAAACCAGTGCAGTCTGTTATGACCCCATCACTCCTTTAGCAAGTTATTGTGAGCATTTCCACTCTGACGACTGCTGCATACTGGGAAAAATACAAAGATAGTTTACAAGTGTGTCCAGCATGAATTCAGCCTCTTTTAGAAGTTTGCTTTGTTGTTCTGATCAGCTGCAAAAAGCTTCCCAAGTGAGTCTTTGTCCAAAAGGTAATCATTAACTTCGTCAAAGGCAGTAGGTGTGCCAAGAGTTGTTTGTGTTCAGCTACAGTATAAGAAAGTACAGCACTGGAAGGCTCACCAGCACTGGAACATGTCCAGGAACAACTGTTCCCAGCATTAGTTTGGCCAGGATTTACAAGCAATGTACTGAACAACTCCTGAACATAGTCCAGAGGTTAGCTCGGGCCAGGGCTAATTTCTAAAGGTAGTTTGCATGTGTTCACCTTATTTAGGGGTTTAAGAAAGTGTGCCTGGACTCTTACATGAGAATTGGCCTCTGTGCAAGAAAACAGTCCTGGGAATGATTAGTCTAATAAGAAAATGTCTAGTATCATTATATAATTAGTCTAATAATCAAATAGCAATGTTCAAATGACTAGTGTAAAAATCTGAGCCAATCTCATTTTTCTAGTTGCCCATATGAAGAGCTCCAAAGAGACTTCTAGTATGAGTTGACCCATTTGTGATAATACAGAACAATGGAATTCAGGCATCAGAATTTTTAGAAATTGAATTCATCACAATAAATTAATTATTAATCTTTTTAATATGATACAAAAACCTAACTATTTTTCCTTAAGATTAAAATGTAACTAAAACTTCTTGAATTAAATATTTCAATTATTTACAAAATAGAAGATATCCAATAAGGACAACTTACCCAAACAGGTAAAATTAATCAAATCTAAAAGCAAATACAATGACATTTAAGAAGATTGCATATGAAGTATCATTCTCTCTTGGCTACATCACTGTTTTCTACAAGAAAAAGAAGAAAGTGAAGAAAGCCTATATTATTCCAGACTTTCCAAAGGAATATACAGTTGTCTAAGAAATGCAGTTTCAGACTCCTCCACTTTTCTTGGTTATCTCAAGATGTCAACAACTAATATTATCTCTTCATTTTCAGATGTTATTGACTGAATTTTGCTCTCCATCAGCTGAAAGGAAAATAACAAACTTTAATCAGTTTTATACATATTGTTAGGTTGGCCTCTACTTATGCACAATTCTGAGAGTACTTCACCTGGTTTTGCTGCGTGTGACCACCACGGTCTCTCCTGTTTCCTTACAAAACCCTATTTTGAACTGTTTTCTGTGTCACCTTGTTTTCTATCCTGCATGTGTAACTTGCTAGTGGGTAAGTAGGTGAGGTGTGCACCTGGGGGGATTCAAGGTAACAGCTTGAAGGGGAGGACTTGAGGCGACTTGAGAGCTGAGACACTGGGATCAGATGCGAGGAACTTTATGGTGGTTGTAAAAGAAGAGAGTGAGGAGGTGTGCTCGTCTCATTGGCAAATTCAGCCCTGCTCAGCTGGAGAGTAGCAGGAGGACTGTGATGTCTGGGACTCTATTGATAAGGCTACTGCTGCTGTTGAGGTGGTGCTGGTAGAGGCAGCTGTGCTGGTTTTGTGTCTGGCTGCCTCACTGTGCTCTGTTGTGTCATTGTTCATGTGTGTGCCTCATGTTGGGAAAGCAAACAGCCCTTCCTGCTGCCTGCATCTGCCAATGGGAGCATCAGCATGTGCACCTGTGAGACAGGAATGGGAGAAACCCTGTGATTCTGGAAGAGCACTGCTTTTGACTTCCCTTAACAAACTTGCCTGCTGATTTTATTTTGTTATTCTTCAGAATACGGCAAAGAAAAGAGTGATCCTCTATAATAAGTTCCTTATCCTTTAAAAATTCATCCAGTAGCATTTTTTATGTATTTCACACAGTTAATATAAAAATAGAAAGAGAACATACCTCTGGATTTGTATCAGCCTGTGTGAAAAAAGCAGGTTTTGGTCCTGGGATCTGTGGAAATGCTGCCTTCCAAAGGCCAGTCCTGGAAATCAAAATGTATTGAACACAAAATTAAAATTGAATAACTGTATATGTGACAAAACCATTGCACCCTTGCACCTCTTATCTTTATCTTCAGTCTTAGAAGCAAATTGAAAAATATACATAATCTCAACACAGAATGAACGCATATCAAGAAAACATTACTAATTTGGATGGTAATAGATTAATTTTTGATTAAAGATTTAATAGTAGTAAATTTCCTTCTTTGAAAGAAAAAGGAATTTGTCCTATGTCACTACAAACAGTGAAAAGTGGGGGTAAAAATTTTAACAAGTTGAGAGAGCAATATCTTCTCTGAATTACTGTATATTTCTATGAAAAGTGCATCATATAGTAGAATATCCTTTTTCTTTCTGTTTCTGTTTAGTTTATGTGGTTAATTTTACTTATCCTACAGAGACGCCTCCACATTATTTGTTTAAGAACTTTAGGTGTTACACATACCCACAGAAAATAAAATAAATGCATAAATTAAGTTTACCTTTTGCAGAACAAAATTGTGATGATTGCCATTAAGAATGTTGCAACTGCTACTACAAGTAAAATCCATACAGAAAAGGATATAATTCCTTCATTTCCTGAAAGAGAAACATTAATATTAATAATAACAATAATAATAATAATAATAATAGTTGTTGTTGTTGTTCATATGAGGAATAGATCATAGAATTGTAGAACATAGAATAGTGTGACCTTTAGAGATCATCTAATTCCAGCCACTCTGCCACAGGCAGGCATGCCTTTTGCTAGACCAGGTTGCTTAAAGGCCCCAACCTGGCTTTGAATACTTTCAGGGATAGGACATCCACAACCTCTGTGAGCAATCTGTGCCAGTGCCTTATCACTCTCATAGTGAAGAATTTCTTCCTAAAACCTAATCTAAATCTATGCTCTTTCAGTTTGAAGCCATTCCCCATTGAACTATCACTACATGTCCTTGCACAAAGTCCCTCTCCAGCTCTCTTGTAGACACTTTAGGTACTGGAGGACTGCAACAAGGTGTCTGGAGCCTTCTCTTTTCCAGGTTGAACAACCCAAACTCTCTCATATTGTGAGAGGTGGTCCAGCCCTCTGATCCTTCTTGTGACCCTCATCTGGACTCACTCCAACAAGCCCATGTTCTTCCCATGCTGAGGATCCCAGAGCTGGATGCAGCACTCCAGGTGGTGTCTCATCAGAATAGAGCAGAGGGGCAGAATCCCTTCCCTTGCCCTGCTGGCCACGCTGCTTTGGATGCAGCCCAGGATACAATTGGCTTTCTGGGCTGGGAGTGCACCTTGCTGGGTTATGTCCAGCCTCTCACTCACCAGCACCCCCAAGTCCGTCTCAGCAAAGCTACTGAGAAGCTCTTCTTCCTTCATGCCTCACTGTATTGATACCAGTGGTTGCCCTGACCCAGGTGCAGCACCTTGAATTTGGTCTTGTTCAACTTCATGTTCAGTTGTGTCAAACATCTACTGTGGTGAGTGACTGTGGTGAATGTCAGTCTGAAAGGTTTCGCTTGGTTTAAAAATGAATTCTGTAATTTATCACCTTAGCAGAAATATCTGATGGGAAGAATTAATATTGACCCTTTTTGTCCACACCCTGCAGTAAGCAGGAACTCTCTACAGCTGCAAATGTGTACCCTTTTTAGGTTATTTCCAGTGTTAGAAGGTTAAGAAATTTATTAAGTCTCTTCCTACTCTTCTCTGTAGCATGGTGTGAAGTGAAACATTTGCTAATCCTTTGTATGTCCGTGTGTCCATACGTATGTGGCAATGTGTGAGGCAGACAGGACATTGCAGGGGGAAGAGCAGCCCAGGGCATAGATTTGTTCTTACCAAACTCAACAGGTGCACTCCACGCCCCCCAGGCTGGGTTCACGAGGCAGGCACTGCCAGCTGCTCTCATCTTCAAGAGATACTTCTTTCTTGTATTGGATCTTAGAAATGTGTGACTATTTCCCCCTTCCTAAAATATTCACAAAATCCAGTTGTTTTTCTTTGTTTCATGCTTCAGTGTTGACAATATGCATGTGCCATTTGACAGTGAAACTTTTAAGAGGCTATTGAAAGCATTGCTTATTACAGAAGAGTGCTGTTCCAAAGCAAAAAAACCCAAAAAACCAACCAAACAAACAAAAAAAAAAAATCAACAAAACCTGACACTCACTAAACTTTTTACATTTAGAAACATTTCATTTTTTACACTGTAAAAGTATAACCTGTGATTTCTTATGATAGGGTTTGGTTTATTGATAATTTCTGTAAGCACATAGAGAGGTAGAAAAGCCTCTTGAACCATCTCATTTCAGTACTGCTAGAATTGAGTGATTTGAGGAAAAAATGTCTGTGCACCTGCCTCAGTCTTCACATTATGACTTTTCAGACAAAGCATAACTTTCCGGGCAAACCTATAAAATAAGTAGACGACTGCAATACTTAGAGTTATTAGAATTTACTGCAGCACTCTTGCTCTTGGAGACTTTCTGCATTGAGGTGTGATGTTCAAGCTGCACTGATTAAAAGGAGGTGCAGCATACCTGGATGACAGCCTCCATCCCAAAAGGGCTTTTGTGGCCTATGTTTTCCATAAACAAAATGAAATTCCTAGGATCTTTGCTCTGTTGTCAGTGATGTGTAACTTCAAATTCTGTTCTAAATACTTGAGAGGGAGAGTGGACAATATAATGAAAAATGGAAGACTTTTCAAAATACTTACAGAAAAGCAATAAAGTTCTGCCCTTGAATGTATAATAACTTATATATGCCACGATGATTTAGCAGTCTGACACACTCATGAAATCCATAGATAAGAATCCCATAAAGCATAGGACACTGAGCACATACTGATATAAAGGTATTTGCATACTATTTACTTCTCACAGTTGACAATGAAATGAACATGTATTGCTGATTAATAGAAAAAAAAAAGACTCACTTGTATAGAAGTATATATGGGTTTTCCTTTAAGATTAGCCTGTAAGTTGAGAAAAAAAAAGCAACTAACTTTATTTTTATCATTGCTTGCTTTGTGTTTTAATAATAATTAATTTTTATCTACTGTCCCATTTTTCTGCTTTTTTCTCTTTTTATGTACTTCATGGTTTGTTCAGAAGAACTAATGTTTTCTCTAACATTTAGTATCTAATATTTAATTCATCTGCAATGCCAAGTTTATATAGTAATTAATTCTGCTATGGAAAAATATTTGTTTTCCTTGTAATCACAGCTGAGACAGAAATTTTATTTCAGATTGGTAATTAAACTGAAACACAAGCAAACCAGACCTGAATGGAAACTCTAAGTTTATTCTTACATGCAACAGGGAAAAAAAAAAGAAGATTAAAAAATCTGTGAAATAAACTTTTTAGTTTACATCTAATGTTTTAATTTTACAATAAATATGTAATTACAAATACTAAGTAAATATTGTTTTGTTTTCTGTTAGATGAAAATATTTGTGACTGGCATGGGTTCACAGATATTTTAGGCTGCCCTCCACTACATTTTTGATAGATAGAATATAATTTGATCATCTTTTCTAAATAGCCTTCCCATAAATACCACAAGGACAACCTCCTCAGAGCACAGGAATCATAGAATCAAAGAATTGTTTAGCTTGGAAAAGACCTCTAAGACCGTTGAGTACAACCATTAACCCAGCACTGCCGTGTGCACAACTAAACCATGTCTGCAAGCGCCACATTGCAGGGTTAAATGTGTAAGAATGACAAGGAGAGAGGTGATGGAGGTACAGCAATAACCCACATATTGCTTATAATGAAACCTTTAATGCTTTGTTAAGATTACTATTCTACATTGCAATATATTGTTCCTTATGTTGCCTTTGGCTGGATTTCCCCAAAACTTGTGTATTATGTGCTCTACCCTAATCAGCCATGAGCTTTTTGTGTGATAACTCACAAGGTTATTCATGTAGGCATCACACTTGGTGAGGTATCTCACAAACTCAAGCCCATTGTCCTCTGCCAAGGACTGCTGCTCCACAGTGCCAGGGATCTCTGCTTGCCCCTGTACCTCACTCAGGAAACTACTGGGGAACCCTTGCTGGGATGCTGAGGTAATAAAAGTCTTCTGACCATTGCTGTGTGCATTGTGCTGGTGTATCTGATACCTTATCTGCTCGAGTCCAGGCAGGCACTGCAGCTGGTGGAGGCCAGTCCAATTCTGGCACCTGGACTGAACATACAGCCACATGGATTGAGCGCTTCAAGGGAGGGTGATTCCATCACTTTCCTGAACAGCTTTCTCAAATGCCTGACCACCCTAATATTCAATCTAAACCTCCTCAAGTGAAACTTGAGGCCTCCTCCTCTCATCCTGTGGCTTGTTTCCTGGGAGAAGAGACTGACTCCCACCTGGCTACAACCTCTTTTCAGGTGGATGTAGAAAGCATTAAGGTCTCCCCTGAGCCTCCTTTTCTCCAGACTAAACAATCCCAGCTCCCTCAGCTGCTCCTCATAAAACTTGTGCTCCAGACCCTTCACCGGCTTCGTTGCTGTTCTCTGGGCACACCTGAATGGTCCATTCTAGTGTGCAGAAAATCAAGCAAGTGTGCCAGAGCATGGCAGGACATGAAGATGGAGTCTGAACTTGGAGACACAAAGGAATTGTACAAAAAGTAGAAGGG
The DNA here is from genome assembly GCA_013397795.1 of Orthonyx spaldingii. Taxonomy (NCBI): domain Eukaryota; kingdom Metazoa; phylum Chordata; class Aves; order Passeriformes; family Orthonychidae; genus Orthonyx; species Orthonyx spaldingii. The sequence continues at coordinate 119,393 of VZTJ01001957.1, forward strand.
ATTTCGTAGGAATACAAAAACATTCTCTGTCACATACAGAAATGGAGTCAGGAAAGACAAAGCTTAGCTGGAGTCATGACTAGTGAGAGAGGTGAATGCAAGAAAGTTTTTGATGAGTTCATTGACAACAAGAGAGGTTAAGAAGAAAGCAGGTCTGTTGCTTACTGAATTGGGAGAACTTAGTCACAAATGACATAGGGGAGGTAAAGGTATGTGGTGCCTTTTTAGCTCAGTTTTCACGGATAAGTTTTGCCTCTGGTTTTCTCAGATATGCTGATCTATAAAGTCTTAACAGAAACATCACTGAAGAAGAAACATTTTTTCAAACATGACAAAATGTGATTGAAATTATGTTACTCACGATGTTATCCTTTTTTAATTTTTTTATTTGCTCCCAATGCAAGAAAATTCAATTGGGAAAAGTAAAGTTTAAAGACTGACTGTAATACAACATTTGTTGGTCACAGTGTATTGGTAAAACCCCACAAGTTTAGACCTAGCAGTGATAAAGAAATAAATTTGGCAGAAGAATCTTTTATGGGTAAATCCTCCAAAGATATGATTATAGTTTCATCTTATAAGTCTCAAGGGAGCTTATGCTGCTCAATTACTAGAATAATTGCTGGATCTTGACATAATTAGCTAGGTGAAAACTGCTAATGATTATGAAAAAAAAGCTAGAAAATTCAGACAGGTGTGAATTGAGTATTCTTTATAAAATGAATATTACCTATATTAAAAGTTATTAAAAAGTAAGTATTAATTTACTGCAATAGACTTTTCTTCTGTCACACAGAGTTTTCAATAAGGTTTCTTTGTTGCAACAGCCAAGTGATTCAGAAAAGTAATGCTGTTTCATGGCAAATAGTTGGGCTTGCAAAAAAAAACTCATCTGTGAAATAGCAAGTCCAATCCAGACTAAGAAATTACAAATTTCAGAAACTTAGGGAATGCCTTCGGTCAGCCACTAAGTGGGTGCCCAAATCTGGTTGCACTTCAGAAAGATTTTTCTTTGTAGTCCCCATCTGCCACCCCGTGGCCTTTTGATGCAATTCTGCCGCAGTGGTTTACGTCTACTCTTGCAGTGTAACGCGGCAGTCTCACTCCTTCCCTATTGCTGCTGAAAGACTTGCAAAGTCAAGGTCATTCCCCCACTAACCTGTCCTTAATCACACTGCCTTTCTGCTTTCTCTTGCATTTATTTTCCTTTTATTTATCCTTATAAATCTTCAACTTTTGGACCAACAGGTGTGATGCTTATATCTGGATAAGCTATTTGCATTTCATATATGGAGAAATTTCATTCACTTCCATTAACTGAGACTTGTTAAGTGAATGTACATTTCTCTTTTTACTATTTAAATCCCAGCTCTGCCCTTCCGCAGAGATCCAGTCTCCACTGAAAAGGCTCCAATCCAGGGCAACTCCAACAGGTTTTAGCGAAAGAAGTGCCTTTTCTGAGTGTTGTCACAGACAAAGCTGTGATATATTTGAATCTTGATTAACAATGCTTCTCCTCTGGGACTGTCCCAGTCATCCAGTGTATCTCTAGCAGTATCTTACTCAAGGGAGCAGGGATTAAAAAAAGTAAAAATGGAACAGTATGGCATAACAGGATTTGGTATGGACCTGAAAAGGTGCTATGTATGGGGAAGGCTACATCATAGAAGAGAGACTGATTTTCTTTTCATCCATGTGTATTGGTAAATGTAAACATATGATTTAACACTAAGTGGAAGTGAAGACATCCTTACCTTGTACTTTACATTGATTTCATATTTAAAACACTTGTCTGTGTTAGAATGACTTATTTGGGGTCGTTGCCATTGAATAATGCAATCATTTTTAATTTCATCACAGTTGACTGTGATGTTTGATGGAGGCATGAGCTTTTCTGAAATGATATAAACAAGAATTCGAATAATTAAAATCACTTGATCTCTTTAAGAGTTGATGAAAGGGAGTGCAATTGAAAGTTGCACCTCTATGAAGAAAGATACTTGTTTGTATCTATTTTTCTTAGGATCTGTTAGAAATAGTCAAGAGACTAAAGTTTTCTATATCATGTACACAGGATCAGAAAAAAAAGGGACTAAGACAGGGAACATGATCTAGGAGCATACAAAGGTACAAACTCCCTCAATTTACTTTTCTAGATGAATAAGGTAGAGTACTGTCTTGGTTTTAAGAGCATGTTTATGCAGATGAAATAGCTGCTGCTATCCCTAAAGTAAGAAATTCAAAGATTTTTTTTCTTTTTTTTTTTTTTCTTCATAATGCTTCTGTGACATGGTGTTGCTTTCATGCTGTTGTGAACTATGCAGTTTATTCCCTCTTTGCAAAAGAAATAGCCATACAAGTTTAAGAAAGACACTAAATTTTTAATAGTTTAGTCAGCTTCTTCATGTATCTCCCCTCACTTCACAGAGGTAAGCAAAAGTATGAGGACCTTTATATTTTGATCATTGTTAATGACTTGATTATTGGAATAACAAAAGACAGTCACTCATGGCAGAAAGGGTGACAAAAGGCTGATAGATGAAAGCTTAATATCAGCTAGACTACTACTTTACACCAGTCTTTAGGGAAAGGCTTAGCCTGTTTGTGATGGGCTACTTGGTCAAAGAACAATCTTGTTTTATCTGCCATAAGTGATATTACAGCTCAGTTTCTTCTTATCGGATGAAACCTTTTTTGTTCATTTTTTTAGCACAATACTAAAACCAGTGTGACATTTCCAATGAGATTTTTCTGCTGTAAAAGTAACTGCACAGGATGCTTTCAAGTACAGCACCACATACGTAAGGTATGTTGTATGTGAATGAATTAATTTACTCCAGGGTATGGTGTTCTGTATGTCATCCCCACTGGCAATGAAAACCTGAAATCAGTGCCCAGATAAGCTTCTAAAAAGTCTCCACTCTCCTCTGTTGAAAGATGTTTGGCTATCACTGAAAGGGTAGCAGGGGAAAGTACAGTTTTTTAAGTCTTGTGGACCTTGCCTGAGAAAAACCTAAAACCCGTAAGGGTAGATTGCTAAAGAATCTGAGACAGAATGCAGCTATGGAGCTTTCCTGTTTAATTCTACTCTTTGTCATTTTCTTGAGGAGGCCACAGTCTCTTAACTCTATGTGAGACAGGGTACATGGTTCCTTCTCAGGGATAAATGCTCTACTATTTTCATACAACAAATAAAATAAAGCTGAAATAAGTTATTTACTTACCAATTTTATACAGGTCAATGTACTCATCATAGAACTGGATCAGGGAGTCTTTGCTAGACCCGTTCATGAAGAAGTAAGCCTTTTCACTCCCTATGCTCACATTTTGGAAGATACATCCCAGATTTCTGCAATTTTCATCTTTAATGTAGAGCTCACATTCCATCTCATTGTCCTCTCTGCATACAGTGAGATATTTTGGTTAAACATTGGCACTGTGACAGGTTGAATGAGAATTCAGAATTCCCTGGCTTACATAGACCTACTCACCTTGATTTCTGCCAGTAGAGAAAATACTGTGTATCTGCTGGAGCATCCCTTCCTGTCTGCCAAGTGCAGTTCATGAGGAAAATGTTATAAATCACACAGGAGAAGTTTTCAATGCCTGACCCATTCATGCCTGCAAAGACAGGAATATCCGTGATGAGGAAAAATCATGTGACTGCTCTAAGCTGGAGGATCATGAGACACTCTTAGGTATGTTAGACTCCAGCTGGTTATTGCTTGGGTTAGGAATGAATTATTTCATTTCAGTTCCTGACACCGAAAGGTAGTTGCCCTGACAGATTCAATGAAGAATTTTTTATGGATAAATTCTCCAAAGGTATGATTAGAGCTGCAACAAAATTATTTGTGTGAAAAAACCCCTGGTGATCTCAGGAGCATTGCATAAACTTTATAGACATACATTGGGTGACTGCTATTTTAAGGTCTAAAAATTGGTTTTCTATCTCCCATATACAAAGTTAAGGATGAATAGATGTCAGGCAGGTGGGTAAATAGCTTGAAGCAAAAAGTATCAAAATAGGTCACAGCAATATCCATCAACTCAAGTTACCCAATGTTGAATATGCTAAGTTTGCTGAGGGTGTTAGTTCATGTGCTGTCAAGGATGTATATCAGATAAAAGGAAGAAAACCTTTACTGTGAGGGCAGTGAGGCAATGTAACAGGTTTCCCAGAGAAGCTTGGGTGCGCCATTCTTGGAAGTGTTCGAGACTGGGTTGGCTGGGGCATTGAGCAACCAGGCCAACTGGAATGTGTCCCTGGAGGGGTTGGGACTAAATGATATTCAAGGTCCTCTCCAACCCAAATCATTCTGTAAATATGACTCTATGATTGATGAACAGTCTCTCACTTCTAAAAATCCAGTATCAAAACCAATAAAAAATCAAAATTGTGTCTAGCATCTTTCTTTGCATGGGGCAGGTACTTTATTTGAAAAAAAAAACTTCTTTCAACTTAGTTCCATATATTCCTCTGACAGCTTTTTAGATTTTGTCTGGGACATCACCCCTCCAGTTCTGGACTTCCTAGAGACTCAATAAATACCTTAGCAAACAAAAGAGTTGGAAAGAAAAAGATGGACCTACCTTCTATTTCAAAATGTCTTTACCTCGTTTATCTTTCTATTATAGTCTTCAGGTTCAGAGAAGATGGAAAGACTATATTTTAAAAGGCTGTATAACTATAAATAGGACTGTGTCCCTTGCTGCTTGTGTTTTGGGGAACTGTCTTAGCATCGGAAGTGTTGCAAAATAAATGTTCATCACTTCCCCCCTGATTCATAGCAAATTTTTGTAATTGCCCAACTCAGGACTCCTTATAACATGAAGAAGAAGTTAGCTGGTTAAATTTCCCCTTTTTTTGCACCAGAGTATGCTGGTACTTGGGAATCCAGCAAGTGCATAAAAATATTTACTTTTACAGGTATTTCTCTCTGGCTCTAAACAATACTGAGAAGTACAAAGCATCTCTCTCTGCATGCCATCTCTGGGGGATAGAGGATGGTGGTTCTCCATGGAGGGCATCAGGGTAAGGCCTGGTAGTCCCAGACCACCCCACCTCCAGCCCAGATCAGGGCAGCTGTGGACCCAGGGCAGCCCCAGCCCTGACCACCAGCACCTCCTCGGGGACTGGGATGGGTCATGGGTCTGAGGGTGGGTCCAGCTTGGCAGGGCCCATGTCTGGGCAGGACAGGGCTGTGGGAGACTGGCCCTGCTGTGGTATCACTGGGCAGGGGCTGATAGATCCAGGGGACAGTTGTGGGATTCTGGGCTCTGGGCAGGGTGTGGGAAGCTCTGGGGTGTGGGCAGAGATAGCCAGGCCTGTGGGGATTTTCAGGGAGATGACAATGCAAACTGTAAATGTTCTTTAAGCAGATGGAAAAAGGGGATTTCTAATCTTGGGTATGATGTCTTCAGACAAGATATATCTCTATCAAAAAGTGTGATGTGGGTTTGTCCTCTGTCCATTTCTCCCAGTGTGCAAATAGCCAAACCACAAGCCCCTACTAAAACACAAGAAAAAATGCAGGCTGTAAGCATCTGACTACAAATATCCACTCCAGGCCCTGCTGTTGAGTATTTGTTACCTTCTTGGGTCACAGCTATGCATTTTCTAAAGAAGAGGGCTATTATAAACAGTATAAAACATCAAAAGCTGCCTTATACCCTGAAAGACTTTGTTCCAGAGCAGACAATGTATTTTGCTTAATATGGAGATTTAAAAATCCATGTAAAGCAATTTCATTTTCTCACATTGAAATAGAAGCATCACTAGAAAATATGACATTTTTCAAACACCAAGACCTGTCAACATTTTCCTCTTAAAAACAGGCAGATCCTTTCTGCTTGGAGTTTAAAACCTGTAGGAAAGAGAACAGTCCATGTACTTCTCTGCCACTCCCATTTCTTGGCTATTATATTTGGAAAAATTCTCCTGTTGCCCAACAGTCTTCCAGGATGCTCCAGGAATTGCTTTTATCAAAATGCCAAGGTCATTCATATTCTACAACTTCTTTATTGACACATGGGATGATTTAGCTATATCAGGAGTAGTTCTTATATCTCGTCTATTTCTACATAACTAGAATACAGTTATTTCCAACAGAGGAAGCCGAAGGTAGTGCAGTGCTGATTTTCCTTGGAGACAAAGAGGACTTACTTTCTAGAGACACAGAAATGCCTGGGCTCATGAGTCTTTCTGCTTCCTGAATTCTGGCTAGAGTGTGAGAATGGTTACTGATGAGCTAGAAGTGGACAGTTGTTTCCTGGGTTCATTCTCTTACATTGATTGTAAATATTAGTTATACTGGGTTGTCACTGAGGCCAGCCAACACCACAAAATAAACATCTGACCTGCTTTCTTCTCCTCAATTCATGCAGTACAAAGTGAACAGGTGTAGCGAAGCAACTCAACTCATCATGTTAGAAACTTTTTGACTGCAAAACTATTTTCTACCAAAAAAAAAAATAGGAGAAAGAATCTACCTCACTTTTGCTCACATGCAGTACTAAAAGCATAGAGCAAGGCATAAAAAAGAACAAATGCATTAAGGGTCACTCTATGTTTGTGTTCATGCATTTGATCATATCTGTTAATAACTTGGTGTTAACTGAGAACACAAACAACTCACTTTGAGCATCCAGAACTTAAAAAACTGCAGTCATCTATAGAATCAAGAATCATGAGAGAATCAACAGATGCTTGCCTGGTCTTTTGTGGTTTCAGAGGTAAAGATCTAAGGCAATGGTGGCTTTATGAGGACCAATTCATGGATGTTCACTCTCTTCATATGCTAGTAGAGAATAAAAATATGACAGAGTTTTTCTGAAGCATATCTATGAGACAAAGAGTGGGAATGATGAGGACATGTGTATAGGTGGATATTCTACCAAAAAGCAGATTTAGTCAAATAAGCAGTTCATTTTGGTAAGAATCACTATGACTATCCCTATCACACTATAGATGTCAACAGACAAAGCAACTGAAAGATTGGACATCAGGTCTGAGCCCATGATAGTCATTCAGAAGTAAAAGCAGTCCATTGTCAGAAGTTTCATTGTGCTTCCTATTAAATAAATTCCATACTTAACCATGCAGGTATTTTTTGAACACTGCCTGTACTGTAAAGACCAAAGAAACGACTTCTGATCACAAAGAATGAAAAACCCCACGGTTTATTGTGTCCTCATCTTTAGAAGAAAGCACTCAATTTTGTGGTGGTAACATACTGCATTTCATGGAGAAGAGTAGTGACAAGCACCTAAGTAATAAAATCAGAGCCATAAGAAATGTCACGGAGAGTCAAATGGGACTCTGGAAAATTAAGGAAGTCAGAGGTTTTGTTCACCTGCCTTTCCTTCCTTCCACTCTGAAGATCTCTTGAGCATGCAGAGAAGGCAGCAGGGAAGCAGTGTGTTTTTGTGTGCTCTCTCAGATTATATATCTCTGCAATACAATGAGGAAGACTGGAGTTTGAGGTTTTGGGATTTGGATACTTTGTTTTTAAACTGCAATATCCTGCAGTAAAACAATCCAAACAGCCCTCAAACACAGTGCTGTTTTTGCAGAAAAGGGAACTGTTCTACCCAGGGGATTTCTTTTCTATATTTAGGGTAACTCCTTACTTAAGGCTTTCAAAAATGCAAACAAATTAAAAACATTTTAAAAATTCCTAAGCACCCTACTGAGGGTGCTACCAAAGACTGTCATCTTTCAGAGGCCAGAAAACTTGAGTGGCCTTGCTATGACCCATGAGTTGAAAGCAAAATGAGAAGAAGAGAAACAGAAAGAGAAAGAATAATAAAGGAGAGAAGAGAAACCTGGGCAGAGACACTAGGGCTTTTTACAGATTTTTGGCTCTAAGAGGAGTAAAGTCATTGCAGAAACAGGATCAAACCCAACCTTTCTTAAAAATCACAAAACCTTGAATAATTTATTGCTCCAACAAAAACAGGAGTGTTCACAAGAACTGTCTAGGTGTGTTGCTGTACCGGTATGTTTTGTAATTAACAGCTTTTGCATATGTCACAAAAATACAAATGGTAGAAAAGACCCTCAATTTTTTCCTTGCAGAAAGGACTTTCTAGTTTTTAGCACAGAACCATGTGACAGCCATAGGAAACCAAAAGAAAGGACTGCTTCATGTGTGAGCATCCAAGCCGCCTAGTTAAAAGGTTATAAAGCCTGACCATTCTTTCCCACTGATTTTGGGATCTTTGTCCAGGATGGGAAAGTGGTACCTTAGTCCCACGCCTACTACCTCCTCCACTGTTTCACGGATATGATTTATGCTTTTTCTGATTAGTGTGCTGGTAGTGAACAAGTTTTCTTAATGACTTTGCTGTCTCAGCAACTTTCACAATGAAAGCAGTGGGGATGTAAGGGGTGCACCAATGGCCATGATCAACTCTGAGTGAAGCAGGATGGAGAGGATCCAGTAGACTGTATCTGTTTAATTGTCCTTAGATTAAAGTAAGTGTTGGCTTTAGCTGTCCACAGTTAATGCAGGTGCTTTTATCTTCTGGCAATTATAACTTAAATAGAAGGATCCTTCTCTAGCTCTGTTTTAAAAAGACATTCAAAATAAGTTTATTGAAAGTTCATTTAGAAACAAAGAACCATAGAAAATTTAGTTTCAAAGATGGTCTCTTGACAGTAACCTGGTCTGGTGGAATTTTATCACTGAGAGGACTTTATGTACCATGAGAGGATTTCAGCTGCTTGAGATGACTTTAACCATCTTGAGACTTGATGGAAGCACAGACTCATAGAAAACCATGAGTTGGAAACGACCCACAAAGATGATTGAGTCCAACTCTTAGTCCTGTTCAGGACAGCCCCAAGAATCACACCATGTGCCTGAGATTGTTGTCCAGATGCTTCTTGAGCTCTGTCAGGCTGGTGTTGTGACCACTTCCTTGGGGAGCCTGTTCCAGTGTCCAACCACCCTCTGTATGAGGAACATTTTCCTAATACCCAACAGAAGCCTCCCCCGACACAACTTCAGACCATTCCCTTGGGTCCTATCACTGGTCACCAAAGAGAAGAGATCAGTGCCTGCGCCTCTATTTCCCTTCACAAGGAAGTTGTAACTGCAATGATGTGTCTCCTCAGTCTCCTCCAGGCTGAACAGACCAAGTGACCTCAGCCGCTTCTCATACGGCTTCCCCTCAAGGATCTTCACCATCTTCATAGCCCATCTTTGGACCCTCTCTAATAGCTTCATATCTTTATTATGTTATGGCACCCACAATTGCACACAGCACTTGAGGTGACGCCGCCCCAGTGCAGAGCAGAGCGGGACAATCCCCTCCCTTGCCTGGCTGGTGATGCTGTGCCTGATGCCCCCCAGGACACGGGTGGCCTCCTAGCTGCCAGGACACTGCTGACTCATATTCAGTTTCATGCGAATGACAGGCCAAAATATGTGATTAGCCTTCAAACTGATGGTTTTCTCTCATCTCTCCTTATTAATTGGAGGATTCAGGCTGTGATGCTTCTGTTTCATCCAGGTGTTATAAAAACACACAACCTGCCTGTACCGTTTGCAATTAGCAAGTGGCAGGCTTCTGCTGGAGAGTTCAAATGTTCAATTTCCAACATTTCCCACTCCATACATATACACATATACTTCTGCTACCTGTTAGCAATCATATATTAAGTAATTTTTCCATCTAACATAGATATGAAGGGGTGAAAAACGGGAGGCAACAAATAGACTTATGAGAAAATTGTATCCTGAACTCTTTAATAGTACTAATTTTGTATGAGCAAGTGATCTTTCTTAAGAGTCTTGGTCTTGGCTGGTTTTCAGTGGACTTTCATACAGATGTGAAATTTTGTTCCCAATCACAATCTCAATGTGACTGTACCTTTTTTGAGACACTAAACCGCTGGAGATCCTGAATAAACCCCTTAAGTTTGGTTGTTCTTACTTATTCTTTCTTTCTTTATTTTCAGCATGGTTATGAAAAACAGTATAATAACTTCCAAAGCAATACTGAAATATATTTTTCTGAAATACTGAGGTGTTCATCATAATTAAAAACAGAAATAGTCCAAACTTCAACTGTTTATAGAAAATGCAACCAAATACAAAGAGGCTTTTAAAGATAAGATCTTAGAGAATTGTCTCCATAGTCAATGCTCTTCTCCCTGCTTCCAGGGCTGAGAGAATATGAAAAACCTGTTAATTTTTGCCAACAAGATAAATATGCTTGAAAAAAATCAAGTTGCTCATTTCAGTTGCATTCCATCACTTCTTCAATATTTGTTATTTCTTCAGTTCCATGTTTTTCTAATAGATTCATATATTCTGTCTATTAAAGGAAGAATAAAACATTTTGTTAGTGTTTCATGCATGAGGTTAGTCACAAGGTCATGGTTTATGAATCTCCTATCATTCAGAGTTGTTATTTATTGTATAGAAGCTGTAGCAGGACTCTGTCAAGTAGAAGACCAAAGTAGACATGTCTAGATCTGCCCTCCGTATAGCTCCCAAAGAGGAACAAAAGATCTTTCAATTAAAAAGCTGGAAAATTCATCTTTTAAATGATAGAAAAGTTAACATGGTGAAGAAGAGAAAGCAAAAGGATTTACAAAAGCTTGCCAGTAATTCAGTGTGTCCCTGAAGACAAATTTTGGCTTCCAGACCCGCCTGCAGCCAACCCAAAGACTTTGCAAATTGCAGAAAACTGCAACATGCTCTCTAGAAGGGCAGTTCCTTCAGTGTCTTGTCTGCTTGTTTCTTCTCACGAGTCATTCCAGTGTTCCACATAAGTTAACACCTCTCAACATTCTGCTCTACTTTCTTGCTTACCATACCCTAGAAACATCTCCTCCTTTAGCATCTTTGCCAAATAATTGCATGGGCCTCAATATCTATGTAAAACTTCTTTAGATTTCTTTGTCCCTTCTCTCCCCACCTGATTCTGCATTATTATTGTGCTGAGAAACTCACATTCAGTATTATTCTAGTGATAGCATATGGCTTATAGGGAGAGCTGAGTGAAACTATATATTTTCTCCAATGCTCCAAGTAGATGGATGACAATTATTCCATAATGGAAAAGGTAAAACAGACAAGTTATTTGCATATGGACCCTCTCTTTCCACATCCCAAGAACAAGAAAAAGAAATAAAATCGATTTTAGCTTGTGTACATCTTTCTGACACTTAGGCCATACCTTTGAGACGAAATTTTTTAATTTTCACGCAAATGGAAAGAAAACATACCTGCAAGTCCATTGGAGAGGACTCATGGAATGGGTCTCTTGGCTGTGGTACTGTAGCAGATGTTTTTTTCAAATAAGCCCTTCTACAGAGACAAAAAGGTTTGGTGAAGAAAATATTTAGTATGCAAACATATGAATACATACTATATAATAAAGCTCCTGAGGTATTATTTTATTTCTTTAAGACATAAGGAGTATTCTTCTAATACAAAAGTAGCTAAAAATTACATAGGCTGAATACAATGTTATAATTTTGTTGTTCAGAATTGGAATAACAAGAATTTATTTTATGACTTACTAAAGCCTCATAGGAAGTTACTTTTTAAGTATATGAAAAGGAAATGTAGTCAAAACATGGATACAATTGCATATCCCACCCATCTACATTGCAGGGTCTGATGGTAGGAAAGAGGTACCAATGTAAGGCCTTGTCACAGTATTGGAAAGCACTGTATTTTATTAATCAAGTGGATAAGAAAGTTGGGAATCAGAAGTATAGAGCATATTTGAGGAAAATCCAGCAGATGATTCTTAGTTTAGCTCAGTGCCAATTTTCTCCCTCCCTTGTCTCCTTTAAAAAGAAGCCAGAAATTTTCTTTTGGGGGAAGAAGTGTTATTTCAACTACAGAATAAAAACTTTGCACAAGAAATAAGGCTTACACTGTCATGCAGAGAAAAAGTATGAGACCTGCTGCCAGCCCTGGTATCAGAAATAGCATATACGATGAAGTAGATGTAAGTTGTTGTGTTCCTGAAAATCAAGCAATCATCAAAGTGTTGGTTAGCATCACAAGACACAAATGATTGCACAACTATGTGCAATTTGCTTTGCATCAGAATGTCAAACACTGTATGAAGGGATGACTTCTTTAGCTTAGCACCTCACTGCCACGTAGCATGTGAAGGAATAAGATGGCTGACAGCATCTGGACTGTCTACAGTAACACGAGACCTGAGGAACTGGGTGCTACAGAGTATTTAAATATCCAAGGTAGCAGAGAGCAACAGCAGGAAAAAGCAGTTTATAAAGTCAGGAGTAAAGATGGAAGATGTAAAACAGCTGGCAACAGACCTCAAAAAGGTCTATTTTATTCACTATTCCCATGCAAGAACACTGTCTCCCAAGAATGCTTGGAGAACTCCCTAGTATTAGGAGATATGCCAATTCTTCAACTCTCTTTGTCCTAATAAATTAGTGTTCAATTGTCAATGTGTTTCCATCTGTAAGCATGAAGAGAAAAATGAGGTAGACAGGTAATAACTGAACTAGGTCAAGGAAGGGATTTTCATTCTTACCAAACTCCACAGGAGTACTCCACTCTCCCCAGCTTGAGCTTACAAGACAAAAGCCTGCATCTGTTGCTCTGATTTTGACGCTGTACCTTTTTTCTGAGCTGAAACTTTCATATAGGTAGGAGTTACTTTCAATGATTGCTTCCTAAATGCAAAACAAGTAGAATGAGAATTTTTGTATTATTTTTATATAATTATGATAAAATTTTACATTTTACAATTATATAATCTTTCTGTAGACAGACTAGAGTAAAATAACAAGTAGAAAAATACCCCTTAATAAATGAGATTCTTTCATCCTAATTCCTCTTGTTCGAATATTTCTGTTGCTGGGTAACATGAAGATGAAATTTGCCATATGTTTCCCTGGCTCCTTAGACTCTGCTAAGCAATGAGACTTCAGGAAAAAAGTTCTTTAAAGATCTGGCACTTCATTACAGTGGATATTTTCAAAACTGAAGTAGAGTTCAACAGCCAGATTATACAGAAGTGAAAAGTTGATTTTTTTTTTCTGCCATCTTTATACTGGCTTAATCTTTGAGGTAATATATTCTTGCCCCTTATGTCTCATTCCTTTTCAGAGAGCATTAATAAAGAAAAAATTCTCAACATTTTTTGTGTCAAAGTGTTACACAGAATCATGATTCATATTTTTGCATATATATGAATTTGCTAGGAAGTGAAAAAGATGTAAAATGGAAGATTTTGTGAAGTAATATCAAGCTCCATATGTGCAGATGTTTTTGTACTACATTTTATAAACAGCTTAAAACTTCAGATTTAGAAAACTTATCAATAAAGAACATGTGTAGTACAGATGTTTTGTACTACATTTTATAAACAGCTTAAAACTTCAGATTTAGAAAACTTATCAATAAAGAACATGTGTAGTACATTGAAACAGGTAATGTGAAACAAAACTAATTTGGTTGGAGTATGCTCTGATATAGAAGACATTTCAATATAGCATAAAGGTTAGATTAATACAGACTTACTATTTTAGATGTGGTTTTGATGTTTGTCTCAGCATCAGCCTAGCAATAAGAGAAAAGTTTAATTTTTAAGATTATTCTTTTTGTTATTTTGTTATTTTTAGGATTAGTTTTTTTGTTATTGTTGTTCATTCTCTCATGAATGTTTGATTTTCAGAAAAAAAAAAAAGTGTATGTAATATTTTAAATGACTTCTTTTAAAGACTTTGAAATTAGGCTGTTCTTCCTCTACGTTGTTTTTCTTCACCACTGATGCTCTGAAATATTGCACCATTTAAATTTGATTGCAGAACTGAGTATCAAAGCACTAAACAAAAAAAAGGCTCAGGTTGACAAAATATTTATATTTTACTTGTTACAACAAAAAATGTAAAATTTACTAATAAATGCAGACAATGTTTTTTCCTTTTTTTTGCCTGTGTAGTTTTTGCATTCTTAAATATTTAATTTAGCTCTGTTATGTCTCCTTTTTTTAAATATTTTTTTTTTTTATTTTTTACTGTTGGAACAACAAGCTCATAAATATTCCTAAAAATATTTTGAACTTTATTTTTTAAGGATGTAATATTACTTTCCATATTCATCCAAGCTTTCAAAAGAAGGGGATGAAAACAGGGTACTGGTTGTATGGTGTTACGTGTGGAAAGAGACATACAAAATGCTATTAAATGTCATAATTATTCTTACCTTGTTTTCTATGACAATTTCATATTTGAAACAACTATTTTTGTTCACATGACTTGTGCGAGGTGGTTGCCACCAAATACTACATCTGTGAGAAGCTTCTGTACAGTTCACTGTGACATTTAATGGAGGGGTGAGTTTTTCTACAATAGTATAATCAGAAATACTGTTGATTAGTAATAGCTCTCTTCACTCTGCCATTTTAAAAATATAGGTAGTTGTTCAAGCAACTGGTCTAAGAAGATGTAATGCAGCTTTAGCAGAATTACTATATTCTCCCCATATTCTGATGCAGGACCCCCTGATTTAACATTTCAGTTGAGGAGCCTGGAGCACCAGCTGCAACAGCAAAGAAAATTAAAAAACACAAGCCATTTAGTAGATTTTACTTAATTCAGGATATGATTTATGGAGGTTTGGTTTTATTTCTAGGGTCTGAGGGTTTTTTTAACACTGTGTTCAAATGATACAGATTTTTTTTTATTAACAACATTCTTCCAGTTAAAAAAATGGAAGTTTTTGCTCACAGTGTTAAGGTAACTGATTTTTTTTCATTATGTGGATGAACAGCATTATGAGACAATAAGACCAGCATCTAGATAGTCCCACTCAGGAATCCTTAGCTAGTTAATTCTAAAAGATGACACCTTTTTTTCAGAGAATAAATATTTGACTGAAATGTTCACAATTCTCTGACCGATGATTCCAGATTGTTTCTGTATTCATCAGTTTTTGTCCATTCTTATACTTTAGACTTTGCAGACATCACGACTGAGAAAAAGGAAGAAAAAACCCCAACCTGTTATGAGGAGAGCAATATTTTTAAAATATATGCTTTTTCCCAAGGGTGAATTCTTCATTCCTTTAACATATAACTGGAAATGAAATCAATAAAAAAATCCTTACCAATTTGGTATAGCTCTATATTCGTATCATATGACTGAATGTTTTGTCCACTTCTAGACCCATTTACCAGGAAATAAGCATTCTTATATTTTATTGTCACATTTTGGAATCGACATCCTGTGTGCCTTCCACAATTATCTTTGATGTAATTTTGGCATTCTGTGACATCTTCTTTCCTTTACATGAAATATTATTTCAGAATTAAAAATTGACAATATCACATGTCCAACTAGAAATCAAAATTCCCAAGGTTCAAGCAGACCTACTTACAGTGAGGGCCTCCAGTACAGGAAATATTGGGTATCTTCTGTGGCAGTCCTGCCCACATGCCAGGTGCAATTCATGAAGGAAACATTAAAAATGACACAGACAAAATTTTCAATGGCTGTCCCATTCATGCCTGCAAACACAGAAAGAATATCCCATGTCCACTCTGCAGAAAGACTGAATAACTGCTTAAATAACACAGATCGTTGCAAGCCCATTTTGCAATTTTTGGCTACCTGCTCAGCAAATCTGACTGTATGTTGCTTGGGTCTTGTACTTTTGTCCTTACTTGAAGATGTGCAATGATTTTATTTGTGTTGAGCCATGAGAAATATCTATCCTTATTCCAGAAGCCATAGATGTGACTGGGATTTAACTGTGTCTTCAATCAACTCAAGCACAGTGATTTAGTGGAAGTTAATAACAGAGAGAGTGACCGTGGTGTCTTTTGTTTACATCCCCTGTTTAGCTGAGGCCCAGGCTACAATGAAATATAAATTCCACAACCATGAGCAAGGTTGCAAAGTCCTCTCTGCTTTGCTTGTCTTAGGTGCTCTGACCCTTGATTATAAAGCACTAATAATTTAAAATAAGATGTCCACCACTTTCCTCTGTGTGACAACTGGTTGGTTACAATCTAACCCTGAGACTGTTTCCTGAAGCTAGTCCCAGCAGAAGTGTTGCAATTTTGAAGAGAGAATGACATATTTTTTCAATTAGGAATTGAAAATGGCTGTTAATCTTTTCCAGTACTTTGGATTCAAGGATAGGGCGAATCTTATTAGCACTGAACTTGTTAGAAACAGGGCTGAATATCTACATAATTAGTGTAAAATCAAGACAAAACTGAAACAGAAGTTTATAGCTTGCTTAACTCACAACCTGTACTTACAACGTGAATGAATTCCTTGTGTGTTTCTCCCCTATCAAACGATGAGATCTCCAACAGGAAATTATGAACATTCAGTACCTCAACAACTATCATTGTGAATTGAAGGACTGGGTCACAGCTTTCCAAGACTAATCCAATCACTATTCATTGAGTTTAAGCACCACACACACAACCTTTGCATGTACCTCTCTAGTTAGCCTTAAAATTCCACATCTGATTCTTACATCTTTGGAAATAAAGAGGCATTTTTCAAGAGATGAGAAAGTTATCAAAGTATTCCTGGATTTCTGGAAAACTTTCTCTCTTCCAAGAGGAAGGTTGAAACTTTTTCCAGAGCTTGGTTCAGCAGCATTTATTTCAACAGCAGTGTTGGCCTAAGCATGCCTTGTTCTTTCCCATCCTTCACAGGTCCTTCCTGATTCCATCCTGCCTCTCTGGCTGTGCTAGTGCCACTCCTTGTGGGGCCTTGTAGTGAGCAGTTTTGAACATGTGATCATCATTACAACTAATGCTCCTCTCAGTAGATTTTTCTTTTTGGTTGTTTTTTTCCAACTGGCTTAGCATCCTTTATCAGAAACAGTGGAACAAGGTCATCTGAGATGACAGTGTGGGTTATCAACAAAGACTCAGAGAATAGCTATCTAAGCTATTTCTGTTGTTGTAATAAATATTGACCCTTATCTAGTCACTAGAAGTATCAAAGCTCTCAGTAAAGAGTTGTTTATATCCAATTTATGTGTAAATTTATATATATATAGCAAACTACTTTTGAGAGTTTAGTGATTACAGTATAGTGAGGAGGTGATGGAGAGCTTGTATGAGTTTTCTGGTCTGCCACAGATTCACTTTATGACCCAGGCCAACCAAATCTGTGTACTTCACTTCCTCATTTACAAAACAGATAGAGAAACTTTCTTCCCATGAAAAAATTGCTAGGCAAATGCAGCAGTCTGAGGTATGATCACAGGTGTTGTGCAAGAGTCTTAGAGGGAAGGGCTTCCTCAAGCCTTTAGCAATGTTGTAAATCTATAGAAAAAAGGGTTATTCTGATTGAGGTATTTCTGTGTGAATTTGTTTCGTTCCTGTACTGTAGTTTATAAAGTTTCTATGAAAATTGGCTACTGCTAGGCTCTGTGCTACAGCACAAGCCACTCTCAGTTACTTCTCAGAGAAACCTGAATCCTAACACCCTTCCACAGGGGATAGTCATGTTAGAAATTCAGAAGCTGAAATGCTACTGCAGCATCTAATCTCCTCTAGGTTGATTAGAAAGGTGATTAGATGAGAATAAAAACTGTCCAGTAACCTGCTGATTTTGAGTAACACATAACCATATATTTTATCATATTTTGATCCCACTATGATTTTATAGCCAATGAAAGTAACTTGACAAAAACCCCAAAACTTATACCTTGTTTTTATATGACTATTTTTTTGTTAAGGGAAAGTCTGTGTTGAGTACAGTACATAAAACCAGACCTCTGAGATTTATTTCCCAGCTTTGCCTCTGAAAGATTTTGAAAGTAATTTTTGTCAGATGGAAAATATGAAATTAAATTACTGCTTACATGTTGGATGTGCTATGAGGGTAAAATTATGCCTGCATTCCTGCAACTTTTTCAGGGAATTGTGTATATGAAATCTTCCAAACTATTAAAATCATAAAAGAGAAAAGACACTGACATACTTCCATTCTACTGGTGCCTAAATGCAGTACTCCTAAAGGTGATTCACTTCATAAAGTGATTTTACTCTATGGATACAAAGACCTAAAATCCAAACATTTCCAGTTTGACTGTATTTGCAAGAGAAAGTGACACAGGCACTCTCCAATTCTGTAATGCTTTAACTTAACAAACTTAAAGCTTTAACTTAACAAACATAATACTGCTATGTGGATGAGGCCAGTAATGCTGGAGACTGCAAGTTTTCAAAGATATTTCTACAATTATTTTCAGACTGTAGAAAAAATATGTCATCAAAATATTGGCTAAGACATTAATCAGAAGAAAGCAGGCATTTGCAGGTAGTGTCTATCCAAACCTCACAGTTATTTAAACATTAAATCTAGCAGAAATAACAAAACTCAATATTTCTTTGCCTAGCTACTTTGGAGTAAAAGTAAAGAAAAACAGAAAAGAATAGAAAAGAAAAGCAAAGACAAAAGTAAACCTACCTCCTCCTTGAAAGCCTGTTTCCCTGTGGTGCTTACAGTAACGGAGAACAAAAGGATAGAAACTATGAATTTGCCTTGGTATATGTTTGCATGCTATGACAGTGTCATTTCATTGCCTCATTTCCCTTATCCTTACTTCCGTGAAACCCTATTATTTCACAGGAGGGGGGAAGCAGGGTCACAGGGTCACTCCCTGTCTTGGGAGACAAATAGGTCAGAATAGGAGGAGGCCCTCTTCGTTACTCGATTCACATAGTTTTCACTCATTTCTGTCACACGTTTTTCATATACATGTTTGTACAGGGCACCACCTGAAAGGTAGATGAACATGAGTCTTCCTTCTGGCTTGGGCATAGGTCAGGTACCATTGCTCTAAGACACGCCACTGTTTCCTGCTTATTGCTTAGGGACACTGTCCTGCACAGGGGTATCAACCCAGTGCTCTGGCCATCAAAAGAGCTGTTTTGCACTAGCCAGCCTCATTCCCTGCAGGTGGGTAACAAACCATGTCACCAGTCTCGACAACTTTCCTGCTCCACATGTGTACATATTTTTCTGGGTTGGGTGAATTCAACGCACAGATCAGGAAAAGTTTCTCCATCAGTGCAAATGTCATGAGTGTACCAAATCAACAGTATGTCACTTGTCTGTGCTGGTGTCCTGGAAATGAGAAGCATAGGACCTGCCTTTTCATGTACCCCATTGTACAGTCAGAGTATGGATCTCTCTGTCTTTCTCATCTTTAAATATTTTTAACATGAAAATAAAGTTATTAAAGTAGACAACATCATTTAAATCTGATTACTTATAATGTTCACTGAGTGTACTGATCTTTAGTGTTATATCTCACTGGAGAAGTGGTAAATCATATCATATCTGTCCACCTTCTGTCTGTTTGTATCTTGTACATCTTCTTTCCCATCAGCCTTTATTCTTGTTGCTCTTCTGGGCAGAGGGGGAATAGGTGGGGCATGGTTCTTGAGATGTTTCTGCTTCTAAAGGTCTCGATTCCTCAATTTTATTCATACAATAAACAGCAAGACACTACCATGTTCCCTGCTAAGATATTTCATTTCAGGACCTGCAGAAGTAAAGGTTTTCGTTCTCTTTCTCACTTTCTATTGCAGACACTTTTATAAAATTGGATTAAATTGTTCCCTTACTTCTAAATAATACCAGTTTGCATAAAAGACTCTGCAAGGGACTTTTCATTGGAGGCTTGTGGAGAAAAAAGCAAAAATATATGCAGAATTACTGTGAAAATATAACAATGGAAAGAAGTCAAAGATAAAACATATGCTTCACTTTCAGAGATGTGAAGAATCCTCCATCAAAATTATTTCCGTGAGATTTAGTGTGAACTCCCCAAAGAAAACTGTCCTTTCAGGTGTACATTTGTCTTTTGGTAAAAGGCTTCCCCTGAGATGGCTACCAGGAGAGTTTTATGATTTAGTTTTTGTTTCTTCCTCAGTGATGGCTTCATGTTAGAACCAAAGACTGCATAAAACATTTCACAGGATAAACATGCCAAGAAAGGTTAATTTCAAAAAGAAAACCAAGAGAGTCTCTGAGCCTGGTAGAAGAGTAATCTGCTGAGAAAGTCAAGGGGTGTCAGTAAGAAGAAAGAATTTGCTTAGTTTTTCAAACTTGATGCTTACTATTTCAAAAGATGCTGCTTCTTGAAATCCCTGAAGCAAGAGAAACACCTTCCCCAAGAAAGTGAGGGGCTGAAGCAGACAAATGCCACAGCAAGAGGAACAGTAGTGGCACTGATCTGAGAAGAGCTGTTCTTTATGGCTATTTATAGTACATCAAGCATGTCCATAAATAGGAGATAAACAGAAGTCCACAAATTTTACTTTGGCAAATTGCATTGTGGTTGGGAGACTGAGAGACATTGTGGATTATGAGCCAATGTGTTTCTTCAGTACAAATACTGTCTTCATAAAACAGGAGAGAAGAAACAATTTGTTGTTCTGATTGCTGCTCTGTAGAGGAATTGAAAGAGGTCTGCTGCAGGACTGTGATAATGTTGAGACTTTTGTGACTACTCAACTTCTGTAATTCTTGAAACTGGACCGTGTTCTGTTCTCAGAACAGAAGTATTCTTGGAACCCTGAGTCCTAGCATTAGAGAAGTTGGATGATGGCGTAACTATTACAGTGAATTAGGTTACCGGAAACTGAGCTGAAATAAAAGCCTTAATTTATTTTCAATTAATTTTTCTTAATAATACCATTTTTCTTATAGATTGGAAAATTTGGAACCTTCAATACTTACACAGAGTAAACAATATTCTATCAGTTTCAGTAAAGGCAATTTAACTAATTGTGTGGAATGTAAGACATCATGATTATGCCCAAGATCACCTCTGCAGAGGATTTGGGGTACCACATAGGCATCCCAGTCTTGTCAATTAGAGTCTCATCATCAGTGTTTGACCTAGACATGGATGTTTTCACCAAGCCAGTCAACCTGATGATGAAGTTGTCCTTAGCTACTGTGCAGTCTGAAGGATGATTTGATTTGCTTAATGGAAGAGGAGTTGCATGCCAGAGCAGTATACAGGCATCCTTTACAAGACTAGCACATTTCATCACAAACTTTTTTGGCCAATCTGTATTCTTCTTAAAACTAGAATAATTGTGCAACTTTTATATCACTAGCTTTGTAGCCTTTAATTCAACACGCAACAATTCCACAATTTGCATTTAGTCTTGTTCATAGCTAATGGCAAGAGCGAACATAGAGGTTAATAATCAAAAGATAATCTGTCATTAATTTTTGATTTTGTTTCTCTGGTTTAAACTATTTTAAACCACCTTTTATGTGAAGCAGGAGGGAAAGTGTAAGGAGAAGTTTGCTAGATATGAATTTGTCTGTAAAAGTGCAGAGCTCCAAACATACAGCGTATCTTGGCACAGGGCTATAAGGTAGGTACGCTTGGCAGTTTGTTGTGGATATTACAATACCTAAAAACTGAATTATAGCTCAGGTCCTCCCCGTGTGGTGATGACTCATCCAGACATTTACTTCAGTTTACAGGTATTAATTTTCCTCCTTATTTCCTTTACTTTCATGATTTATCTTGCATGTGCTTGATCCTAGGCTACCATCATGTGGCCGCTTTGAGAATCTTCCCAAGAAACAAAGGCTGATTACTCACCCAGCCTGGAAAGCAGCAAGGCAGTGCCTGCACAGAAGATGAAGGCCACATGTAGCTTTCTGAGAGCATAATTTTGCTTCTTGATAGCACTCAGTCATCCCTTATTTAGATCTGTTCTTTGGTTTGTGTCTGTTTTATTTTGCTTTAATTCTCTCCCCTTGCAAATACAGAAAAAACACACCCTAAATTCAGAAGGAAATTTTTTCTGTAAGTAGCAGCATTGGGTAATTCCATGCATTAAATTCTAAAATACATTTCTGCTCACACACATTTCAAACTCAGTTTCAAATCATCCCTATGTAAATCCTTTCTGCAAGTCCTTCGATATGGTCACCCCCCTAACAGTCTTGCCTCTAGGTTGGAGAGACATCACTTTGACAGATGGATGGTTAGATGGAACCTGCTGGGTGGCCTCATCCAAAGACTTACAGTCAGTGCCTCAATGCCCAAATGGAAATCAGTAACAAGTGGTGTCCCACAGAGGTCCATGTTTGGTTGAGCACTATTTTAGCTCTTCATCAGTGCCATGGCCAGTGGAATCAAGCGCACCCTTCAGTGAGTTTGTGGATGACGCCTGGCTGAGTGGTGCAGCTGATACATTAGAGGGAGGGGAAATATCCAGAGGGAGCTTGATAGGCTTGAGGGATGGGATCATGTAAACTTCATGGAATTAACAAGGTCCTGCACCTGGCAAACCCCAACCTCTGTGAACAGGTTGCTCAGAGAAGCTGTGGATGCTTCTTCATTGGAAGTGTTTAAGATCAGTCTGGGGCAGCGATGTTGAACTAGACAATGTTTAAATGTCCCTTCTAATCCAAACCATTCCATGATTTTGGTATTCTATAAAATATGATTGCAGTGATCACTCTCCAAAGCTCATGTTTCTGAGCTATTATTTCAGACTGTGATTCAAATATTGAAACATCTGCTTCTATATATTTGTAGCTGTCAGGGTAGGAACAGAGATCTCCAGGTCACACAAGGTTATACTGTGAAGGGAAACTTTGCACCAAGTAAAGGTACTTGTACTAGACTACTTTTTATTCATCCAATAACAGAAATAGTACTTTAAAAGAAACTACATGGTTAGTATATTCATTTAATTGCAGAACCAACTTGGATTCATTTTTGGAGCACTTCATCAGGAAATAATCCATGTTGGAATTGGAGTCTATTAACTTAAGGAGAAACCTTAATTGAGTCTCCAGCCAAAGGCAATATTTATTATGATGTTAACATTACACCTTAGTCTTTTTCTCTATGTACAACACGTTGTAAAAAAGTGGAAAATTGGAAATAGTTTTGATAAGGACAGTAGGGCAGAATAGCAATTTACCCACTTGATAAGGATAGTAGAACAGAACATCTTACTCTTATCAAGGACAGTAGAACAGAACAACACAGCCTTGAAGAAATAGATAAAGGATGTAACTTAGGCAAACAGAGGTCATGCAAAATGCAAGCAGGATGCCAGCTCAGCTCTGCAAGGCTGACAAAGCAGAAGTTACGCAGAACAACGACATTGCACTTACTGAAATGTGGGGATTGAGGAACAGTCACCTAAAAATGACACCAGATTTTGAAGAGAGATCCCAAAGAACCAAATAAGGACTTCCAATAAAGGGTGTGACTATGTAAAATAAAACAAAGGAAGCAGGGATATCTAATGAATATGTAATCAGTGTGTATGATAAAAACTCTGCTCACCTGACACTCTGTGCACTTGATTAGAGGAAATATCCTCAGAGTGACCTGCACACTTAAATGTCTGCTTTCTAATACTCAAAACCGTGCTAGAAAGTTTCTATTTGGCTGATTTCAGTATCAGTTTAGATAAAGGTTTTTCGTTACAGACATTGTTAGCTCCTAGTCCTAGTCTCTATTTTATTTTATCTTAATATTTTATTTTATTTTAATATGTAGTGATTTTTTTTTCAGAATTAAAGCTCCACACCGTGGATGTTAAACAAGACATCAAAGATGGGATTAATTTCTGAAGTGTAGATTAAAACTGCATATTATATTCACCTATAATTCAGTTACGTGACTCTGTGCTCATTTCAGACTCAGTGAACAGAAATGGATTCTTTCTGGGTGAAAATGGACAGGGTGAGGGAGATGCTATTTTGTCAGAGTGTATTTCCTTTCATTGAAAATAATGATAGCTGAACTTGATTTGTGTAGATAAAAATATCTTGACAGAAAAGATTGAAAATTCTTTATTGCAGAATACCTTTGCCTTTCAAGTTGCAGTGACATTTACCTGATTATTCCTAGGAAGGTGATATGCATCAGTTAGAAATTGTGGTTCTACAGCAGCAACATAAGTACTTGCATTTCTTTCCTACTCAGTATTGTACTCTCTCTCATAGAGAATTGTGCTAAAGTCACTTCCAGTCTAGGCTACTCTGAGTTTTGTGTGAGAAAATATTAAAGAAGTAAATCTATCTATGTGCTTCCTCTACCTTTTGTTGTTTTGTAGAAGACTTGTGCTTATCATGATTGAATAGTGAGGTTTTGCATTTGAACTATTTTATTCTTAGATGCACCTCATTCATTGTTCATATTTGTGAGATACACTATCCAAGTAGTTCTGCTTTCCTTTTTTTTCTTTCAAGTCTTTTTAACAACTATTTGTCCTATATTTTTCAAGTTGGTGCAATTTTTTTTCCTATGAGATGTTTAAAAAAGATAGAGCACTTTTTAAACTCCAAATATTGAATAGTTCTTAGTATGCTTTCCACCCATATGGAGAGCAGTCACTCTATTAAAGCAACTCTGTTTTTAGCTGTAAAGGAAGCTGAAAAATTCCAAGTCTAACTGCAGTCCATTGTCATCATACTGACATGTCCTTCTCAGGTTTAGCAGCCTTCTCTACTGACCTGTTGATCACAAATTTTCCTGATTTGGCTAATGTTTTTGTTCAAAGGACATGTCAAAAACTCAGCCATGCTATCATAGGTCTGATCTAATAGGAGATGATCAATGTTACTCTTTCACCCAGCAGAAAGGCTGGGTTTGGAAGATAAACACCTCTTTAGCAAGTTTGCCTGCAGGTATTGGTAACTCTATGTGAGATAAAGTAATGGCTTTAGACTGAAAGACAGTAGGTTTAGATTGGATACATTTGAAAAAATTCTTCACTGTGAGGGTGGTGGAGCATTGGAACAGGTTGCCCATAGAGGTTGTAGGCTCACCACTCCTGGAAGTGTTCAAGGCCAGCTTGGATGGAGCATATAGCAACCTGGTCTAGGGAAAGGCATTCCTGCCCATGGCAGGGGGGTTGGAATGAGATGATCTTTGAGGTCCCTTCCAAGCCAAACCATTCTATGATTCTATGGT
The DNA here is from genome assembly GCA_013397795.1 of Orthonyx spaldingii. Lineage (NCBI taxonomy): Eukaryota > Metazoa > Chordata > Aves > Passeriformes > Orthonychidae > Orthonyx > Orthonyx spaldingii. The sequence continues at coordinate 144,352 of VZTJ01001957.1, forward strand.
TCTTCAGAAACAAAACCTTGTTAAACTAAGGAACAATGGCTTAAAAGAAAGAAAAACATTTAGCCACATACAATTGTCAGATAACAATGAAGTGGAAGTGGCTAAATTGTTGTGACTCAGCCTAATGTAGGGGAGAGTTTAAAAGAGTGATGACAGCTCTGAATCAGCTCAGTAAACTTGTGTACTCCTGTGTCAATAGAGCTGGTGGTACTACTTGCATGATTAAGTGCACTGGTAAGGGTTGGAAAAAAAAGTAATGTCTGGGACTGAAAGGGCAGAGATCTGACTGATTTACTAGTTAGCTGATCTGATTGTGCACAGGGAGGTGAGTAAGCTGATCTATGGGAAAAGGGAAGTAACACTGGACAGAGTGTGGGAAAGGATTTGAAAATGTTAAAGCAAGCTTGATCTATAGTGGAAGCTAAAGTTTTGAGAAATCACCTCAGAATGAAGAGTATGTCTCATTGGGACTACCCAGAAAATGAAATGGGGAATTATACAAGGTTCACAGTTGAAATAGCATCACAGGGGGCTGCATCGTCTCATCCTCTCCATCAGAAAAGCATGTGTCCTTCTTGTGGCACTGAAGGAGTGAATCATGAATGGACTGCAACTGCTGTGAACCTCTGCCAAAGGTAAGTCCTTACAACATTCTTTTTTAAAATGTCAGGAAAATTCACTCCCTTCTCTCAAGTTTCCAGAGGGAGGAACTCTCCCTCCCTCCTCTGTCAAGGATGTCAGGGCTGTGCTAGAGCAGCCCTCCTCTGTCTGACAGATTTAAACCCAGCTTCACCTCCACCTTCACCTCCACCTTCATTGTATCTATCAATCCTCAAGCAAAAAATTATATTTTAGTCAGAAATATCCAGTGCCCTCCACTGAGATACTGAAAAATAACCCCCATCCTGCAGTCTCAAATTAATTTTAAGCAAAGGTATACATTTCAGATGGCTATTATTACAAATATTTCTAAAATTTAGAATAAGACAGATTTATTAAATAGCTAACATTTTAGGATTTTATCAAAATATTTCCTGATTTTTATATTTTTTTACTCATGACAAACCACAGTGTCGGTGCAAAGGTCAGTGTTTTGGGTGAGGATATAGTTGTTTCAAAGCTCATTGTCATTACGACCGACCCCAGAAGGTAAGGGTAATCCAGGTTCTTGTTAATAGATCTCTTGGGGCAGATTAGAGTGAAACAACACTGAATGATAGGTGTCTATAAATAAATAAATAAATAAATAAATAAATAAATAATTTTGTAGAGTTTATTTTAGAACAATTTGGTTGCAATGGAAAGCAGATATGTACCTGTTTAGGTTATGATCCATAGTAATATAAAAGCATAAAAATTTAATTCAAGAGAATACATAAGGAAGAGAAAGAAGGGATAAGAGTAGAAAGATATCCCCACTCGTGGATCCCAAAACAAGATCTGATTGTCACAATTTTGATATCGTTGACGCCCATTGGTCAAAGTGATGGTCACAGTCTTGATTCATTGGGCATGGGGGAAACCCAACAAATACAAAGTTCAATGGATAAATATATGCTCAGGCTCAGTGGGAATGCTGAGATACCTCCCATGAGTCAGGGAGTCTTATACTGTCTGATGCAAGACTGTGGATCACAGGTCAGCGAGGGGGTCTTTGATGGTTGTGATATCTTCTAAGACATTTCAGCTGCCTCTCACTTCACCGTAGTTGTATTAATTATGACTCATCAGAAGGGATGAGTATCTTTAGGCCTATATCTGAATATCCCAGTACTTCCCTGGGAGTTTTCACTCCTGAGTCATTTGTGTAAGGGAGGATACATGACATGGTAAAAACACCACCTCACCTCACATGATCCGCTTCTTATAGGCCTCTTCCCTTATCTGGCTCAAACCCCAGCTTGTAGCCTCTGGTGGTGGGTGTGCACCCACTCTGCACCTGGACAATTACTTTGAGCATGGTCAGAAAAGCACCTGAAACTTTTGTAAATGGCCGATTATTTTGAGTCATTAAGCATTTTAACATTCCAGTCTCTCACAACTGCCTTGCAGTGGGCTTTCTTTCTCAGTGTATTGACCCTGAGGAGTGGCTGAGACACCACAAGACCTCAATGAAAGAATCTCTATTAATGAGCTCCAGGTTAGTAATAAGCAGATAGAAGTTTGAACAAGCACGATTATCAATGTTGACCAATAATTAAGACCGATGAGCAGAGTGCCTAGAAATGTATCTTTCTCTAATACAGAACGAATTTCTGAATATTTTTTCTGAATATTTACTTGCACTTGGCAGGTGGAAGGACATTTTCCCTCTGCCTGTCTCTAATGAATTTTATATCACCAGACTGGCTGAGAGTCAGTTTTCTTTCAACTGAGTGTTAAATGCTGCTCTTCACTATTGTGCTTTTGGACAGATAGAGTTTAGTAGGGAGGAGTCACAAGGTTAAGAAAATTTTTCCTAAAATGATAGCTATAGCAGGTGGATAGACTTTTTTCCTCTCCATATTTGGTTCCATAATGAACACTGACATATTTGTTTCCAATGAGAATGTTATCTGCACATATACATTGTCATACTTGGTTAGGCCATGAGCACCCCATAGCAGCACTGGAAGACTTATTTAATACCAAAAATCTAGATAGGAAGCAGATTTTAACAACTGTTTGTAAATCAATAGAAGCTTTATCAGTGCTAGTCCTAGTTCTCAATGGTGGCATTATGAAAATTAGGACCTGTAGTTTAAAAATGCTGCGAGGATTGTTTTCTGCATACCAACAGGGAAGAAAAATAGAACAAACCATTTTGAAGGAAATTTTTATATGAATTGTATAGAAGCAGCATGGAGGTAATTTAACAATGCTTCATGAAAGGAGTAGATTGGAGAAAATATTTCTAATTTAGAGTCCATTGTTTTTTTAAATCTGCTTGGTTTCAAAGGTTTTATCCTAACAGGGGGTGCAGACATTGCATTTCTCACAATTTTAGGGGTCTGAAATTCATTTTTGTGAACAGAGATTTAATCAGAGCAGTTTACAGTGTGATTTATCAGATTTATTGTATGGGTCTGCCTGCAGGTGGGGTGAGTGTCCTCTCTCCCCTTCTGCATTTTCTCTCTTTTTATTTGACTCATTACTTTAGCTGGATCTCCATTAGCTGTAATGAAAACCTGCACAAATATCTCCTAATAGATGTCAGTTGTCAGTCGGAATCCCAGTCCTAGATTGCAGAAATCCAAATGGAGGATTAATCCCATTTCCAGACTCGTGACTGAGAAAAAAACCTGAGCCATGTGTCTTAAGTCTTTCCCAGCTGCCTGGTCCTCACAGCAGGGGCTGTTGTTCTTTCTCTCACCATGTGCTATGTGCTACAGGTAGCCAAAGCCCTGGGAGTACAGCTCGAGTGGGAAGATGTTCTATTAGACTGATATGATGCCTTAGTGGCTCCCTTTAACTCTGGCAACTTGGAAAGCTGAGTTATAAACAGAATTAAAGAGGAGAAATTGGAGTGCCTGCTTGAGATATGTAGCTTTTAGTAGTACTCTTATAGAAACAGGCACATCACACACATCTGACCATGCAGGGTTGCTATCTGCGGCACAACAACCATCAAATGATTCAAAAGAGACTGACTCCAAGAGCTAAGCATAAATAAAGGTGAGCAGAATATGTTTTGCTAGTCTCCTGTTTGGTCCCACAAGTTTGTAGCTGATAAAGTATATACATTAACTATTCTGCTGTCCACACTTGAATATCTGTGTATTCAGATATATCAGGAATAGTTGTGTAAATTAATAATGAGGTGATGATATATATCCTCTGAAGTGCCTATGAATCTTCTCTGTATTAGGCTATGTTTCACTAGTTCCCTTGAAATCATACAGAAGAATGTCTTCCTAGAAATATTCAGGATGCATAGCTGTTGTTTTAATGATAAAAGATAAATCATTCAAGCCTTAGTATCTTAGACTGCTTGTAGTCACAACTATTGTGATACATCAATAGTCTGATGATCACCCTAGAGGGAATTTGTGTGCATAACGAGACATCAGCTTCTGACCAGTGTTAGGAGGTTTTTGGTGTAGATCGTGAAATTTAAAATGGAAATGACAGAATAGTAGCAATTAGCTATTTCAGATATATCTGGTGTGATTTGGAAATCTTGTATAATCTCTCTGTACCTCAGTTCCTCACTCAGGAAAGATTAGGGATCTGCTTTTATGTATTCATGCCCTCCCCCACCTCTCTCATTAAATGCAGTTCGTATCCTAAGGCAGGTATTAAATGGGTCTGATTTAGTCTAATGGTTTTGTAATCACAACACTAACAGCACTATGTTTGTAATTGAAATCTTTCACTGATTCCTCTTGATTAGCTAAGGCCAAGCATGCCTATATAGTATTGCACTCCTTTATAGGACTCAATCCCATCCCTGAAGCAAAGTCAGCATACCCTAAAGTGTACTCCTAACCTGCACAATTCTGTCTCACAAATCTGTGTCTGTAGGACTTGAGAGGAATCTGGAACAGAGGTATTGTATCTAAATTTCACTTTCACTGTCAACAGTTGGCTATTTGTTGCAGTTGATAATTTTTGGAAAGCAAACAGGCATCACCAGGAAATGACTTTATCTCTCAAGCTTTGCATTGGTGTATGTACATATACATAGTTTGAAAAGTGTTACAGAAGTAATCCATGACAAAAAAAATGTTACATTTTGAGACTGCAGCTGCAGAGAGGGTGCATAGACAACTGTTACCCCTATTATATGAAATAGAAACACGAGATCAGCTTTAAATCAGAGCTGAGACCCAGATGGTGGCAATTTAGTCACTGCAGTAGAAAGCTGTGATTTCAAAATTCCCTTCTGCTAACAAGCACGTATCACTTTCAGAAAACTCCCTTCAAGCCTGCCTCACCATTCCTTTGCAGTGAAACATTTCATTACTAGCCTAATTTTCTGAAACTTCATTTTCACTTCAGTACAAAGCAAAGGATGAGATTTTCCCCTCTTCCTCTCTTGATGTAAACAGAGGTGGAACTAAAGAGCACCCCAAATGTCCCCAGCACATGATTGCAAACACCAGCAGTATTGACACAACAAACCAGACTGCAGGGAAAGACCATGTCCTTTAGTCACGTGGATGGGACTTCATTGGAATTGGCTCCACACAGGGTTCAGAGGACTGAGAAAGAAATGGCTGTCAAGTACTGAACATTGCTTAGAGCACAGGCTTTTTGGAGTGTTAGCAGTCATTCCTTTTCATAGGCAGCTAAACCCTGGTGAAGTAACTGCAGAGTGCCCTGGCTTTATGGATATTTTTAATTATATGACTCACTGTTTTGATCAGCCCAAATCCACACGTGGTTCCAATGCATCACTTTGATGGACTGAAACTATTACATAACTCATTGTGACAGTCTATTAAGGATGGAAAAAAAGTGTTGAATTCCTACCATTCTTGCTTTTCTGAATAAATTAGCAATATATGAAAATTTAAAAAATAAAATACAAACCTTTAATTATTTAAAATTTTAAGAGAACCCCAGAAAACATATGTAATTAATTTCTTTTCTCTGAAGTCACCAATGGCAGTGAGTTATGGTGTAAGAAAAGAGGAAGAAATATACTGCAATTGTTGAGGTGCTACCATCATTTCAATGTACAAACCACACCTTAACCAGACAAAATTTACATGTTTTTCTAATAAACAGAAGACACAATGGGAAATGAAGTTTTCTATATTTTAAAAATGAAGTACTGGGCTTGTGGTCAGGTTTGCCACTATTACCATTGGATCTGAGATTCCAAGTCACTCTTCTTACTTAAATACAACTTATTTCTAAATATAGTCAAAGCTCTCCAGAAGCATTTACCTTCCTTTATCTTAGTTCATCATTAGAAAAGTGTGGGCTTTGTACATCCCCACCATAAGATCATGTCTGATTAACACCAGAACAAGGAAGCAGTTGGATTCAAGCATTTGAGGTAAAGGCTGTTGGTTTAGCCTTACCTTAAATAACTGCATTATCTACCTTTAACAAAAAAAAAAAAATCACATGGACCTAATATATCATTTCTAATCTAAGATCAAGATTAGCATGGTGAATCTATATATCAGGAAAATCCAGATATAAGTCAGTCAGAGTAATCACTGTCAAAAATTTATTGAAAGAAACACCCAGAAGACAAAGCAGCAGTTTTTAAGACTTTACTATTAATGTTTCTGTAGTTGGATTTTTTGTTTGTTTATTAATTTGTTTGTGTTTTCTTTGAAACATGTATTTTTGACATACATACTGAAAGAATAAAACTATTTCCATGCATAACTGTAACAGCTTCTGCCTGGGATGAGAGTGAAGACCTTTAGGTTTCTACCATTTCACTGAATAAGCCATCAAAGCAAGGCGGTTTTATGGGATTCTTCCTTTTTCAGCATTTCTCTGCTGTGTGTCCAGTATCTAAAGATGGGAAAAAGCAAAGCAGAAGAGCCAGTTTCTACGCTCGGGAGAGGATCACACCAGTTAGCAAATGATAAAAACTGTATTCCTTGATCTCTTCAGCACTTTATAGGAGGGATTATGAAATACTTTGTCCAAATTTGGCAATTTTTTGAAAAGGCAATAAATAATGCATTCTTGGCACCTTAAGTGTCAAAACCTAGTGAATAAACTTTTTAAAGTGAACAATGAGGCATATCTGTTCCAGGCCACATTATCAGAAAAAAAAAAAAAGAAGAACAATTTTTATCAATTACTGCCCCTCCAAATCCAGCTTAATGTGGAAAGCTGGAATGTAAAATATCGGTGTGTATGAATAAAGTGGTTGATTTCAAACCCACTTACCATCAAGTCAGTCAACTCCCCCCAGAATGACATTCATGAGTAGTCAGTACGTCTTGCAATTGCGTTTGTGATAACTGCAAATTAACTTAATTTACAAAGCAAACCAGTTAAAAGGACAATTTCAGAGACTAGGCTGGATAAACCTTCAGATATGAAGAGTTAAACAGTCAGTCCTACCTGTTCAAAATGCAAGACTTGTTCTTTTTACTTATTAGTTCTGTGACTTTGTGTTTTTTTGTTTTGTTTTTTTTTTTTTTTAAGTTGGTGCACACTGAAAGATACATATCAGGCACTAAAAACCAGGAGAACAATGGCACTAGAGTAGGAGCTCTCTGGGACTTTAATTTCATAGTCACACTTTAACTGTGTGATTTAATTTCTTCTTTAATCTGACTTCTTCTTAAAAGACAAAAACATTAAAATACTTAAAAAGTTTTGACATCTTTCTCTTCCATATACAATAATGAAAAAATAACAGCTCTGACTTTTGAGTTAGTCACGCAGAGATGTGTCTCCTTAGAGGTATTTCAAAGACTTTGGGTAAGGTTACAGTCAGGTTTTGCTTATTCAGAGGTGTGCTTCAGCCCCTCAGTGGGAAGTGGCCCTGGCAATGGGCTTTTCTGAGGGAGTGCCTTGTGAAAAGGGAAGTCTCTTGAATCAATTTCTCATTGTAGCCCTAATTCAAGACATTCTCCAGTGATGATCTGTCCTGCCTCTCAGCCCAAACAATGCATAGCTACCCAGGGTTTAACAAGCATTAAAATTAAGGTAAGTCTTGAAAAAAAAGAATGTAAATGGTACTCCTCTTTTGACTCTTCAGCTATCATGAGATTTAAAATTTATTTGACCTATATTGCTTATTTCATCATTTGTTGATCAATTTCTACATTGTCTATTATCAAATATGGGCTGGGGGATGGGGAGTGTTGCAAAATATGACTTGACAATCTTAAATGGAGTGTAAATTTTAAGTAGTCTTAATCAGACAAACAGTCCCAGTGATTCCCTTTATCTAAGACTGTACATTAGAACAATGAATAAAAGATTTCATTGGTAAATAGTTGAATTTACTTTCCAAATTAGGCACAATATAATTTTCAAGATCACTTGAAATTGTCTTTTTTGACAATTTTACCTTTTTTTTCCCAAAGAAAATATATGTGTATGAAAACTGTTTCTTAAAAACATAACTTTTGCATTTAGGAGGATATAATAGCACCAGAAGCTTTTCAAAAGTAGTTTTATTCAAACACATGTATAGTGTGGATTTAAAATTAAACAGTTTCTTTTCTTGTAACTTAAAATAACAGCTCTTAAGCTTTGTGAAACTTGTTTTAGCTATTTTCATTTTTCTTTCTCTGACTGTCTACTTCCCAAATTCACCAGGTGGGCTTGTACAAATAATCTCTGCAGCTGCAGTGCTGGATGGGCTGGCATCTTAGTCCAACAACCCACTACTGTAAACCAGACATTGCTGGGCACCAACCAACAGGCATTGGCTGTAGTTGAAGCTCAGAAATGAAAGAAAGAGGATAAATAAAAGAAAAAAACTGGTAAAATATGTATAGATTTTTTAATAATGAGAAAACCAAACCATTTTTGACAACACATTGCTTGGAAAGAATTTGGGGGTTTTTTTGGGTTTTTTGCTTTATGGTTATTTTTTAGATGATTTAGATTGTTGGGATAATTTCTATCCCACTAGATTAACTGGACTGTCTGCAAGTATATTTGGCTAATGTGCATTTTTTTCAGAGACAAAAGAACCAGAGAGTCTTATTAGAAAAAAATTGTCAGGCAATGGATTTTATTTTGCACAGCATTGATTGTATTTCAGCACCATATGCTAACTGAAAGCCTTTTGTAGCACAGGATGAGGAATGCAAATTCCTGTCTGCATATGTCTGAGAAGAAATGTTCTGTCTTTCAGCTCATCTACGCTGGCATAAATGAATATATGTGTTCTTTGACATGTTGTGAATCAAAAGCTTTTTATGTATGGACAGTTTTTGTTCCCTCCTGGTCACTTTGGGTGTAATTATGCTGCAGTGTTTTCACTTTACTGTTTTCTGTGGACTAATTAATTGTATATAAACATAAGAAATACCCTTTGGGGTCAGCCCAGCTGTCCTGCTGTTCTGCCTGCAGCAGTCACAACAGGAGATGTTACTCAGAAATAATCCAGAACTCTGGCCACCTCCCGCAGCCCCTTCTCTAAGTATTCCCTCAGCACCTACAGCCGCTGAATTAGGGATGTGAGCTTGTGCATCCCTCTCTAATACCTTTTGGTAGCTTTCCATGTACCTGCTTTCCATGCATTTGCCTGGTCCTACTTGCAGCCCGCTCACAACTGTCCACCATCACAGCGTCGGTGGGAGGAGGTGCACGCGTTCATTGCACACTGAGTGGAGAAGTGCCTCTCAGTCCTGCACAAAAGGTACTCCTAGGAACAACTCACCTCAGGGAAACAGCACTGGTCTTACCTGAAATGTCTTTCTCTGACTCAAGTTGGTTGGCTTTTCTTCTAAATTTATTCAGACTTACTTTTAAAATCGTCCTTGTCTGTCCCTGTGTGTTCTCTCTCCAACTAAACACATTTATGTTGCTACACAAATTTCATCCATTTTTGTTTCTAACAGAAAAAGTTGTTGCTACTGTAAGATTTATTTTGTTCCTTTTCCTGTTCCACATCCCCTTTTGACTTGAGTTTTCAAAAATGTCATGTTAGTATTAGCCACAAATATTTTAACTGGCTTAGTGCTTTCCATTTTCATTTTTCCCTTTCTGTTAATTTAAATTAAGTACTTACATGTTCCTAGAACTGTTTCCAATTGCTCCATTCCATGAAGACAGATGAGCCACTACACGTTGACGAGTAAACCATCAAAATCTCCTTGTTTTTATTTTATATTTTCCCTGACTTTTTCTCTTGCCACACACCATAGTGTTCTAGGAGCACAATTAATGTCACAGCTCACCCCGTCCCTCTCCAGACAATTAGAATTGGCTTCTTACCTGGGCACACCAAGCAGGAGAATTTACTCTTCTTTTTGCTGGCTATGTACATGGTGTGACTTGCATACTATAGCTGCTGCTGGTGCTACAGGTGAGATCACTCCAGAATGACCCAGATGGGCAAACTTCTGCCTTACAGCTTTTTGCTATGATTTTTTCACAGCACTTCATAAACAAGGGCAGCATTCAATAAGTGGTCTCTTTTTCACTGCACTGTGACAAGAGAGCATTATAAATGAATCTGTATATGTATGTATTTTTAAGTGTATGTGTGTTTCTTTTTTACCAGGAAACCTCATTGCAGATTTTTTTGATGTGCTGAACATTCACACATTTTCCTCTACATGGCCTTTGCCACTTGTTAGCCAATGTACTGTGAACATTTTGATATGGCTCCAGATGCTGATCCCTGGATACAATATGTCTGAGAATTTAAAACTGAAAACAATCAGAGCCAAGATAAATTAGTTAGTGAGTGAAAGTCTCTGAACACAGAGGCATATGAACTCAGAAGGTCTCAAATGTTGTTTTACCATAAAACAACCTTTGAATGAATACTCACCCTTCAGAGAAACAGCAATGCTGTCTTGCTAAAACTAACTTTGATCAGTCTGAACCTGTTTGCTCACTGTATTCCAAATTTAGCAAATACCTGAAATACTCTTGCTGATACTCACTCTTCCAAATGGCAGGATCCATCTCTTCTTAATGGTTCATATCCTCCTAAACCAGGTAACACAAGCCACAGTCTAGAAATGACAGTTCTCTACAGTCACAAGAGGCCAAATAACACATAGAAATAGAGCTACTGGGCTTGTATCTAGTCATAGTTATGTCAGGTGGGCCCTACCTAAACTGCTTGCAGTGTCAGTAGTGTCGTATCTGTGGTCTTGGCTTGCGATCAAAGCTGTGCTGTCACTCAAAACCGGTACACTATGGCACATGTCCTCTCTGGCCCTGGCACCCAATTAAAGAGCGGGCTTGAATACAAACATCCTGGGAACAGCAGGCACCAATCAACAAGACCTGCCAAACAGATGTAATTTCATATTTACTTTTTGAACTTTAGACACCTTTTAAGCATCTAGGTGACACTTTCCTAATATTTCACAGATGCGAAATGAAAACATCATGTTCTAGCTACTTTTTCAACCAAACTTGGAACTAAAGAGTCTCACTTTCTTCAGACCTGTGGCCCCAAGCATTTGCTATGGCACGTGTTACAGTTATTTCTGTCCTGCTGATATTAAGCTTTTTCCAGTGTAAGACATCATTTTCCGCTATCCTGGGAAGTGGACAAGACATAAAGGGTAAGTAAAATATTAACTAACATTTTATCCTATGCCAATCATCCCAGATGTCTAACCTGAACTTGTCAAGGCACTTTCTACAGCCTGTGGAAAGAAACAGAGACCTGCAGTAGGAGAGATGTCCAAGACAGGCAAAAGTGAATCAATTAATTTTGAGAGCTGTAAAGGCAGCATGATTCTCACTGCTGAAAGTCATATTCAACAAAGTTCAGAAATTCCTGCTCCATGCAAGAACAGAGGTCCTGGTAGAGTGACTGGGCATGCAAGCCTTGCTGAGAGACAATTCCTTTGTGCACACAGTGGAGGAACCTCTCTTTCTCTATGTAATATCATTGTAATTGCAGATGCACTTACGCTACATAATGTTCTGTGGATCACCAAGACTGACTCAGGAGTTATTTTGTCCTGGAACAATAACCTGACAAAGGAAGAAACCAAGAAATACACTGTGAAGTACATTTTGATTTATAAGTTCCTCAACACCACTAAGGAAAGGAAAGTAAGTTCTTCATAAGTTGCACATAGTTTAAAGTGAAGTAATATATTGTATCATTCAGTAGATGAATTTGGATAATTTCCCTTTCTATACATAGAACTGTTTACCTTCATCTCTTGTCCCTCCTCTTAGGAAAGACTGCAGGAGAAGGAAAAGAGAATACATCTTCAATTACATGCTGGTTTTAATGCTAAAGTTAAGACACAACTTTTTGCAAAAGAAACAGAAGACATAATTAAGGAGAGTGACTGGACAGAATTTACTTACAAGGCACCTCCAGGTCAGATATTTCCTACTTGTTAAGACATCCAAGCATTTATGATAATGTCTTGTCATACTTGGAGAGTTTCTAAAATCTCATTATTATCTTGTGCTTCTTTTTTTGTGCATATATGTTAAGAATATGGTTCATAATACCTTGAGATATTGCAGAATTATTTCCTTTATTAGATGTGTTTAGATTCAGGAAACTCCAGCTCTGCTGAGCAAGATGTCGGTATGACCCAAACACTCTTTCCATTTTCCCTAGCAACTCATGTCTCATGAAGATTGCCTTCTGTATCACATGATTTCAGCAGAGCTTTTCATTTAAGTGGGTTAGTAAGGGTTCCCAGTTTTCACTGTCTATAAAGTAAAAGATCTATTTTTTCTCACATAGGACTTTTTCATGCTTTAGAAATAAGCCTATCTAATGAGTTGTATAGGCAACCATCATGTTGTTATTAGGAAATCAATGTAAAATAAACATGACTCTTTCTTTTTACCATTTCTTTGTTGCAGTCTACATTCAGAATCTTTCGTGCATCATATATAACATTTCTTTTTTCAACTGCACCTGGCATATCAAAACAGGAGCTCCTGAAGACATCCAGGTCTTTACCTCATACAGGTAAGGACGTTTAGTAAAATAAGTATGAAACCATGACTTTGGACCTAAGTCTCTGATTTGCAAAACTTATATTTCCTTCTCACAGACATGTAGGAAAAATTTTTGCATGCCAGCAATATACAAAAAATGCAAGGAAGAAAAATATTGGATGCTATATGAAAGAAATAAATTTCCAGCCATCAAGGAAAATAAATTTAAATATAACTGTGAGAAATTTGAGAAATAGTTCCAGAGGACTGTCTTATTACAAAGGTTTCATACCTCAGAAAATAGGTAAGTATTGTCTATTATTGTCTATTATGAAAAGTTCATTTATTGGTTACTTCATGGAAAGCAAAACAGGAAATAGATGTGACAAAGTCATAATATTAATTCTAACTATTTAGGCATTCATCTGAGTGTGAATGTTACACAAAGATTAAACAAAGTGGATTATGGCTGAAGGCTTTTAATTTTTTTTCTCCGATTTAATAATGTTGTTTATATATAATTTTAATTAAAAGGTTAATAGGCTGTTTATTTAGTCTTTAAATAAACAATATTTAAAAGCATCAGACCCTTCTTTTTTCCATTTTTTTCTCTTTTCTATACTTTTTTTTTATAGTGCTGAGTAAGTCTGATTAAGAAAAAGAGCATAAATAGTCACAAGTCTCATTTATAACCTGAATTTAAGAATATGAATGTTCTCAAACATTAGTAGCATTTTTATTTATTTTTTAAGTTAAAAATATCTTGGCAGTTATTTTTAATTATCAACAGTTTTGAATGATCATATAAAATTACTTTTCCTTACTTCTCTGGGAAGTTTGAATTAATCTCATGGGTAAGAAATTCGCCTGAATTTTAGCACAGGTTGCAGATTCAAATGCCTTTTAAGTCATTAACATGTTGATCGTATTCCAGACCTGTAACCTGGGAATCAGTCATAGCTCAAGGGATAGCAAAAATATAATTCAAAACTAGAAAAATTTATTCTGAGTTAGATCTTGTTTAATCTTTTCTAAGACATTAGAATTGTTTGCTTTACCTAAAGCTTTACACTGAAATCAGAGCCAGCTATAAGCTGACATATGACAGAAGGATGAAAAGAAATTGCTGTCTATTCTTGATATCCTTACAGAATGAAGACATGGAACAGTATTTCAGAGATTAAACAAAAAAAAAAGCTGCTGCTTACTGTTCTCATGTCTCATGACTCTTCATGGCTCATGGTGTTCCCCTACCCTCCAAGGCTACTAGAGCAAGCACAGCCTGGCCCAGTGCTGCTGCCACTCACCCTCTGCCTCTCTCTGGTTTTTCTCACTGGCACCACATCACAGCCATGTCATCCCCAGACCTCGCTGACCCTGTCTACAGAAACTTGCCATGCTCTTCTGCCTCTTCTGGGAGGGCTTTTTCAGAAAACTCCAGCTGGAGTTCTTCCTTTCACAGCCGTGCAGCAGCTGGGAAGGACTGAGGATGTCTGAGTACTGAGCACACACTGAGCTTCAGTGCTCTAACACTTGCCATGCTAAAAAACTACTGTAGACTTGCCTATATAAATCCAAGGCCAAAATCCTGGGGATCCAAATCTCCCTTGCTTCCAATGCTGTACTTCCTCTGTAGCAAGTGTTTGCCTGCTCATTTATAGGAGAGAGAAAAAGAGATATTTCTTAAGCATCTGCAGAAATCTTCATGTATTGAAGACATGTATCAGACAAGTTCTCTGGGCTGTTTAGAGAAGTTGTGAATGCCCCATCCCTGGAAGTGTTCAAGGTCAGGTTGGATGGAGCTTTGACCAACCTGGTCTGGTGGGAGGTGGCCCTACCCATGGTAGGGGATCTGGAACTAGATGGTCCTTAAGGTCCCTTCCAACTCAAACCCCTCCAAGATTCCATGAAGGCTTTCCAATTGCCCTTTCATAACCCCTCTGTGAGAGATAAAATTCCATTTTTTTAAAAGTAATAATACCAGGTCTGTGGGTAGACAAAACACATATATCCTACATGACATGGAGCCAGTAGCAAACTCAAGGTCTCCTCAACACAACACAGACTCTGGAGAGGGTCTGCTCCTCCTGCCCACTCTTGCTGCCTTTCCCAGAAAGATATGTGAAAAACCCCAACTCCTTCCCTTTATTTTGAGATACTTAGTGAACAGCAACTTTAAAGAAAATGTGTCACTCACTGAATGTCTCCTTTGGGTGTGGCAAACTCCAAAATACTCAGCTCTGTACTTTAAGGACTAATGCACTTTCACTTGTTTTACATCAGCTTAAATATGAGTAAGAGCATGAGGTACAGAAAGTCTGTCTGTGCTCTTTATTTTTCAGAGAAGCTGAACCCGCCAATCAACATCTCAGTTTCCCTTGAAAACAGAAGTATTAAAATTCACTGGAAACCTCCACCTACTATTGGTTCAGCAAGTAAAAAGTGTTTTTTATATCAAGTGAAAATAACAGATCATAAGGTAATCAGTTTTTTGGCAGTACACATAGTCTGTATAACATAACTTCCATAAAAACAAGGCATCCCTCAAACTTAACAAAATTTAATCTCAAACAAACTTTAAAGAAATCCCGTTGTCTTTAATGAATAATCCAACTTGTCATTCTGGTAAAAAAAGAAAAATCAATAAATTTTATGAAATCTTTCAGAGTCAGGCTTGCATTGAAGCGAATTGAATGGTTTTTTCTTCTATATTAAATCTGAATTTTACATTTGTATCACATAGACCGTATCGATTTTTTTTTTTGTTATAGAAAAAGAAGTATTGTCTGAAAGCTAGGAAAGGTTGTCAAGTGCCATGGGAAACAAGAGTAGAATTTGAAATGTTGGTTAAGTCTGAAATCAACAAGGTGAAATTCAGTAATAAGGAAAATCCTATGATTAGGAAATACAGGTCAAATATGTCAACACAAAATAAGGAATTAAAATATAGGCAGCAACACAGAAGAGAAAAGGTCCGTGGATTACACTGAACCACAAACTGAGTCAATCATTCTGTGTTCTTAGGCAAAGGTCAAATGTTATTCAAGTATATATGACTAACATGTCACATGTAGGATGTGACTAATTTGCTTGTCTAGATGCTGAGTTTCACCTGAAGTTTCATATTGTGCTTGGGGCACCACAAAATATTAGTAGACACCAGAACTGGAAAAGTCCTAAAGGGAAGAGAAAGAAGTGACATGGTACACAGGGTCAAATCCACACCACACCAGTCAGTAAGAGGAGAACAGACCATGCTTTCCTAACACCGAAGAATCAAAGATTCCATGCCTCTCTGTGTGCTTTCTACTTCTTTGCAACCTTCTAACATCACTTTTAATTTTCACAAGCAAACGTTTTCTCTCTTTTTTTACTCCTTCTTAAATTCTTAACTTTGTTTATTTACAGAAGTTTGCTTCAGTTTTCAAAAGTGGTGGATAATTTAGAGATCCCTCTGCTTTAACTCCACCACTCCATGCGTGGGCTTGATCTTTTGGAGTGATGTGCTTTCTATCATAGGCACAATTAAAGATATTTCAGGATAGTCACAAAAATAGTGGACATCCTTCAGCTGAAAAATGCAAGATTTTATTCTACCAGAGAAGCAAGTATAGCATACTACCCACACCAAAATCTTGAAACTTGCAGTTCCATAGTTACTGTGTTCGTCCTATATGTGGTGTGATAAAAAATGAAAGGGCAATCAGTGTTTTCAAATTCTTAATGTCCTTCCATAAACAATACCTCCTTCCATCTTATCAGCTCCAATCTCTCTTCATGGTCAGTTCTAACACACATCAGATAAGAGTCCAATTGTGTCTGGACATAAGAACTTGTTCTGAAAATCTCTTCCTACTAGTTAGAGACGTAAATAATAGTATTTGACATCCCTAGTTTACATCTCTTTGAACTGCAATGCAAAATCATTTAAAAAAATCCTCTAAACCTCTCTTGATAGATTGTAAATGTCACTGCAGAGAACTATAAGTATCCATTTCATAAGCCAGCAAAAAAATGTGCAGTACAAGTGAGGGTAAAGAAAGAGATTTGTATAGCGAACAAGATGTGGAGTGAATGGAGTGAACCAGTATTTATTCATGATGGTAAGTTATCATGTTCTTACTATTCATAACCATTATCATGACTTATGTTATTACCATTCAATATATTTACTTCATTATTGCCTCTGTTCTACTCCAGGTTGTGTTATTGGGTCATAACAGTACCTACGGGTCCATGGCACACACCAGGCTCACACGGCTCCACTGTAGGGAAGGAGAGTTCTTAGTCTGACTTCTACTTCCCTGGTCTTTACAGAGCTGTCCTCCTCAGTTAAATTACACCTGACTCTTGACAGCCTTTAGGAAATAATAATGGCTAGCAGCTGACAAGGTCCCAACACCACCATCCCCCCACCCTGTCACATTGCCCTGCAAAGGACAGCCCAAACATCTCTAAAAATGCTTTCAACTGGAGTTAGTAAGCCAAGAAGACCACAAAAGTAATAACATTCATCAAACCACATGGTCTTTAAGGACTAAGTCTAAGATTTCTCTTATTGCATTGGTGGAATAATTTTTTATCTGACAGAGGTAGGAAATGGTTTAGCTTTCATTTAAATGTATGTGCCCCGGCCCCAACAGCTCACTTGAGCACAAAGTAAACAAGAACCTTGCAATACTTTTCCTTCACCCCCCTATGAAGACATTTTAACATTGGTGTGCTTACAAGGGAAACTTGTGCTTTGATGAGAAAAATGCCTCCACACGCAGAAGCTTCCTGACATCAGGGGAAGTAGTACAATGGCGTGATGCTGTATTTATAGAAATAAACTTGTGTCTGTGTGTTGACATGCAAAAAAAAAAAGTACAGGTAGTAAAAAAACCCCAAGATAAGTATCATTGTTTAATGCAGCAGGTTGTGTATTTTGGAATATATCTTTTTGATTTATTGAGCTTCGAATACATATTTATCTGAGGACAGGAAATGCCAGGCCAGACATTATTATTTTTGAAATGAATTTAATGTAAATTCAGTTATAGGGTTTACTGGATGTTGGCTGCCTACTCTATCAGATGCCTCACTACATCCCACTGGTCTGCTGACACCTTTTTTTGGCCCAAATTAATTCATTTCATTTCAAAAGCATTCCACTTGTGAAATATCTGGAGAGAGAAACCTAATTGCCCTGCATGCTCACTGTGGTGAAGGAGACAACTTTTCAGGCCGTAAGAGTCTTGAATTGCCCTTTGGAGATTCCTCTTTCTTCTCACTGAAGACAGAGAGACAGTCTAGGCCTAGGAGGGGTCGGCCTGGTCTGTCTGCCTGGCATCAGGCCAGACACATCTGATGTGGAGATAGGGGAAATTGGAAGAGTTTTTCTAGGTGGAGGAATGTAGATTTAGTTGCTCCCTGCCAGCCTTTCACCAGAAGAAGGAAATGGAGTTGAGTAGTCAACCGTTCTGGTTCCAGCCTACCAAACCTTGCTCTCAGCATCTGGCAGTCCCCTTTAGCTGTTTTCAACACTGCTGCTTTCCCAGCTTCCTCTACAGCTGTTGTTGAGGTTCAATAATCACAGCATGTTTCCTCCACTTCAGAAAAGTTTATGATGGACAAGACCACCATGGCATATAAGCTGTAAAATCTGCATGTGTTCAGTGCAGCACAATGACTTACCCTGGAGCATACTGCACGTGTGGTGCAGCAATTTCCCTCCTTCCTACTCAGGAAGGATCAGAGGCTCTTATAAAATGAATCTATGGAGATATTCTATTGGACGGTCAGGTGCTCAGTTAAATCTCTTTAAATACCTCCTTTGATGCCCAGACAAATTTTTCTGTCCATTTTACTCTGTATTCTGTGGAAATTATTCTATCTGCTTCTAATTGGGAACATGTATAAATGGACATTATGCAAGTAACCTAGAAAGAAGAACATCCTTTCAATAATTTTGTTTTGAAATGTGTTGATTTTTCTGGTGTTGCAGGATCTCTTTCTACTGAAAGTCTTGAAGAAGCATAGCATGACCTGCTTTTTGTTTGCTTCTCCATGACATTCCACTGTTTCAACTAGGAAATGTGCAACATTTCTTTAAGAATGCATTTTTAAAAGGCATTTTATTCTTCATTTAAAAAAAGCTGAAACATCAAAATGAAATAACATAATTCAAAACATAACTAAAATATTTGTTCTGAAATGTTTCTTTCACATGAAAAGAATTTGCTAATTTTCTCATGGGGAAAGCATTCATTCTCCATTGGAATTAGCATATGCCCTTGAAAAAAACCCTCACAATTTAACCTGAACTGAGCTGTTTACTATAGAAACTTTCTGCTAAAAAAAGAAATGTTTATTCAGCTTTATTCATATGTAGAAACTTGAAATAATTGGTCTAATTGTTAGAGCTGATGAGCATTCATAGATTGCTTTGAAGTTAATAATAATTCAGAGGTGTTCTGCATTTTTGCAAACCAAGCCACTTGTTTTGGTTTCAAAGTTCTGTTATTTCTGTCAAACTTTCAGTGTTTGTATCTGAAAAAAAAAAAACCAACCAAAAAACCACCATGAAATGGTCTACCCAAAAGAATATATGTGCTTCTTTTTCTTGCTGCTTTCCAAACTGCAAGAAGTAAGAAAGCAGGAGAAGCAAACGTCTTTGTGGTTCAGCTGATGATAAGAACAGAGTTTCCTCTTCTCCTGGGTGTGTGCATGATATAGGGTTAGCAGAATGATGCAGAGAAATTGCCACAAACCATCTACTACACAGTCCAGAGGTTATTCAGAATAAGTTCTCTGAGCCTTCATCTCAGAAAACAAGAAGAAAATAACTTCCTTTTCATCTTAGAGTGAATAATGAGTAGTTTTGTACTTTACGGAAAATAAAGCATATTCTTATAAGTTCTGCCCACAAGTTTTTGAGTTTTTTCTTAGTTTCATATCAAATTTGTGGAAATAGATGGGTTCAAACTCAGAACTTTTGTTCCAATCTTTTGTTCTTATTTTTATCTAGATTGATCCTAAAAACGCTGTTTAAATGGCCTCAGACTATTAACATTTTAAGAGCTGTCCTTGCTTGTTTTTCTTCAAAGTACTTAGTTAAAACCAATCCAAACTCATTGTGGTTCTATAGCTAGATATTAAACAAAAAGTAAAATTTGCCAGAAAAACATTTCTGAGTCAACTAAATACGTTGCTATTTTGGTATTTTGAGTATTTTGGAGGAAGAAATGCAAGGTTCAGAGCAGTAGTAGTTGTTGAACAGTATAAATATATATTGATGCCATTTCTTTAGGACTATGCCAAGCAGGGTTAAAAAGGTAAGTATAATAGAAACCAAATGCTGCCTCTTGAATCAAAGAGAATATTTTATTTGACAAAATGCTTTTATTTTCATTTTGCCTTAAATGAGTTACAGCTGTGAAGTGGTGAGGAGGCAGGAGCAGTGGACTCATGGTGTGTGGAGATGGGAGGTAGAAACAGCAGGAACTCTGGAGCAGCTGGAGCAGCAGCAGAAATACCAATAGCAGATAGACAGAGGGTTTGATATCCAGAGGAATCAAGGCTGTGTGCAAGCATCCAGTGGCAGGACAGACCATGCCCAGCATACGAGAGCAGAATTCCAGGAAAAGGAGGGAATGGAGTCTACTGGAGAGGAATGAAGTAAGAGGAATTGCCGGACGAAGGCAGCAGCAAGGCTGAGAGCTAAAAGGAGGAAGGAACAGTGCTGAAGTCAGAAGCCCTTTTCCGCTAAAAAAATCTCCAGGAAATGTTTCTTTAAACCTGTGGCTCTTCAGGAACAGTGCAATGTTTATGAGTCCATATGTAATTCATCCATTTATGACCTACCCTAGCCTCTCCCATATATTTAACATTACTTTTCCCTCTTCTTTTTTCTTTTTTTTTTTTTTTTTTAAGAAAAGACAGTGGATATCCTGCTGCTAGGCCTCACATTGTTTTGTCCTCTGATTTTCCTTGGAGGCTTGCTGATATATGCATGTAGAAGGTAGTGTACATTTCTGGATGTTTGTATAAATTTCTGGTAGAAGAGGGGTCAGGATGAGGGTAAACCATACAATGGATAAAAGTCAAGCACAGATCTTCTCAGATAAATTATGTTTACAAGAAGCAGTTAACTGTGCATTTCCAACTATTGTTCTACTAAAGCAGTGCTTGGTATTATGACCTAGTGTAAGACAATGAGACTTATAACTCTCCTCTCAAAGCTCCTACCACATTCCGCCACAGATCCAGTCTCTCACCTTACTCTCAGATGTCTTTCTGCCACTACAGATGACATTTTTAAATCTTACTCTGACAGCTGCCTTTCTATCCTCAGTGTGACTTTACCCCATGCTTTCACAGGTTCTGCATTCAAGGCCACCAATATTAATCAGGCCAAAGATCATGCTGTCCAATTTCATTTCATAATCCATGGGTGTTATGACAGCAGTCTTTCACTCTAAGCTGGAGAGTTTACAAGAAATAAATAAAAAAGGGAAGTCAGGCTGATGGAAGGAATTTCCTTTGTTGTACTATTAATACTATTAGTAGAGCAAAGTAATAGTAGTGGCCCTACACCACCAACAGTTAATGCAGCCAACTGTCTCCATGCCACTACTTTTCTGCCTGGCTATACAGCTTTCCTATCAACATGGCAGTAAAGACTTTCTTGAACTGAGATATAAACTTGTTCAGGATAGGATGATATCTCAAGATATATTAATATTTGGAAGGTGTAGGATGTAAACAGAACCTCTATTAAAATTAAACATTATTTAATTAATGACTAAATGTTATTCCTGATCCATATAAAAGAGTTATCAATTTTTAATTATGGAAAGAACATATAGGACTAATTTTTTAAGATACAGACACAGAAGCATGCCACAAGTTCTCACTTTGCTTGGAAATAATATTTGTGTAATAATCATATGTTTGTGTATGTCCATCCAGTCCTTTAAAAATTCTTGCAGGATAGAAACCAGTCAGGCTGAACAAGAGCTCGGGAAAATGTTGAGAAAAGTGTCTACAGTGAGAAAAAAATAAGTTTAAATGGCTTTAGAAATAGTAGATGCCTGTCTTGGAATTGGAATATATATTACAAAGCATTGATGTCTGATCTGTTCCAGCAGACAAGAATAGTCGTGTGCCTGTATCACTGTCTTGCAGGTATAGATGCATGGAAGTTATAACCACGCCTGTTCCACATCCTTCAGATAACATCAAAACATGGTTAGCAGATGAGACTCACCACCAGGTAGTGTGGCTTTTTTCTCTCACTACATTGACATGTGTGATATTACTCGCAATCAGAAGGGTACAACATTGCATTTGGAACAGCAAGTAATTTAAAACAAAATAAAAAAAGGGAGAAATGTATGCACAACATTTGTAGTGAAGCCAGAAGAGAACAAAAAACTTGTGGAGGTTACAGGACAATGATCCTGTCGATAGGATGGAAAAAATTCTCAGGGGACTAAAATGTCTAGTGTGCCTCAAGGTGTTTCAGCGTATCCACACTCAGTGAGCCAACAATTTATGGAGTGATCACACTGAGTTCCTGAAGAATGATCAGTTATGGGATATTATACATGTAAGCATGTAGGCCAGTTATCAAGGGTAATTATTTGTGGAGATCTGAAAATCATTGGCTATGCTGTAGTAAATGTGCACATTCTCATAGCAAGGAGGAGGAGGCTCCACAATGCACGCAATATAACCTACCCCAGCTGTGCCTCTGCTGCGGGACAAAGCCATATGCAGAGGTGTTTACTTTGGAACAGCTGACGTGGTATAAGTTCAGATGTTTGCTGATCTCATGCCAGATTACAAGTGTTTAGTTAATTTGGCAAAACAAAGACTAAATATTTGCAGAATTTTTGTGACTGTAATTAATGGAGCTCCTTGCCTTGCACATTCAATGTTTCTTGTTGCTGTCTGTCATTGTGTGAGTTACATGAAAAAAATGTGCCAATCAGTTAGTAGTTGAGATCTGTGAAACTCCAGAGAAGCTGCACAGTGAACTGTGTGCTAGAAGGCACAGTAAGTAAGGTGCTTCTTACCTGGTCCTGCAACGCATGAGGAGAAGGCACAGGTGTACCCAAACTATGCTTTTTTTGGTGGAAACCACCATTGAAATAGAAAACTGCAATGAGGATTTTCTATGCTTTATGTGCTCAAAATATTTGTTCAGAGCCTCTGCAGGATTTCTGTTAATTTTACTCAATCCTTCCATATCATTGTACTTACACTGCAATATCAAAATATCTTCTAGTAGCACATTCAGCAATTTAACTAGCAATTCCCAGTGTGTTCCCTTGTGCTGTTTTCTTTCCCAAGGGAAAGATGTATGCCTTCCAATATTGGTTTGGGGTTTTTTTTTATAAAATATCTATGTGATTGCTAACTCTGACAGAAACCACAGATCATCTCAATCCAGGAATTATAATTTGAGTTGTGAGGCAAGAGGAATGGGTTGTTTTGTTTAATTTTACCTTCTCAAAACAAATTTATGGGGAAAATTATGTGTATATTCTATATAATCAAATGACAAATTATAAGATTGAAGTATTTTGATCTTGCACCTGGCACTCATTCCACAAGCCTTGGGCTGGCTCCTCAGTGCAGACCGTGCTCCTCTTCTTCACTGCAGTCATCTCAGAAAACCTCAGAACTGGCCTGAAGCCAAGTCTCTTATTGTCAAGACTGAGAATAATTTCTATAGCACTTCTGGCCAATATAATTTGACCAAATTTGATGCTAAAGGTGCCATATTGACCCTGAGCTCAGCTGGTTAAAGAGTATATTTATTACCTCTTCTGTGCAAAACTCCTTCTCACCCATTTTTACCAGTAATTGGGAGCAAATTAACTGATAATACCTGTTGTGGCTACAAATAGGGGCTAGCAGAATATAAAGAAGGAATCATCACCATCAAGTTTATATTCTGCATCTCCTTTCACATTAGAACTGTGTAAGCTGCTATGTAAGGGTCTTTGTATTCAATATACAAATAAAATTCCACCACAATCAATTATCACCACAAAAACTATATTTAATGTTAATGACAGAGAAAGAAGCGATTTTTGTCCCCAAACTGTTATAAACACTGAATAAACCTTTGACAGAAAGATTTCAGCATAGCTACATAATTACTCTCTACATGACAGTAACAAATGATTGAGATGACACTGTGATCTTTGGATTCAAGTGACTGCTGATGGCACTTCTAGGAAAAATAAATTAAATAAAACATATGGAACATGTCAGTATCTTATATATTGCTGACACATGAAGTAGCAAAGACATTGGCTTTAGACACTCTGAAACATTCAAGGCAATTGTGGAGAATGGTGTTGAGAGAATCCATTTTATCCAACAAATAAATATAACCCCTGAAAGTGAGACTGTGACTTGGATGTAACCCCTAGGTACAGAGTCATGTCATCCTGCAGAGTGCCAAGCAATAAAATTAAGGCTCAGAACAACTAAGCCTCAGAACAATTTGTAGATTGAGAGAGTAACTCATATAATGTTTGTATTCCAGTTGCAACAAAGTAATCTGTACTAATCCCAGAGAAATGCCAAATGAGTAAAGTGCTTGTAACAATATACAGAATTTTTAATACCACTGAATGCAGATGTGCATAATGTAATTTTTATCCAACAGCAACATATGTCAATGCAAATGGAGATGCAATTAGAGGTTACTCTGGGAACACCAGAAGAGAACAGAGATGAGAACATTCAACTACAGAAATGTTTGAAGGAATTCATGTTAGAAGACTTATAGAGATGATATGCCTTTTTCATCTGCATGCAAGAGTACCTTTCCATGAGGTGGACAATATTCTAACAGATCAAAGAACAACTGATATGGGAGTTTGCCTGAGCCCAATAACTTGAAGTATTTTGTGTTCTAACAATATGCAACTCTTAAAATTAGCTTTGGTACACAAACACAAAGCAGTATCTTGCAGTTGGTCTGTAAAAAACATGATCTTCAGTCCAGTAAAATTACAGCATCTCAGAAGATATAGCTAATATTGAGGTCCACTTGCGTTAAAATGAAATTAGTGTTTCAAAATGCTACAGTAGCTTCCAAGTACTGTCTGATAGATCAAGACCTTTGGGAGATTGGCTGTTCATACAAATCTCATACTAGCTATTCAATATCTGATTGAAATGGTCATGAGATATGGTGGAAGCAGTGGATGTTTCTGGAAACAGCAAGAGAATCTCACTAGTGTTCTCTAAAACTCAAAAAATAAATCCCTGTCTGAGTCACTGCATTGTGTAAGCACACACCAAGCAGAAAGAAGAGATATGTGTGAAGACATAAGGTCTTTTAATGTTGTGGACTTTGCACTTAGTAAAATAAGTAAAATGAGAAAACTTAGATGAGGTAAAGAAAACAAAGTTTTCTGCTGTATTGTGATTGCTTAAATAAGTTTAACTCAGAGAAGTTAAAGTTCAGAACTGACCAATTTTTGCTATTTATTTTTCCCTGTCCTTATAAAGACTCTTTGCTACTGATTCCATGAGGTGATGAGCTATACTAGTTCATTTTCAGGTACACAATCAGAGCAGATTATTTTAATTCTTAGTTGGGACAGTGTGACTAGACAGAGACTTCTATTTGACTAGAAGAGAAGGAATTGATTTTGCAAGGAAGACATTTCTTTTTTTGTAGGTGGGAAATACAAATCAATAATGAAGATAATTTTCTGGAAGGTTTGGAAGATACCTAAAAAATTCCTTGCTTTCATTACTGGTAATACTTTTCCATGTCAAAATAATATTGATTGGATGAAATAACAATATAACAATTTTGTTTGTGCTTTTGAAACATTAAGTTTCTATGCTACATTTCGGTGCAGAGTCTTGATTCACCTGAATGTGTTTTTTGTTTTGGTAAAAGGTCCGTAATGGAGAAGATAGCACTATTTCTCCTTTATTATTAAGAATGACTGGTGACAAGTGGAAAGTTCAAGCTAGAAATGTCTGAACAACAAAAGGACTATAAATTACTTTGTTTGCTGTAAGATCAGGTTAATGACCTCAAAAGAGCAATCAGCTTTAGTAGGCAATGCTACATTTCCTCTTCAATTGTACTTTTTACAGAAGGTAAGGGTAGCCTTACCTTTGAACATCATGAACAACATGCTCTTCCCTCCATACCTATCAGTCTGATGCCCACACAAATCATCAGGGAGAAGGTAAATTGTGGATATCAGATACTGAGACAAGTTCCTGTGAGACAGCTCCTGTAGTATCTCTTCTGTCTTGAGTGATGAGTGGAAAACCATCAGTCAGCGTAATTTATCTTTTGGATGATCAGACAACATTCTGTGTGTAGACAATATAATTTGTCCCATCCTCCAATGTTCAGACATGTTTTCTCAAGAAGAGGAGAAAGAATTCCTACTTTCTGATAAAAATCATTAGAGGAGGCATTTAGAAAGCATCATTAACTTATAGATTCCTTTCTTGGTGAGGATATAGAATGGATAAAATGAAAAAGTCACAATATAAGTGAGGTAAGAGGGGTAGAGGAGCACTACACTGACCACTCACATCTGGAACACAGACTTCACAGAGTGAAATCAGGCCACAGTGAATATTATATTGTTCCTTAAAATATATTTTTATGCATATATTTTATATAGCTTTGGCTTGCTGTGCTTGAAGCCCTAAAGCAGTACCAGGACTTAAAATAAGGCAGAGAACATACAGATTAAAGGAATTTTATGATTTTATCTGAAAATAGAAGAATTAAATAGAATTCTTTCAGATTAAAATTGTTATTCTTAGAAGAGGCCTTGGTTAATACACAGAACTTTCCCTCATGAACATGACAGCCTCCAGAGACACATCACATAAAACATTATGATAATATCAGTTATATTGAAAACTAATCCTAAAGTGCAAATTCGATAATACAAAATCCAGTATTCAGACCCTTCCAAGAAATATTTGACCAATGTATTCACAAAATGGTATAACTTTTCCTTAAAATAAAATATTTTTCTTAACCTATCCAAGACTTCTTCTCCAATGGTGGATTAATGTGCAATACATACATAAAGAAAGGTAATGATCTGAAAGCAAAATTATACCACACTCAGTATGGCATTAAACACCTCAATATATACAAAATATATTGAGAGAAGGGCTTGGGGGTGCTGGTGGGTGAGAGGCTGAACATGATCCATCAGTCTTGATGCACTTGGAGCCCAGAAAGCCAAATGCATCCTGGATTGCATCAAAACCAGTATGGACAGAAGGGCAAGGGATGTGATTTTCCCCATCTACTTCACTCCTGTGACACCCTACCTGAAGTCCTGTGTCGACTTCTGGAGTCTTCAGCACAGGAAAGACATGGAGCTGTTGGAGCAGGCCCAGAGGAGAGCCACAAAAATGTTCAGGGAGCCGAAGCACCTCTCCTATGAAGATAGGCTGAGAGAGTTTGAGTTGTTTAGCCTAGAGAACAGATGATTTCAGGGAGACCTTATAGCATCTTCCGGTACCTAAATGGGGCTTACCAGAGGGCTGAGGAGGGACTTTTTACAAGAGTATGTAGTGCTAGGACAAGGGGTAATGAGGGTAGATTTCGATTAGATATTTGGAAGAAATTCTTTACTGTGAGCATGGTGGGGCAGTGGAATAGGTTGCCCAGAAAGGTTGTGGATGCCCCATACCCTAGTGGTGTTCCAGTCCAGGTTGGATGGGGCTTTGAGCAACCTGGTGTAGTGAAATGTGTCCCTGTCCATGGCAGGGGGGTTGGAAGTAGATTGTCTTTAAGAGTCCCTTCCAATCCAAATGGTTCTATGATTCTCTGAAAATCCTACTCAGCTCGGCTTGCTTGCTCCTATCAATGCAGCTCTTGCCTTTACCTTCCTTGTGAATGACACTCCTGTGTGTAAGATTTCACCTTCTGGTACTGAAGTAGGACCTGACGAGACACTGGGCAGTGCCTTGCACATAGATTTATCTTCCTCTTCACTTATGCATGCACAGAGTCAAAATCCCCTTGTTGGGGTCATAAAACCTGGTGATATGTCATGGCTGTCTGGTTTTATGCTTTCAACTCCAAGTCCCCACTCCAGTCAAGTACGTATGGCATAGAGGAACTCAGGCCTAGGAGAAGTATTTAGTGTTTGTGTTTCTTCCTGAACATCAGTGACTATGTAGATATCAGACATACCTTACTGAAGCTTCTGAAGGAAAAATAGCCCCTTCTCTTTGCTTTTAAAGGAGAATAATTGCAAGAGGTTGATTGGAATCAGCACAGCAACCTTCAGCCTCGGTTCTCAGCACCAAGGCTGGTCTGGTTGCCCAACGCTGCCACCTACTGTACAAACCACCTCCTTCCAGCCAGAAATGTTCCTCAAGTTTCCAAACTGGTTTAATTTGGAGCAAGTCTTTTTTGTTTTAACTGCCCTGAGAGAATTAAAGAAGTACACCTCCTGCTCTAACTTGAAGACCTGGTCTTTATTAGGGACAAGATACCCCAGAAGATACAAGATTCTAATTTTTCTTCCTCAAGTTTGTGTATCTAATCAAACAGAGCTGGCCACGGCCCTGGGGTATTGAGAGAAGATCTCCAGCAATCCAATCTAGAACAGGTGCCCAAGACAGGATGACCACCTCTTTCTTATTAGACACTAGATGATCAGACTCAGCATAGATGCCCACATTTTCTTGACCTAGTTATTCTGGCTCTCTCTACCCTGGTGAAAGGAGATATTGTGGTCAAAGAACAGCTTGCCAGTTACAGCCTTTGCATTTGGGAGTCTTCCCTGTATAGTTAAAGATGTCATAGTTCATATCTCATAATGTTTCAGACCAACATTATTCAGCCAGCCATAGCAGTTTTGATCAGAAACAACCTTGTTCAAGAGCAAGGGCAGAGAAACGGGCCACAGTGTTTAGGCTGAAGCCTGAGTTCACAATTTTATTCTTATCACTATCAAGTAGAGAAGCTGGTGGATGCAACACAAATGTATCAAACACATGAAGAGCATAGGAATGTGGGGGTGTATGCATATGGATACACATGCATGGCCTAAGAAATGCTGTTTTTATGGAAAAGGGCACCAACATTCCTTAGGGCTAAGTGTATGGTGCATGTTGTGTTCATAGCATACTTCCCTGTATTTCTCCATTGCAGATGTGCAAGTTATCTGCTGGCATTTTATTAGCCAATGCCAGCTGACTGGTACAACTTGGTCTACTTATATCAAAAGGAACCAGATGGCTCCTGCAAAGTAACTTTAAAGATAAAGGTGACATTGGGAGATAAAAATGCTTTGGTGACTGATGCAGCACAGGGTTGTACATAGAGTTACATTACTGCATCTCATCAGAATATATACATCATCTTATTTTCGGTAATCTCAGAAAAAAATGCAAGTCACAGCTTTGAATGTCAATTGCATATAAATCCTGTCACCATGCTCTGGTTCTCCTGAAACCTGGCAGGTGATCAAATCCCTACCTTTTGGATAAACAGTTAGAGAATATGATTTTGGTGTTTAGTTCAGAAAGGCACTTGGAGATACACAGAATCAGCAAAGCAATTGACATCTTTGAGTCAAAACTCCACAGCTTTACTCAACTTTCCTCTTAATATTCTCTAATTTTGTAAAAGTTTCTAAAGAAACCACAATCATAAGTATCTAGCTCCAGTTAAATCAAAATATGCAAGTATTAAAAAATACAAAGTGTGATGGATAGGCAAAGCAAGACATTAACAAAGAAGGAAAGAGTAGATAAAAATGGAGGGGAAGAATGAAAAGAATTAGTATTAAAGACCATACAGCACATAACATACATAACATAGCATACAGTTATGTTTTCATTAACTCACAAAATTAGTTTGGATTCAGCAAGATGTCACTTTGCATTCATATAGATGAAAAATAATTGCATTTTAAAGCTTGTTTTGGCTTCTGGCTGTCACTTGGTTTTTTAACCAAATGACAAAAATGAGAAATAGAGTGATTATGTAAATATTCTAGACCACAATGGCTAATAGAGACTCACTTCATCCTTGATTTTGTGCAAAAGGCTGCTTTGCGGGAAACCCTTTCTCCAGTTTTTAAACGACAGGACTGCTTGCTACAGGATGTTGAAAATGTACATGATCTCAAAAGGAAACCTGACAAAATCATGAAAAAAATATCTATCAAAGACTTGTTAGATACAATGTCAACTCTTCTGACTCATGTGGTTATTTGTTAAAAAATTGCAAGACACAGGGAGAATACTGCTGTCCTCTTGTTTCTTTCTCCCCGGGCTCCTGCTACAGGCGCTACTTGAGAGAAAATGGACCCTGGTCAAGGTCAGATATATCTTTGGAGCAGTTGGAGGAATGGCTGAGGCACTGTGTGTGTTTCCAGACCGAGGGATTCATGAGCTCACTGCTAATGTTGAAATCAAGTGTGCAACCTCTGTCTTCAAGAGAACAGCAAAACTTGCTGCTCAGCTAGCATCAAAACCCCAAAACCAGCAGAACTGTGTGGCTTCGTAGTCTCCCAGTTCATTGATGAACTGCATCTTCCAGGTACACTTTATTTGCCCAGACTTTCAGTGATAGTTTGGCAAGGGTCTTTATCCACTTGCACAATTTCAGTAGCATCTTGATTCACAAGTGTTTGTTTATAGGAAAAAATGTTTTATTTAAAACACACAGGATGGAAAAGCTTTATCCCTGATCCCTTTTGGACATTTAATAAAAAGAAATAGTGATGTATATATCATGGCCTGTTTCAACATCTGGCAACAACAGAAAGAGATAGACACAAGCAAAACTGTGCCCATTTTCTGCAGTCTGGGAAGAATTTACAGCAACATATATTCATTATGTTGTTAATATAGTCAGCTTTGATTCATTGCAAACCTGCCCTACCTGACTGAAGAACCTGGAAAGTATGAGGTCTTCAGGGTTATATAAAAACTGTAAATTATTTGCATCCTTACATCTTTCAATTTACTTCTTTGTGAAAACCAATAAAAAATAAAATAACAGAATACCTATCTCATATGTAGCATATATTTTGGGTTCCTTGAGATTGAAGATAGTGTCTGTTATAGGGAAGGGCTGTGCTTGGTGAGAAGGCTAGTGCTGATAATTTGAAACTAAGAAACTTCAAGGTAACTTGTTTGGGAATTTTTTGTTGTTCATTTCCAGCCCTATTTCTATCCCAGGGATTTGTAATAAAGTGTTGATGAAATCACTTTCCCGTAGTGGAAAGTAGGGCACTGATGGGCTTTGTGGGAGCACAGAGTTGCCAGGGCCTCTCCAATGGTGAATGATAGGTTGCTTCCCTCCCAGCTCTAGAGCAATGGTTAGATGTACTGGCAGAGGGAGATTTGGGGTAGAGGCAGCACACTTCAGATGATTAAGTCAGAGGAAACATGATGACTATCAGACCATGGTGATTATTGACTTAGTATGTCCTGTTATCTCTTTAAATGCTGCTTTTCTGGAACATCACAGCCCTTGACTTGGAGCACTGCTGATGAGGTGGTACTTTGAAACAAATGAGAGCCCTTCTCACTAGAAATAACTCATTTCAGTTGCTTTTTATATACTTTTCTTTTCTTTTTTTTTTTTAGTGTGACTGGATTTTAAACACTAGGTGTCAGTCAGTCACCTCTCAAAAGCATGCTCTCAAGCACTAGCACATTTGTCTTTGGCAGCAAAAACTTTTAAAGAGATAATGTACAATAATGTACACATTAAATAATAATTACAATCATGACAAAGTCAGGTGAAGCAATTATTCCACAGGTCTGTTTACCAGCCAGACAAATCCCAGAGCCTGGAAATGTCAAGAAAACCCTTGTGTAGAAAGACCCTTGCACACACTATGGTTAGTATTCGCAATGTCATGATAAAATATTTGTTAATCTGTTGTCTAATGCTACAGGTGATAATTTCTCTTTCTTTCACCCATTCTACTTCAGCTTCTGTACTATTTCTAAAAAAATTATATTTTAAAAGAAAGGACACCCATCCTGACCTGTGGAGGGTGCTCCCCACAGGGCATCACTGGCACATAGAAACTTATGCCTACAACCAAGCTGTTGTGACAGCCGAGGGCTGCTTAAGGAAAGTGTTTATGTTGACAATAGTTTGAGTATTGCTGCTTTTGCCAGTTCTCCAAACAGGCCATTTTCCTGGTGTTGAGCTGGACCAAGAGCCACTGCACTTAATAGGTCGGGTCTCTCAGGCAGCTCCACACTGAGGATTTCCAGTTTTGTGGATGCGGATTTTAGTGATCTGGTACCTCAAGAGATGCAGATAACAGAGCTGTCTCTGTAGAATAATGATATACAAGAGGAGCTGTTTGCTTAAGCACTGCTGTGTGACTACAGACATACTGCCTCGGGACCCAAACTTGTATGTCCTCACTCAGCTCCCAGCATGGTGTGACTTGGGCACATGTCCTTCCCTTTGGATTGCCTCATGGACCTGTCCCAAATGCTCACCGCTCCACGAGATGTCAGGGCACATATATCCTCTGGGTCATTTAAACAGTTTCTGTAATATGGCTTTGTAGTTATTGAGGTTTTTTTTATTAAACTCTTCAGCTACAATTTGATTTAGTAATCTCAGTAGTCCTCCAAAAATCTATTACCTATTCTTGAAACACATCCAGACACATACCCTGTCTTTCTTTCCTGGAATCATATATGTCTGTAATTTCAAATACTCAACCATTAAGACAATGCCACTACGTAGCTTGAATGGAAACTTACTCTAGAGTGCAGGAAGAAATGTATTTTACAATTATGATCTTTATTCTTTTACACATATGCTTAAAATTACTGCATCTCTGCTGTGAGGCTCTGAGGAGCAATGTCTTTTATGACATGCTGACTGCATAATATACTTTTTTTTCAGCCAACCTGTGACATCCCATGTTGCTAGGCTTATACTGCTTTTGACTGTCTGATCCTGGAGTACTAAAGGTTGGATTAGTGTAGCTCTCTCCATGTGTCAGTCCACAGATTCAAGGACCACTGAGGACATGTAATTAGAGAAGGCAGGTAACAACTTTCAGGCTGAAAGAACAGATATGGATTTTTCAGTGCTCTGTACTTTTTGAGAGAATACATCCATGTGCAAGGTTTCCTCGTGAGAGCAGTTGACTTTCAACTCACTCTGCACTCATCCTGACTCAGCATAGGTCTCTGCAGAAGGTGAGGGGACCGGAGAATCAGCCTCTTTTTTGATGTCCAGATCATCCCTACGTTTGGGTCTTTTAAATTTTATTTAGTTTGTTTGATCTCACATCAGGGCTTTAGTAATTTTTTTTTCCTTGTGATAGAAAGAACCAGCAATGAATGAGTCCCTCATCTATGTGCCTGTCTTCCTCCTGCAATCACTTTCTTGCTCCCTTTACTTCAGGCTACTTTTGTAGCTGCATATCATCTTGATGGCCATGGCAGATCCTCAAATCAATGAAAACTAGACATATTTGTATGACAGCTTTCTACCAAGATAACAGCTACCCTGTGTGGAATAACATGCAAACACCTACCCCCAGATTCATTCCTCTTCAGTAAGGTGCATCTGTTACAAAACCAGAACCCACCCATATGCCCTGGAGAAACAGACACCACCAAAGGATGGTTCATGCCACATGAGGATGGCTGTTTTCTTCTACTTTTCTCCCTGGACTCACAAGACTTCCCTCTTGCTCCCACTCTTACTGCAAGAGCTCTAGTTCAGCACATAAACTTAGCTGAAAATAAATATGGGAAAAGAATTAGTTATTATATCAAACAGTACAAATAGAAAACATAGTTAAAATGTACAAAATACAAAGATGGAGGAAACATCATAATGATGAATGAGAAAATGGCTCCCAGGTGCCCTCTGTCTTCAGACCTGTCTTCTTACCATATATATCTGCTAGTTTTCAAGTTCTGTTATTTTTATAATTCTTTTGTGCACTTGCAAGACTGATAAACATCACCAAAAATGTCCTCCTGAGTGCTTGAAATAGCCATTTGTGACTCTGTCTGAAGTCCGTTCATAAAAGTAGATTAATTTTAAACTCATTATCTGCTTGAAGCCTAAGACTGACTTGGTGTCACAGGTATTGTCTTTGCCTCAGTCGGAACCAGACCATGTGCTACTAAGTTGATTTGATCTATGAGATACAGTCATAAGCAAAAAATATATCCTTCCAAATTATCATGTGGATCTTTTGTTCCAAAATGGCTATACAAAGCTGAATGTGGTGTTTTACTGCTGAAGTAGAACAAAGCAACTCTACTGTAACAAAAGAATTCTGCATTCTTTGCCTATGGGGATCCTTTCATGGCTATGAAGGTTGAATGAGTAGGCCTGTCACAGAGTCTGACCTATCCCTTGATGACTACTTCTTTAATGTTTGTGAACACTGAATTCAATGTTTGTGAACACTTTACTTTCAGTCAAACCCTAGCTGAATCTAGCAGGTAGGATTAAGAAGAAAAAAGAGGTGACTAAGAGACATAGGTCTGTACACTCACACAGCAGGATAAATCCAACTTTGTTCGCCTAATAAATCAGGCTCAAAGTTCTTGAAGACACACTACCATTCTGAAAAATGAAATTATCAAAATACTAAATACATGCATAAGATCTGACCTGTAAATAGGTTGGTTATATTTATTTAACTCAATTAAATCAGTCTAATGCATACTAAGCAATCTTCAGCTAATGAGCTGATTGGTATGTTTCATACTTAATAGCTTTGAGGACTAAATTTTATTTTTGTAATCAGTGAAGAATAAAAGAATTCACTGATTTTTTTTTTCCTCTGTAAAATGTCTTTCCTTAAGTGACACTGAGGGAAAGGGCTCTGAAAAACAAAATCAGTTGTCTTACAATGCATCTAAAATCAGGAAATTGTCAAGGAAACCAAATGAGACAAACACTGAGCTGCTTGGAAATAACATAGATTTATTAAATATCTGTTTTAAAAAGCCTATAACTCATTACTGTGGTTGCACACATCCTAAAGATGTGTTCACCTCTGTCATTAAAATATAATTTTTGCACTTGTGCTGAATGCAAATCAAACAATTATGAAATCTTTATGAGGGCACACCAACATTGCTCTCAAAGAAGTTGATAGCAAAGTTCTCGCTGAGTACATGGAATTTCTTTATTCCATTGAAACACTGGGAGGTACATACAGTTTTTGCAGAAAGCCTGGCTGTTCAGCACAGCAAGGTAGAAACTGATTTCAGAGTCCAGTCCCAACCACAGAAGGAGGGAGAGGTAGGTGCCACCTGAGCATCACATCAGAATGAAGATATCTTTTCCTAGGCTTAAAAAGCCAGTATAATTGTGCAAGCAGGAACTATTTCAAAACAAATCTGAAGCTCTTGAAACAAATCATATTTAAATATTGCAGAATCACATAGTAGAAAAGATTAAAGTATATTAGTTTTGGTTATCTGGCTGGGGTTAGTTGTCCGGGGCTTTGTTTTGTTTTGTTTTTTTTGTTTCTTTTTTTTTCCAAAGCCAGATGATATGTGATATAAAACAGCAATTTGATTTGTTGAATCATAACACAAACATCCTGTCAAGACAAACTGATGGTTTATCTATTTTTTTTCCGTGTAGTGTCTGGGTATGCTTTATTTGCTAGTTTCAAGAATTTTTGGAATCACTGAGGTAAAAAAGAGCAAAACAGAATATATTATAATAGCATTGCAAAAATTCAGAGTGTATCAGTGGCTCAAAAACTGCCTGCTGATTTGTTTGTCCAACCAAAGAAGAATCGATTACATTTAAAAAGTGATAGGCAACAGAGGTAAAAGGTGTGAAGCAGCTTCCACCTTAGAAAGAACTGTGTGGCCTAGAACCCTTCAGCCTGGGACAGAATAAGTGGAAGGATGATTATACTGGTTCTAAACTAAACAATTGGCTATAAACTAAGCAAATCAGGCACTTCTCTTCCGACAACGTGCATCGTTAATCATTAAAAACCTTTTCCAAAGAGTGCTATGAATGTTGATGAACATGGGTTCAAAAGGTGATTCAAAAATCTCATACAGTAAGCCTTAATTCATCAAGAACTTTCAAACACACTTCTGTAACTCAACAAAGCATTGAGCTACTGTCCTGTTTTTGACTGGGGTAGAATTAGTTTTCTTCTTAAACAACCAGAGAGGAGGAGATTGCATGCTACATTTCTTACATCTTTTCTTTGGCCTTTCCAGGTATGCCAGCTGGAGGATTGGTTGGTTTGGCAGTGCCAGGTGTCCTCCTCACCTGTTCTGGGACCTTCTCCTTGGCATGGAGTTCTCCAGAATGGATATGGAGGGGCTATGGGTCTGCCCTGTCTGCCTGGGGAGGCGCGGGCTCTTGGGAGACCAAACCATGCGCTCTCTGGGAGGGAATAGAGAAGAGATTTGGAACACAACTCCTACCTCTTTTTGCTTGTGCATTTCTTAGCAAGGGGAAGAAAACACACAGTCTTTGAAGTGTAGATAAGCTTATCACCTTTGATAGGAGTATGAGTAGGTGTGGCCGCTATCTTCTTCCTGGAATCTGTTCACTGAAAGGCTGTAGAAAGTTCCTAATAAGGGGGATCATTAAAACATAACCTGGCACAGTAACAGTGTCATACAGAAAAGCCATCCATGATGTTGGACAGGGACACATGACCTTCTGTGGCCCTTTTTAATGGCTGCACTGGCAGGGCTATTACTGGTGCATCGTGGGTGCAGGCACAGCACTGGTTGCAGAAGCTTCCATCTCTGCATGTGAGATCAGTGGTGTGCCAGCCAGAACTGGTGGGCACATTTCATCTTTTGACTCCCTCCTCCACCTTCTTCCTTCCCCCTTGTAAACAAAAGTGCTGCCTGAGCATGGATGTGGAGAGAATCCATTTTGTTCAAAACAAAACTTTAAACTTGTTCAATGCATTCTGTTTTCTCTGTTTTGCTGCTTGATAAGGGAGATAATGAAGTTGGAGATAAGAGAAAAAATAAAAAAAAGTTCTATCTTGATCTGTTTGGTTTTTTCCCTGTAAGTAGTTTGTATCACAAGTCACTAAACTTTGCTTCTCTTTCTTAATGTCACTGATTGCAGCAGAATTCATTAGTTGCATTTATTGTCCATTTTTTCATCCCTACTAATCTGAATGTATTCATCCCTAATTTATATTTGTATTTCAACACAGAACTGAGACAGATCATGAGTCTGGCACTATGTTTGCTATCCATGGTGAGAGGGGTGGCAGAGATGGGCTGCAGCCGCCCACAGCTCTCCTTGCAGCAAGAGGTGGGTTTCTTTAATCAGCAAAAGAGTGATGAAAATATTGTCATTACTAGTTTCATGGTTGAAAACTGAAGGATGGTAAGAAAAACAGAAAAATTCCACTTCACAGGCTCACACTGAAGGCCATAATTTACACCAGGGGAAAGTAAGATAAAACTGAGGCAATTCCATTATAGCATTGTTTTCCACTCAAGCAGAAGAGCAGTGAATCAATGCCTGTGCAGAAACACACTGAGCATTCAGCCTGACCCTTCCTTAGTTGTGAGCTTTGGTCCTCTTGTTACATAAGTGAACCAAGAAAGCCTCTGTTCTAAAAGCCACTCAGTTAAAGCAACATAAATGGGTTTATATGGGAGACGGTCAGAGGAGCAGCAGAGGTGGGAAGCCTGTATGTATTGCTTCTAAATCTCTTAAAAATAGATTTTGCATCTTTAGAAGTGCTTTTCATTGGCAATGCAAACTGATAGACACGTGACATTCCAACCTTTTGTGAGTGTGCAATCCCAGAAAGCCCTTTTTAGTTAGAATCTCCACAACTAGTTTTTATGTCTACTCCACATCACTGAAGCACCTTCTACAGTAAGCATGTAACTGGGATTGGGCAAAGGGTTGGGCCAAACAGTATTTCTTTGCAGTTATCATGGATTCATGAAATTCTCTGTAGCTGAATGGGTTTCAGAAAAGAAAAGCATGGAATATAACTGTCTAATTATGAAATGTCAATGTAGCATAGAAACTACTTTGCTTCCTTTCATGTGCACAAGGACTCTGTCATGCCCAAACACCAAGTCAAACGGGAAAATATTCAGAAAAAGCAGATACAAATTTTCAGCCTGATTTTCCATGCCAGTACCACATTTTAAACAGAAGTAAATGGAAAGTATAATCTTGAAAAGATGTTCTTTAACAAAAGCAAAATCCTTCTTTCCAGCTCCAAAAAAATATGATCTTTCCATGAGCCCTCCCAGCCTCTACTTGCCCTTTCCAGATTTCCTTCTAAAAAAATACTAAGGAACAAAAAAGACCCTAAATACATGTTCTTCCTCTTTAGATCTAATTTGATAAAGACCGCCACCCTCCATTCTCCATATGCCTGCTGGTCATGGCCATAACCAAGTTAATATTGTTACCAGAAATGAGCTCAACTTAAAACATGTGTTTGACGTACAACAGCATTTTAGAAAACTTTGCTTATATTTCCCCATCCTCAACTTTTCTATGGCTTGTTTGTTTGAAAACAACATTTGAAATTCAATTATATTTGCTACAATTCTGAGAAGGGCCCCTGCTTCCTTTTTAAAACAACTCACAGTGAAAATAAAATGGGGGTTTTTGAGGAAAAAAAAAAAAAAAAAGCTGCTACTAGTGTAAAAGACTGTAGAGACTGTCTTTCCCCTTCCTCCTTTAAGCAGATTTACCCATTTAAGAATATTGTTTTGTGCTGATTTCCACTTGGTTTTGTACTGAAGGTTCTTCTCAGCAGTCACTAGATGCTGCAGCTGGATCAGAGGATAACAAAGCAAGAAAATTTCCTGCCTGAAGAGTACCCCTGCAACCCAAGAACAACTGGCATTTGTGAAAAAATGGACAAAGACTCTACGTAGACCCAGTGGCTTAAGATATTGCCTTGCTTTGAATATTTTTCTATTCTTGCTCTTCTAGATTCAGGCAATCTTCAGTGTAATCAGTCATTAAAAAGCCTGAGAACATTTTGTTGTTGTTATTATTAGTTCAGACAAAGAAGATGAGCACCATGAACCTCATTCCTGGATGCAAAATTCTCTTCCCTGAAGGCAGAGGATTGCCAGATCTCCAGAGAGATGGATGGCATGTCCGTCCTCTTTCCTGTAAGATCACCTACGGAGTACATAAATAGTTCACTTGACTCATGCCTCCACACCCCAGCGGCTCTTCCCTCCAGACCTGCTTTAAATCTTCAGTGCTACTTGGAGCAGAAATAACCCAAGAGTAACTGAACAAGTACCTTCTGAAAGTCAAGATTCTGATACAATTTTTCAGAAATACAGGCAAATTAGGACCTGAGGGAGTTGAAACATATTTATCTAGTTGATGATGGGCAGCCATTTGTTCAGTACAAGGGAGTATCCTTAAATGTCCACTTACCTCCCTGCTTTCTTTGCCTCTACAGTCTTCCACAGTTGCAAAGAACCCAAGCTCTCCCCGGGCCTTTATAGTCCATTCTGCTATATTGGACTAAGATAACAGTGGGCAGGATGGAAAGCTCTCACAAAGTGTCCAGCACCATCTGTTGAGTATTGAGACAGCATCATTTTTAGGGAGACCCCAAACTTTGGATGAATATGAGATGGGACTTCTTAGTAAGGCTTGGTGGGTAGATGTGAGGAGTTTCCTCTATACAAGAAATTCACCTCTAATCAACATAAGAAAGAAAACAAAGAAACAAAATATTATTAAATGAAACACACATTTAATAAAAGGACATAAATAAACTCATAGTCATAAAATACAAATACTGAATTCCAGTACAGAATTTTAAAATATACATAGGATTACTGTCACTCCTTATGACAATGGCAAGAAAAAATACGCATTTAAAAAAAGTTCTGGTGTTGAATTTTCATCACAGCTTTAATCTTCTGAAAAAGTTGAATTTTGATACCATGAGCTGAAACAAAGGGAAATAGTTCAGGTTACAGTTGGTTGGGATTTCTTCATTCAAAATACAAACCAGAGGTAAGACGGAATGCATGAAGTTAACTTTCCTTTCCAATCTTATGTTCATAAGCTTTTACATATATGGGTTCACTTGAGAAGAGATGAAAGAAGTCGTAAAACACCACAAGACTGACATGAATCAACATAATTCTGCATCAGCCAGTAGTATGTAAAACAGAAGTCTGGGGTTTTTGAAACCTCAAGACACTGAGACACGTTTCACTAAAAATTTCAATTGTTGCTACTCTATTACACCAAATAGTATTTTTTAGCAATATAGAACTAATTAAAATATATGAATATAGATAAAAACATAACACTAATCATAGTTCTTCAACAAGCGAGACACAGACAATTACTTGTTATTCTTGCATATTTTCATGGAGGCAGCACTGCTGGGTAAACATAGATGCCTGAAGTTCTCCAGCCAAAACCCAGTCTGGAAAAGCTGCCAGATGACAAAACCAAATGCTATATACTGCATCTACATGCTTACCAGAGTGGCACTTTACAAGTGCCCAGAAAATTTACCTGAAATCAGATCTTTCTGATTTGAAACATTTCTGTCTTTGTAAAAACCACAACAAGGCCAAGTGTTTTTAAAAAAAAAAAAAAAAGAAAAAAAAAAGAAAAAATGATTTCATAATTTTTCTACAAAAAAGTAAGAAAATGGTAGCTACCCATTAAAATGATTTCTATCATATTCCCATTTTTAACAGGAAGATTTTTATACTAAAAAACTTTTTAAAAGTCTATACAGGAATATGTAGTGATACCAAGTTTGTCAGGAAAGGCAAACTCACAGACCTGGAAAAAATTACAGAGAAGCTTTTAAACACTGAAACCTTTTACAAACTTGAAGTGGACACAGCAATCCTAAGGCTGCACAGAAGTTGCAAACAATTGCTCTGGGTTTAACATATGTTCATCAGAAAGTTGTACTGAACAGACAGAAGAAAGTGATAAGGTCTTAAATCTTGCCATACGGAAAGGGAGCTGATGTTAAATATCAACTTGAATGAATAAAATAGACTGACTCTTGGAGAAACTCAAAACAAATGATTACCATTTTCTGAACCAGTTGTAAGACAGGGTGACTTCTTTGCATACAGATGAAATTAGAAGTTAGTCTGGTCAGGCCCACTGTGTTTTCCTTGGAGGACAGGGGAAGGGACACAACGGGAATGAAGACAGGGATGATAGGGTGTTTTAGGACTTTTTTTTGGTTTGCTTTGTTTTGTTTTTAAAGAGAGAACTAGATTGTTTCCACATCTTTGCAAGTCTACCATTAAAAATATAATTATGCAACATGAATCCCAGGTGTTGAAATACTGGAGTTTATGGTGTCAACACCAGGGGCCAAAAGAAGGACCCCTTAGGTGATATACTTCAGGTTTCTGCTGAGCTTTCCATGGGGGTTAAAGGGTTGATCCCAAACCCTTCCACTTTGTTAGATATTCCTGGGATTTGGTTTTTGCCAACATATTCTCTTGGTTTTACAAACACAAAAAATATAAACGTCCAGTAGCTGAAATAATTCAGCTATAATCCGGACCTCCAGGCAATTTCCTAAATACATGATTTATCCTCATGACTGGCACACATAGTCTCACACATGCAAACAGCTCAATTGAAAGGAATGGTTTTTTCCCAGTGGGGAGAAACCAAAATTGTGATATTGGGTCTGGAAGAGATATTTTACCATTCTGTGGCCTTCATTTGAAGGTTCTTTAAAGAGTACTAAATTATTGATTTTATCACTTGGAATAGGTATAAATGTTTATAAAATATCTTCTTTGTAATTTGAAAAAAAAGTGAAATACCTATTTTAAAATGATCTACAAAAAGTATAAAATAGGTTTTTCTGAATTTTTTTTTTATTTTGACATCTTTGTTTTAGAATAATCAACGCCTGATTAGAATTGAGACTACAGAAAAAAACCTACAACAATTAAATACAAGCTTTTGCTTTTCAAGTTGACAAATGCATGTTATGGCTTCATTTACAACAAATGTTAATTGAGTTTTTCCATGTGCATAATATTTTAAGACTTAGAAATCACCAATGAATCTATTTGTATCAGCCAGTGGCCAAAGCACTCTGAATGACTCTGGATTACCCTGGAGTCATCACCACTCTGTGAGTGATGCTGTGGTGCTGTCTGACAGCACATCTCAGACCAGGCAATTTAAGGATGGCAATTTAAGAATGCCAAATGTCCAAAGGTAAAAAGCATCAGGCATTACTCTGGCTAGAAATTTGGTTGTAGTGTGTTGGCTCTTCACTCCCTCCTCTGGCAGGCAGTATGTGGGACTGTTTAATCTGCCAGTGGTGCAACCAAAGGTCAGCAGAAAATTATAAGCTCTCCACAGATAACTCTGCTTCCACAAGATTTGCATGAAAATTTGAGGAGTGCCAAGGTAATCAAAATGACCATTCATATGCTTAGCTAGGCATTGTGTCTAATTTTACTGAGCTTATTTAATTTTCTAAATCACTTTGGGGCATAGGCTGGTATAAATGCAAGAAATTCATATAATGAAACTAAAATTTTATGCCTAGGAAAAATGCCAAGATTCATAACCATTCCCCCAGCTAAATTCTACTTTGCCTGATTTTCTGAATTAAGTGGTGGTAATTTTGTGCCTAATATGCATTCCTAGTTAACATGCTTGTCTCTATAAATTCTGTAATTGCTTATTCAAACAAGGCAACAGGCATATTACACATAATTGGCGTGCACAACTACCTCATTTGCATAAGCAGTCACTGTAATACCATGTCACACTGATTATGTATGAAATCATGAGTATATTTTGGAGGACATTTGAAACCCAAATGCAAAACAGAGGCACGACATCAAATTTCTAAATCAATAATCTTTTTCTTTCACCTTTAAAAATGTTTTCCTTCCATGGTGCTATTCTGCATTCTTGTGCATTTACTTCTGTTTGTCTATTTATTTTTGCTTTCATTAGCTCACTGTCCTGTAATCAGGTCTGTAGCAGACTGTTAATTATTCCCATGAATAATTCCCACAGTCCTCCTGTGTCAGCTAAATGGTGCTTGTGGTACTTCCATGTGTGTTCAAAAGATGCCTAGCATTTTCAGTAAGCTAAGGCTGAAGTGTTCTCATCCAGGCATGGCTACATTCTGTAGAGCAAATTTTTCTCTAAACATAGTTGATATTTTTGAGGATTATGTATTTGGCCCTCCCAATTATTGATTTCTTATTTCTGTCTTTTTATTACAACCCATTTAAACCTGTTATTGCAATTATAATTTAATTTTTTCATCTAATGAAATCAGAACTTTGGGGAAATGAACATTTTAACTTTTGAAAGCCTTACAGTCGTTGTTTAAAATGTTTTAAAAGTTAATTAGATATAAGTTTAAATAATGTTTTTCATATGAATTTTGTTTGCTAACTGAATATATACAATAAAATTAAAAAAAAAAAAGACTGAACCCCTTATTGATAGAATGAGTTAAAGGAAGCTGTGCTTCATTTCACTGTGAAACAAAATACAGGACAAAAACAGTGCACTAGAGTAATTTAACAAGGTGAAATACAGATAACTCTAGCTTTGCTGGTGTTGCTAAAATAGGAGAGCTGGAGCTGATTCTGCTTTTTCTATGCCTGTGCTTGGCTGTATCACACTCTTCAGCTCAGGTCTGCATGAAATCAAATGCTAACTTTTAAAATTTATCTGGTTTTCAACTTTTCAGTACTCAGGCATTCAAAGCAATCTTATTTCCCTGTATTCCCCACAGCATCCACACTTGAGACCCATGAAGTTGCTACTCATTAGTCCAACATCTTAACTAGTGACAGCAGAGTACTGAGTAGATTCTATTTTCTCTTGAAGAGCTTGTGGAGGACTTTATCCCCACACAGTTCATCCCCATTCTCACACTTGAAAATGTGTGTTCAAATGGCTGTGTCCTCCTGTGGAAGAGGCTGAATTTGAAGCCTGAGTGCAGAGCTGGACCTGTCAGCCTCACAGAGCTTCTCCTTACCCCACAGTGGATGGGATCTCAAGGAGCACTGGACAGAGGCTGTGTCAGTGGACAGTGCTGCTGTCCATACATGAGTATGTTCATATGTCTACATAGCAATAATCTGTCGTGGAAAATGGTTACACACGTATTTATGCATCTATTTATATTGAAGCTACACATACAGATGTGCGTGTGCGCACACACACCCATAATCAAGAACATAAAATACTGGGAAAGAACTCAATCTTATATTTAAGAACTAAGGATAACCAGCCCCTGAGCTGAAAGACAGAAACAGGCAGCAGAATGAAGCCCCCGTATTCCAGCACGAAATGGTCACCAGGAATGCAGCCCGAAGCCAGGTAACACAGTCAGAGTGTCTTCCCTCTTCTGCTGTCTGCACAACACAAATAACTTTATCATGGGTGTTTGCAAATGAAAAGATGCGTTGACCTTGATGCAATGTGGAAAGACAGGTGTGTAGTTCAGGATGTCTTAAAAGATCCTATTTTTAACATATAGGGGACAATTTCTTGGGTAAGTTATAAAACCTGGTCATTTCCCGTTTCTTTCGTGAATATTAGAAAACCTTATTTTTGATATTTTAGTGAATTTATATCAAACCTGGCAAATTTTCAGTAGTTCTCATTTATTAAAACCCTTTTGAGACCCATCAGAGTCCAAGTCTGATCGCATTTAGCTTGCCATATGCTGGAGGCTTTCCCAGCTATTGCTCATCATTGGAAGGCATGATTTCCCTTGACCCCCCAGCAATGACAGCTCTCACACCAGCCTGCTGCTATGGAAGAAGCTCTGCTCCTTTCTGGACAGCCTCAAGCAATGCTTCAGAGAGCTAGGCACTTGCTAGGGTGTCCTGACTGCTTGTTTTAAGAATCACAGCAGGCTTTCATGAAAAGTACTTGCTGTTAGTCAGATCGAAACCATCCTTCGTAAAACACAGGTTAAGTTAAAGTGGAAATATGCCTATCCTGGAGGGCACGTTCAAAATAGTTGATGCTAAAAGAATTGGGTGAAGAAGTGAAGGAAATAAACAAGATGGTCTTCCTAGAGCAAGAACAAAACTTAAAGGCCTTGTTTCTCTTTTCAGATGACATGCTGTAGGTGACTCCTTGGTCTGCGAGGTCAGGGATCTCTGCTCCCTGCTTGCTGTTCAGTGCAGATA
The DNA here is from genome assembly GCA_013397795.1 of Orthonyx spaldingii. Lineage (NCBI taxonomy): Eukaryota > Metazoa > Chordata > Aves > Passeriformes > Orthonychidae > Orthonyx > Orthonyx spaldingii. The sequence continues at coordinate 189,052 of VZTJ01001957.1, forward strand.
ACAATCTTCAGGGCAAAGCCTTACTGGATAAACTTTAACAGCTAATCTGTAGCTCTTCTCAGGGTCCTCCAAAGTTTTAGTGTGATTCAAAAGCCCTTCCCAGGCCTTATACTCTAGCAAAATCCAGTAGTCTTCAACACCCTGTAAAATTAAGGATTCTTGCTATTTGTAGTAAATGCTTCTTATGCAGTGCATTGTGCTATTTGCACTAAAGGATCTGTTTGTGCTTCCTTGACTCAATTAAGGGTACAAATCCACCACTGTGACTGAGGTGTATTTTTTCCTGAGAGCAACATAAGCATAAGGAGATTCTGTTCCCTGCATATTTCTCTGTCATGGTTCCCTGTTCTTATATTCTGATTCCTGCACTGCCCTGTGACTGGCCTAAAATATTTGTTGATTTTAATCTTAATTAAATTAATTCAATACCTGATTTCAAGTTCAAGGGAACACAGTTCAAAATATCTTTGATTTCATTAGATTTTGTGCAAGAATTAAACTCAAGAACACTAGAATATATTTAAACAGTGATTTCAGTCTGGAATATTTTTAGGACAGTGACAACAACAGTGGTGGGATGTGGGAGTTTTCAGGAGTGGAAAGTTCATGAGAGATTTAATCTGTTATGAAAATGAGAATGAACTGTTCAGTATATCACAGGTTCCCAGGGCTCAGTTCCAAGTACCAGCTTTGCAGATCTTTCTGTGATTGAATGTTAGAGGTGAAAAGTGATGGTTCTCAGTCAAAGTCCATGTGGGATAAGAATCATAATGATATGAGAAGGGAATAAAAATTCTCAATAAGAAAATACCAACAGAGATCAGTTCCAGTTCAAAAACCAAAAACCTATGTTTCTAAAGTTCCTTGCTCAGGAGTTTAAAAAAAATGGAATTTTTAGTATGCTCTATTTTTTAGGTAGCTTTTTCTTACCTAAAAAAAAAGCGAAGTCAATGCAATAAACTGTCTGAGGAACGAAATGAGTATGGTATCTGTGTCTTTGAAAACAAATACCTGAGACAAGGATTAAAATGCTTTTCATAGATAAGAATCTGCAGTCATCTCAGTACATCCTGAGACTATTGACTACTCAACCTAGCATTATTTCACACTGTTATGTTCTTTTATAAAAAAAAGTTTTGTTCCACATGCCACAAGCTTTTGCTGTTGAGCACAGACAATAAGTGTGGGAAGCATTTAGTTTGTTTCAACACACCCTTCACCTGGAAAGCTTCTGAAATACCAGCATATCAGCAATGGGTAAAATCTGGTGGTGGTTGGCTTTTTCAAGGCTATGTCAGTGGATGTTGAAACTGGATTCCAATTTCTTGAAATTTACTTCTTGTTGGAAGGCTATGAGCGTTGTTTTGCTGGTGCTGTAATACAACAGGCTGCAGGGACAACCTGTCACTTGTCCTTTTCCAATGAAAATCCCAAGCAGTTGTAAACAACAAAATAGATCTACTTCAATTATCTAATGTGACTCACAATGTCAAATTTGGCACTCAACAGCAGAAAAATTTAACAACTGCATTTAGTCATAATATATGAAAGTAACTGCATTCATAAGAAGATAAAAGTAGTATGGAAAAAGTCATTCTTAATGTTCTTATCTTACGCTGGTATCTCCTGTACTTACTTTCTGTATCTCCTGTGCAGATGCTCCTCCGGAAGAGCTCTTAAACTGACTCCTTATCTCCTCCCCATCACTTTCTGCAGCAGGCAGGGGTGGAGGGGGAGGGAAGCCAGCTGGAAATCCCAGGGTGCATTTCATGGAGTTTCCTGACCATTTGGGATTTAGCAGCATGTGCAGGAGCCTTCAACACCTTAAGAGAACATCAGCATGAAATCAGTGCCTGCCTGGTGTCCCATCTTCTTTGTACCCTAGAGATGGTGCACACATTGCAGGCAAAACCCTTTTGGTTGTCACCTGCTTTCCTTGCAGTCTTATCCCTCACATGTCACCCCTGGGGACAGTATCTATTCTCTACAAACACAGAAGCAAATCAAGACCAAATCTTACTCTTTTCCTCCCATACCCTTTCTAACATTTTAGCTTTCACTGAAGTCAAGTTTCACACGAGCTTGCTAAAAGAGAACAGAATGCCACTATGGACTCCAGGAGCTGAAATGGTGTCAGTGATAGTCATGGATCTCTGCCACAGATAGGTCAGTGCATGGTTTCCTTGAGGTGGGACATAAAGGTTGATTTTCAGAAACAAAGCTATTTCTCTCATTATTTGAAAGGGAGGCCAGGATTTCCATAGTGCAGCCCCAGCCAGAGAATAACTTATGGAAAAGGCTATGATCCAGTCTTGAAATGGTTATTTAACCATCAGATCTTCTCCTTCATGCTGTGATTTCTAAGAGGTGTTTCACTGCTTTGCCTTGCATGTTTTGTTGGATGTATTCCAAAGGAGTTCAAACTCTGAAAGATTAAACAATGCCCAGACATCTTCCTGATGTGGTCTCCTGCCCACTGTACTCAGCAGGAGAGGACTTGGGGAGAAATAAGATACAGAGGATGAAATACCTTTATGGTGGGAGAAGAAAAGATTACTGGTTTTATATTGGCTCCATTACTTTTTCTTTCTTTTTAGTAATGGAAACACCAGTAACAAGTTTGAAGTTTCTTGATGTCTCCTTAATTTTTTTTTAAATGTGGAAAAGGTAAATAGATAGAAGGATATATTCATTCTAGTAAAATATGTTTTCTTCCAAAATTAAGATTTAGGTTTTCTCTTCTCCCATGTAGTCCACCATAGCTTCCTACCTATTGTCTTATATATTCTATAATAAGTCATACTTTTTTCCCATATATATGTTCACTATCAGTTCCTGTTACATTCCTTTCAGCTTCTTTACCATTTTACAGAAAGTGAATAGAGCCCCTCACCTGCAATGCAATTGTTCTGGGATGACAGGAGATCTGCCTTTTACCAAGACCAAGGGAACATGTGTTGGGTATTTTCATAAAGAATGTGCCAGAGGATTGAAAATTTCAAAAATGGGTCAAAATACTCCATAATGGGAGATGGGAGCAGTAGACTTCTTCAAAGAAGAGTAATTGAAAGTCACAGGAATTATTTTTCGCCTCTAATCTTTCCTAACATTACAGGACTGTAATACTGCAATTATGTACTTACATAGTCTTATTTATTATTAATGTATATTAATGTATATTAAAATCTTGAGAATTCTAATCTTATATAATCTTAAGGATTATGTAATCAAAAGTTCTTTATAAATTCTCTTGTACACAACTACTCTGTCTTCTACTACTTGTAATTGTTTTATAGACCATATGATAAAATTTACTTTGACAATTTTGACTTCTAATTGAAGGACACATATGATGTTGACATAAGCAGCTGGGAAAAGAGAAAAAGAATAGAAGTGTCACTGTCAGATTTCCATTTGATGCAAAATACTCCAAAAATTGATGATGTCCCCAAGAGAGAGATGGGTTCTGTTGCATTCCTGAATTTATAATTCCATTATTCTCTCCCCCAGAAGACAAAAGCATAACACGGAGAACAAAAGTGTATTGCCTATTACTAATGTTTTCAAGGATACACACAGCAAGGATAAAATTTAGCAAAGCAATGCAGTAAAAAATTGAACATGCACTGTTAAATGGAATAATGAAAATTATTTTTCTAAATGAAACAAGTAATCCCATCCAATAAACAAATTGTTGTATTCTACCCATTAAATTTTTAAACTTATAATATTTCAATGCTATATAACTTGAATTATTCATTCTTAGCTTTGTAGAGTGCTTTGCTTGTGCCTGACATTTTTAAAAGATGCTTAACTTCAGCCAACAGATTTCTGGTTTTGTTGGTTTTTGGTTTTTTTTTTTTTTAAGTTCAGAGTTGACATTCTAAAATATTTCTGTACTGAGAGGAAAGTCAAACACTTGAACAGACTCTTCCTACAAAGAGATGGTCAATGCCTCAAGCCTGTCAGTGTTTAAGAAGCATTTGGACAGTGCCCTTAATACCAGACTTTAACTACTGATTGGCCCTGAAGAGGTCAGGCAGTTGAACCAGACAGTCATCTCAACTAGGTAGGTCCCTTCCAACTGGAATATTCTATTCTATTCTATTCTAGTCTAGTCTAGTCTAGTCTAGTCTATATTTTAAAGACTACACTTTTTTTAGTTGCTGATGAAACATTTACGTTGACTTTTTTTTTTTGTAATGACCAAGCATGCTTATTGTTTTAGGTAAGGATTTGAAATTTATATGGGAGCACTTCATGTCAGTACCAAACATTAACAAAGAGAAGAACTTCCATTGTGTAGACAAAGGCCCTGCACAGCATGAGACTCATTCAGCAGCAAGTCTGTGTCTTCCTTAGTCTTCCTTTTACTGTTTATGTAATTGTGGATCCTTTCTTGTTGCCTTTCACATCCCTTAACAGATTCAACTCCATGCTGGCCTTGACTTCTCTAACCTTTTCCCTGCAAGATCGACCAGATTCCACCTCTTGTGTGTGGAATCCATTCCATGTCTGATTTTAGATAGGAGCTCCTTGCTCATCCATGCAGTCCACCTGCCATCTTCGCTTGTTTCTTTTCCTTCACTTCTTTCATGTCATTCATATAAAAGACTAGGAAAGGCCAAGTCATGATAATACAAGGACAGACCACCAAATGACACCTTTTGAAGTGATTGTACAAGAGTGTGAATTTTAAAAATGGCAGGAACACTTGAAGATTGTTCCCCCTAAGCTTTTCCCATGGGTAGAAGATGGGTCCAAAGTGTACAGTAGAGGTCTTTACACATGCCCTTTCCAGCATATTAAAATAGGGAATTAGGTTGTCCTGTCACAACAATGGTCTGCACTGTCTCAAGTTGACTAAACTGATTTTTCATGGAGTGATGGGACACTAATTTATATAAATGGATCACTGTTCCCTTCATCCCACTCACTCAAAGCATACTGAAGTCAGATCCTGTTAACGCTAAAAATTAAAAGTGGTAATTTCTGCAAAAAGAGATAATCTTGCTATTTTCCAGGGCTTTAATGTGTAGTCTGTTAGCAAGGCCATGAATAAGTAAGCAACAATAAAAGAAAATTATTCACAGGCTATTGATTGTTTTGGTTCTAAGTGAAGAAAAAACTAAACCGGGCTAATTTGCTTTGCTGAACTATGTGGTGATTCAAGACCCATTTAACACCACCAATGAAATAATAGAAAGGGGAATAAAAAGAGAGGAAGGAAACTGATGAAAGTTAGTGAGGGCGCTGAATGTTGCTGCTGACAAGTGCTGCCACCTGAGAGCTGCTGATGTGGGTGGTGGAGCTGGCAGAGGGCCAAGATCTGTTTGTGTGGTTTGATTCAAAACAAAAGTGAAGTCCAAAGGGTTTCTTTTAATTCACTTACATTACTTGCATTGTTGTCGTCCTCTGTGTGTATTGCTAAGAATTTTCTCTTCTGGCAGTCAGCATCAGAAGCCCTGGCTGCTACTTTTCAGGTCACCCTCACTGTTTGTTTGCACTATTCCTGCATGAAGTTGCAGGATGGATTTTGTTTTCTCGGGCCAAGCAATCCAACACTGCACTGTGTGTGAGCCCTGAAGAGGGGCCCCATTGTAACAATGATCTGTCCTTGTCCTCTAGGGAGCAATGACCAAGAGGACATGGGCAAGTTAATCAACCACACTCCTGTAGGCAGGCAGAAAAAATCCTCTGGGAGAACAGATCCCGTGGTATCACTGGCAGCTTTTCATTTCATGGACTAGGATCATGAAAAATATCAAATCAGGTAATCAGAGCTGGCTTCCAGTAAGCAGAAACTAAGGCAGGTGGTTGGGCCAGTGTGTGTCTGCATGGGGGGAGATGGGAGGTGCCAAAGCCCTACATTCCTCCAGTGCCAAATCTGATATCTCGCTCAACAGTAGCAAAAATAGCTCAACAGTGTATCAGCTGAATATAAGCAGTTTGTTTGACCTAGATGTTGTCATTTTTATTCCCCAGGACCTCAGCCCTAGGTTTGGCTTCCAAAGTAGTAAAAAGAGAAATTTGGTTTGACTCATTTTTATTTGACCTCAGTACATAAAAAAGACAAGATTGGTGGGAGGGATAATTACCTGCGGTACCAACATACCTGGTAGAAGGAAATGGTGAGTGAAAATGTGGTGCTATCACTTGAGAATTAGACCTTGTTTTAGAAGTAGTATCTCAAAATCAAAATAATTATAATCCAGAAGGTATTTTAGATATCTTTCCTTTGTTTGTTGTCTTTCTCTATCCCTTCCCTCCAAACAATGAACTGCCTTAGGAGGTCTGCAGTCCACTGTTTTTTACCTATGTGAAAAGCAGAAAGGGACAAATTTGGCTCCATCACACTCACATGTTCTCTAAGGAAAGATGAGACTCATTTTTTGGAAGGAAAAACGTGTTTTTAACCCAAACGTGTGGGGATGTGTGGGAGTTGCCATGTTCTGGGGAACCAGAGGATTTTAGACCTTTGCCTTTGTTTGTTTATCTCACTGACTTTTGCAATGCTGACTGTGGAAACCATGAGTGATATTAGCTTTCCATTAACTATCACCCATGATCTAGTTCAGTATTTCACTTTTGTGTTGCTTGTTACTTCAGTTCCAGGAATTAATGACTCCCTGGAGGAACTTGATCAAAGCAGGGATCAGACAGTTAACAGAATGCTGTATGTATATTAGATAGTTGTGCTGGGGTTTCCAAGAACTATTGAGATTTCAATGGGTCTTCCTGGGACATGCAGACTTTGATGACGTGACTAAGCTGAAAAAGGTCTCATTGGACAAACAGTGCTTTTGGGTTAAAAAGGACAGTGAACATTTTAGGGAGGTATCTAAGAGGAATGAAAACAAGCCTAAACAAAAATCATGACAACACTTCTGGGTGTATTCTTAGCCATCCGTACCTGGTACAAGGCATGACAGACAGGATTCTACTGTTGAAAAATTTGAAGCAAAATGTAGTCCAGGAGTCTCTGGCAGGCAGCATGGTGTGTGTTCCCAGGGCACTTCACATGCACCATGACTGACTTGATTATCTGCCCAAAAGAGCCCCTGCATGAGAAGAAGGTCACTGTACAATTTCTGATGCAAGCACAGAAAAAGGTCAAGACCAGCTAGGAAAAAATAATCTAATTGAGAACTGTCTGAATGGCACATCCCAGAGAGTCACAATAAATGGTGCAGGGTCCAGTTGGAGGCCTCTCACTAGTGGTGTCCCCCAAGGTTCAATACTAGGCCAAACATTGTTTAATTTATTTATCAATGATTTGGATGAAGGGGCAGATGCCTCCTCAGCAAGGTCACTGACAACACAAAGTTAGGACGAGTGGCTAATACCCCAAAGGGCTGTGCAGCCCTCCAGAAGGACCTTGACAGCTTGAAGAGAGGGTCAGAGAAGGCTCAGCCTGTGCTGACCTGCTGGAGAGCAGCTGTGTGGAGAAGGACCCTGGCGGTCCTGGTGGACAACAAGCCGTCCATGAGCCAGCAGTGTGTCCTTGGGGCCAAGAAGGCCCATGGTGTCCTGGGACGCATTAGGAAGAGCATTGACAACAGGTCAACAGAAGTGATCCTGTCCCTCTGTTCAGCTCTGGTGAGGTCACACCTGGAGTGTCCGGTTCTGGGCTCCTCAGCAGAAGAGAGACATGGAGCTCCTGGTGAGGGTCCAGCAGAGGGTGACAATGAGGATAAGGTGGCTGGACTATCTCTCTTAAGAGGAAAGGCTGGGGAAGCCTTGAGAAGAGATGGCGGAGAGGGGGCCTCATCAATGTCTATAAGTATGGAGCCAGACTCTTCTTGGTGATGACAAGCAATAGGACAAGAGGCAATGGGCAGACACTGATGCATAGAAAATTCCACCTGAATATGAGGAAGAACTTTACTGTACATGTGACTGCACATTGGAACAGATGGTCCAGACAGGGTATGGAGTCTCCCTCACTGGAGATATTCAAGAACTGTCTGGACACAATCCTGTGCCACGTCCTCTGGCATGACCCTGTTTGAGCAGGAAGGTTGAACCTTATGACTCACTGTGGTCCCTTCCAACCTTGCCTGTTCTGTGATTCTGTGTGGTCACACTTCTGCACAGATACCTGGTCGTGGTTTGCATCAGGGTAATAGTCTCCTCTGATTGATATAGCTGTGAGAAGATAAAGCTGGCAAAAGAGATACTCATATTCTGAGGATTTCTGGTTTTTTTACATTGTATGAAGAAGGTCCTGAACTTCTGATTTGTTTGTATCTATAGATATGCCATTTCTTTATTTCCTGTAGTCATTTCCTCCAGTTCTCTCCAGCATCTGGTATAAAGTGATCAAATAGTAAGTCCAGAGATTATGAGTACTCATCTCTTCACAGTCAGCTGTGTTATTCCAACCATGAGACTCATCTTTCAAGCATATTCAATGATCTTCATTCTGGGCAATATTGTGGCTTCTCAGTCACAATCTTTTGGTAAGTTTAAATCCCCAGATATTTATTTAAGAAAATTATATATCTGCTAGCAATATTTCTGTGTATATTTTACCGCTTGTGTTACAATATTCAGCGCTTTTTTTGATGAAAAGAATGAACCAAACAAAAATTAATATGCAGCAGAAATGAAAGTGATCTTTAAAAAAAAAAAAAAAAAAAAAAAAACAAAAACAGATTTCTATGAAAGTTTTCTTACAGAGTAGATTGCAGCCAAAAAAGTTTAACCTTCACTGAGCAAAGGAGGATAAAACACATTCAAGGTAAGACTTCTGCACTTAGTACTCTGAAAGAATGAACAGTATGGGAAAAGATCAGCAATACCTTGCTCCTGAGAAAGCATCAAGGTAAAAATACACAACAAAATTAATAAAGAACAGTTGTTTGGCTGCCTAAGAATATCTCTATTTTAGGTATTTGTCTGCAATGCCATTACTTATAGCTTGTCAAAGACAAATTCGTTATTACAGAAATCAAACATAAAGCCCAACACCTACACCAAAAATCTAACCTTTACTCTAGTTAATTTTGCACAAGTTCCCTGTCATGCATTTTATAAGAAAAAATAAATTCTTTAAAGTTATAATCTCATCCTATCAACCTATAAAACAGCTCTCTGTTCTGCCATGCATGTAAATACCATTTTTGACAATGCTGCACCACCTGATTCTCCAAGGTTAATTGTCCCTGTGAATCACTGGCTGTCCTGTGAGGGACGGTGACTTCCCGGCCTTAAGATGACAATCACCTATAGCCATGCTGTGCTAATGGCATGCCTTTGTGGAACAAAATTTGAAAATTAGAATTGTCATGCTTATTTTATGTAGTGTTGAGATGCCTAGTGATGGTCAATGATGGTCAGTTTTTCTGAAAAAAACCCCAAAAAACTCAGTTTGGTGGATTCTAAGAATTATGCTATAAGAATTATACCTCGTCTCAAAATGTCTGTTAAAAACTTTCACTTGCTGTCTTTTTCTTCTTCTTGAAAAGATATTTTCTATTCATTCTCTGCCCTATGCATTCAATTCAGCAGTCTTGTGCACAAATGCCATTTTCGCCTATGTTTGTTCCTATTAAAAAAATGAAACTGTCCTTCATTGAACAGTAGTACTAAAGGTAACTAAAGACAATAGGTTCAGATCTGGATCTTGTTCTCCTGCAGTTTCTGTACATTGTACTGCAATATGTGGAAGTTCAACATGTGGTTAGTTATCAGGTTTCATCAGTGTAAGGAAATCAAAAGTAGTTTTTCTTCTTTGCTATGCATCAGTGAGGTTGCAACTGTTCCAGTACATGCATGTTCCATTCTGTTATCTTTGAATACTGATATTCTGCCTCTCCCTTTCTTTTTTTTAATTTGTTCCATGACATTTAGCCTTTTTACATGTTCCCTTTCTCAGTAATTTTTCTCAGTAATAAACTTTGAAAAACAGAAAGGGGGTGGAAGGTACTTGCTCATATTCTTGCTCATGGTTGTGTTGGCATCATTTTTTGCTCAAGGAAATTTCTTTTTTCTCCCTGTAGAAGTACTTTCTCCACACACCATAGTGGTATTTTCCATGCTTCTCTGTCCTGAGAAGAATTAGGTGCCCAGCAGGGCCTGTGAGGTTAAAGTCTTGTGCGGAACCTTACCAGTCCCTGTCTGGTTTCACAGAAGGTGTAGACTTGGACAATTCTCTCTGAAGCTTTGCTCCAGGGCACTGGTGTGTGTCCTGCAGCACTGCAGCATGCTGCATACCTAGCTAGGCCAGCAGGTCATCCTCAGACAGAAAGTTGTGCCACCTGTTTTAGCCCAGGGACTGCCTGCTCATAATATTATTGACCTTTTCATCTACCCATTATCATAATAGAGACAATAATTTTAAATGTGTTGGTTTGGTGCATTGTATGCCTCAGGATCATAATTACGAGAAGGCTTTAAATAATTTCAATTACTGTGGGAGAGCTGACATGAGCTGAGAATGATCTATGATGCCACAGCTGAATTAACAAAAATTCCATCATAAATAAAGGGAGAGAAATGGTCTTCTCTATTCTCTTTCTCTTTTCACTAGCAGAAGTTACAAATGATTCTGTCTGCAGAAGTACAGGTGTATAGTTGCTTAAAACCAAACACCTTTTTCAGTTAATGGCAAGGGAAATATCATCAAAAAGAAAAAAACATATTTCAGATAAACTGTACATATCCTCAGAGGGTTTGCTGTCAATTTAATCTTAACTTTAAAGAAATTCACTTAAGTTATGCATCTCTTCATGCTGAAATTTAAATTATGCAATATATACGTTATAATTCGAAAAGATACATGCAAATACTTACTCTACATTTACAAAAAATACAACTCATACTACATTCAAGAAGACTTCAAAACTCATGAAATTAGGCAGCACACAAGAAAATTTCTCTGATTATAGCTCTGAAAACAAAGTCTTTAATGATGAAAGATTGGTAAGATTCTGTCCTACATACCGACTTAATTATGTTGAAACTGATTTCTTATGAAATTATTTAAAATTGGAGCACAGGAAAGAATATGTATATAATCACCAGATGGTTTGTTACCATTTCTGTTCCATTTCAATTAAATTTCTATTTATTGTTAAATAATTTAATAAGGTATTTCCTTCTAGTTTAGTACATAAACAAATGCAGTTGTTGGACTTTATATTTTTATGTTAAAATCCCAGCATTTTAGATCATAATATGTAGAGATTTTTTTGAGAAAAAGATTCTGATCTTAGAAATATTTATTTACATTGTTAAGTTGATACACTCTGACCAATCCTGCTGAAGTCAACTACTTAGAGTGTGTGCAGTTAGGTCCATGAGTAAATCACTGCAGGACTGCAGCCAAACTGACATTCTTCGCCCTACAAAAAATGTTCATTGCCAAACCCAAGATTTAGTCTTCACCTCCGAATTGCAGCCTCTAATAAGTAGTCCAGAGTTATAATACAACTGAAAAAATAGAGAATAGTGAGTGTTGTTTAAGGTTCAGAATTAATTGGTGTCTTTTGTTGCCTTCCAACAGGCTAGTCAGAACAGACCCTTGGCTTTTACTTAGTGTCCACTTTGTATTGTGTGGAAATCCCATGTGATTCTTCTGATTTCCTTGCTATTATCCATCTCTAGAGCCAGTCATACCTCAACTAACCCACTGAAAGTTTGAAGAGGTCAAACTCCCTATTGAAAGAACATTATGGGATTCAGGGCTTTAATGCTGGTGTCCTTTTCACACTGGTATTGAGGGAAAATGTGGCACCCTGAAAAAGGTTTTCAAGAATTGACCTGCACACAGATGGAAGGGTGGCTTGCAACTTTACCCAAAATCTTTACTTCTCTGCTGGCAGATTGTAGGATACATAGTTACAGGTTCAAGGAGATTACCAAACATACATCACCTACCAAACATACATCACCTATTTGAGAAGCAAATTCAGTCTAAATATTATCACCATATTTATTGTCAGATGTGTAAAAAAATTTAGGATAAACAATTTCTGTGTTCTCTCTCACACAATTAATGAACCAGTGCTAACCTTCTTAATTCTAACAATTTCCCCATAAATATAACTTACAGAAAAAAAAAACCAACCCTGTTTATACTGCCCAGTAAGATAAAATTAATTCAGAAAGAAAAAGCATAATAATGTTGTTTTAACACTCTGAACTTGGAGGGATAAAACTCATAGCATTGCAGTTTTTTCCTCTTTGAGATATCTAAAACAAGCTTTTCCTCTCCTTGCTTCTATTAGAGTGTTCTGTATTCAGGTAGAAACTCCTTTTTCCCTCTTCCTTCCTTTTTTCTGTACCTGTACAGATCTTGTGACCAAATTGACTGAACACCTCAGTTCAATTGTGATGGAAAGAGACTTTCTACAAGGGCATGTAGTGACAGGACAAGGGGCAATGGCTTTAGAATGAAAGAGACTAGATTTAGATTAGATATCAGGAACACATTCTTTATTGTGAGGGTTGTGAGACACTGGAACAGGTTTCACAGAAAAGCTGTGAGTGCCCCATCCCTGGAATTGTTCAAGGCCAGGTTGGATGAAGCTCTGAGCAGCCTGATCTAGTAGAAGGTTCAAAAACATGCTCTACAATCAGCATTTTGCTTTCTGTCATTGTGCCCGACCATTGTACACATAGAAAGAGCATCAGAAATTAACTTTGAAATTAATTATCCTTGAAAAGATATAATTAAGAAAGCAAGTACTCTTCCTGTTCTTATTTTCATAATTGAAGCATGATCATTAGCAGTTCTTTCTCAAAGTGAAAATACAGGCAATCAGACTAATTATCCAAAAGCAGAAAGTATATATTTTGTTGCTTCTAAAGGGAATTGAAAGGATTCATGCTATAGTCATAAAAATTGTCTCAGGACAGTACAGTATTCTCCATTCACTAACTTTTTATTTTTTTTAATAAGAACGTCAATTTTATTTACGGATAGAGAACCTGTAACTATACACTTAATACACATTAAATATACATTTAACTACTTCTATAGAAAATCTAAGTCCAAGAAGTGAAGGATTTGAGTTACACTATATACTGCACATCACAACCATGCTAAAGTAGTCCATAAAAATTAAAATGTGTTAGTGCAATGGCAGACCAAGAATCCACTGTTAGGCACTTTGCCATCATATTTCTTAGTGGCTGTATTAAAAGACAAGATCATCTCTTAGACCTGCAGAAGGGAATTACAAAGACCTTGAAGTTTTAGGAAAAATCAACTACACCGCTAATTTGTTGCAACAGAGGTAGAACTGCCTGGATAAACTCCACTTTATTACAACTTTTAAGGTTTTTAACTTCTGGGTTTGCCCCAGCATGTAAACAAGATTTTCTGTGCGAGAAAATACACAACAAGCTTGTAGGCACTAGGTAAGATACAGAGCAGATAATTTCAAGTCCTTATGTTGAATAAGAGCAGAATTTTTTTTCCACAGCTCCATGAGTCACATAGCAGAAACCTGAAGTACATCTACCCGGTATGTCCTGAATTTTTGCCATAACTGAATGGTTTGAATGGTTTTGACAAAAGAACATATTACAACACAAATACATCTCTACAAAAATATTCTAACTCTAATTAGTCATAAAGCACTTAGACAAAGATACAGGCATGAAAATAGGCAAAATGCTTACTTGAACCCATGTCTTTCTCACATTTTTCGTGTTGATTACAGAGCAAAATACAGCAACCATTAAAATAGTTATTCCTGATTCCCATGAAATAATCAGAATGACTGGATGTGATGAAAAGGTCATAAGAAATATTTTAAAATTTTAAAGCCCTTCAAAAGTCCAGGCATAAAATGTACACAACAATCAAAGCTAAAATCCTCTATTCTCCTTCTAGACAGGAATATTCCAGCAAAGGTTTTTAGTGGTAGACACTTAACAGCTGGAGACAGCAGTCTGCAAATTTTACCTACAAGTGGTTTCTTAATGATATGTTTTCTTCCTCTTTGTTCGCTCAAGTAAATACAATTTCACATCCTATAGAATGCAAAATATATGATTCTTGATATGGAATGGATTTCTAATCCTTCTGCCTTCTTAATTTCTCCATTTTTTCAATGTCAGGTTAATCTCAGGTTAATTTCAAGGTCTGGTTTTGGAATCCTGTGTCCCTAACAAGAACAATAACAAGGAAATGATCAGAGAGGAAATAATATCTGCATGCAGTCAGAGGATATTAAATGATCGTGCTTGTATTTAAGGTGGAATGGGCCAGAACAACATAGATCGTTCAATATGCAGTACACCTACTTGTGCTGATCTGCTCTGTGTTCCTGTGGATCTTGACTGGTCTGCACTTCGGGTGTTCCTTGTTTCTTTCAGTAAACGTTTGACAGTTTACACAGACATTCCCTGTAGTGTTAATTCCCAAATAATTTTCCTCAGCAGGTATTATGGGGAAAGTTGTCCTCAAGGTATAGGCCTTATGCAGTGCGTAAATGTGGCCAAGTCTACACCTTTGGTCCTGGGACCATGTGGCCAAGTCTCTTTCTCATGCTGCTTCCATGACTTCATTTCACTATTTTGAAATTCTAATTTCAACCTCTCTATGTTATTTTACTCTATTTCCTTGTATTTTGGATGTTCTTATGTCTTCACATTTTATGATCTTCTGAGGCTATTGCATACAAATCTTTGACATACTGATTGCCTACTAACATCAAGGGATGCTTTTCATACTCACTTATGAAATCATATTCTCTGTAAATGTCCTGAGCAGGTTGGAAAGATGCCATCAACACCACAATAATCAACTTCAATAACGAGAAGATGCAGATCACATGGAAAACAAAAGAGCTTTTTCCCAATGTGAATGTGTCTTTTTTTTACACGTGAGTATTGTCAGTGCTTATTCCTCTCTTGTTAAAGGATTTACTTTGGGAGAATGAAATATCCAAGTCCCTTTGAGTCTTCTAAGAACTGGAAATTCTTTTAATGTTTGTTAATATCCAGCATGAAACCTGTCTATATTCACAACCTATAGAAGTGTACAAATCAATAAATCAGTCACAACAGACACGATATGAAAGATTTGTCCCTCTTTCATCATTGTGCTAAATGTTAATGCTAATTACATTATTGAAAGAGGTTTTTCCTCATATGTGTATATATCTTCCTTATTAACTGACATAATTAATGACTAACAGAAGTGTAATATTTTGGTTAAAGACAGTCATAGTGCTTTTCTTTCTGAGTTGTATATGCAAAAGAACTTTTCACAGTACAGTTTTGGAAACAGGATCATGAGAATATCTGTTTGAGTAAGTCATTCTCTTATTAGAAAACAACAGCATGAAGGAAACTTGCTTATTTCAGACTGCACTGAAACCCAGGGCTAAAAATTCAGTAAAGTTTGGATGATGAATTCCCTCACACCACTATGAAATGTGTCACTTCAAGAAATACCATGCTCGGACTTTCCTTGGTAGAAGCATTTGAAAAAAAGAAAAAAGAAAGAGTAGTATCAAAAATTAATTGTGTTAATTGGTAAGTTTTCCATTTACCAATATTATTTCATTTACAGATTTGATGAAGGCAAGCACAAAGTTTGGAAACCATGTACCACCTATTTATTGGATCAAGGTTATAATTCTGGATGTCTTTTTAAGACAGAAGGACCCACCCTTGCCATCTCTATCAGGAAAAGCAATGGAAGTGAAGAGGTTTTTTTAAAAAAATTAAAATCTGATTTTTACAGTAAGTATGGAAAATCACGACCACTTTGACAGTTTTAGTATCCTCACTGATTCTCCAGTTCTCTAAGTTTGAGAAGAAATCAGTTATATGGCATACAAAATGTTATTAGTGTGCATGTCAAAAGAAAACAATAATTATTTCATGTTGATTTTTGTTCCTTGCTGTCACTAGTAGTTACATAGGCTTGCGTGTAGCTGCAGCTAAGCGAGATAACACAGGACAGTCAGATTTGTCCCAAAATACAGTTTCAAAATCCGAATGAAAATACTAAAAAATATATATGGGTGTGCTTTTTCTAGTGCAGGCCTGCTCATCAAGAAAATGAATAAAAGTGAGTTTTTTGCTTTAGTGCTGGCTGTGTGATCTTTCATCACACTTTCAATGTTCATTCTTTTGCCGTCTTTCATGCAATGCAAAGCAGCAAACTACTTCTTGCCAAAGATGCTGTCACAAAACCATCATTGGATGCCAATAGAAATTAGCTGAGTGGCTCTGGTACACTAGCAGAATAAAAGGGACATCCTACTACAAGTAGAGAGATTATGTTCCTGTTATTTATTAAATCCTTCCTGTCCCCAAATTCACATATAGTGTGAGATTAGTTTATGAAAAACTTCTAGAATTTCACATAGCTGCATCATTCAAAGTGGAGGGATTTTTTTGTAATAGAAATCACATAGAAGACATGCAATAGGGAATTATCTGAAAAAAATACATATTCCAAATTTATTAATAATGTTTTAGCAAAATGGATTAAACACAAGCCTGCCAAGGCATCAAACCTTGAGAATACTTTCATATCTCATAATTTTACTAATATCAGTTAAATTATGGAAAACTGCAGCCTGATCCTCAAATTTTCGCTATTAAACACCCACTGATAATAAAATTAAGTTCAAAAGGGTTAGGTAACAAAGGACAAATATCAAGGATCAGACTGATACCTTTAAATTAGGAAGGCTGAATTTTCATAATACAAAAAGGCAACTAGAAGGATTGAGAAAACAGGTAGCACTTTTTTCAGTCCTTTATTTCCCACTGCTGAAGACTTACCAGCTGCATGGATCAAACCATGGAGTTGTCTTCAGATCATCTGAAAACAGTGAGGGACAGATTCACTTGTGCATAGGCAGGAACAGGAACCTAGTGCTTTTTCAGATGCCCCACCATATCATGCATAGCTTCCAGCAGCTGCACAAGTCTGTCTTGGATGCTTTATGGTACTGAATTTATCACTTCATTTCCAGTGAGGAAGCTTGTTTCTTTGTCTAGATTGCAGGGAGAATGAGGAGACTGAAGTCCTTCCTTAAGCAGTTACAGTAGGTTCCTGACAGGAGACAGTAACTGCCTTTGAATGTGGCACCTCAAATGGTGACCAGTGTCATGGTGTAAAGCTCCATTTTGATGTTTAATAGGGAGGTCAGCTGCAAAAACAAAACCTCCAAGAAGAAAGTCCACCTTCTTCACTTACTACTCAGTGAAATATTGAGTCAAGGAAGGAACAAAACATATTTTAACTGTAAAGTGCTTTTTAGGAAGCTGTAGCAAAATTTGTTTCTCTTCTTCTTAGTAAAGCCCAATCGACCAGAAAATGTGACCTTCTTCTGGAAAGAGGACACTGTTACTGTAAGCTGTAATGAACCAGAGAGAGCTGCGAACTGCTTGAGACTCGAGCTTCAATACAAAAGCAAGTTTGATGAAGAGTGGCAAGTGAGTTGTATGTCACATTTTTAATCAACATTGAAAGGAGTTGGACATCACATTTTTAATCAATACTAGAAGGAGTTGGAAGTAGCATATCCATAGAATATAAAATACAGTTGTTTCCAAATTCTCTCCCATCCTATATTTTCAAATATAGCTGGTAGCAGAAAACATCTAGATTTTTAGGACCCTGAATTTCTGCCATGCCAGAAATAATTTACAAGTTATAGCAGTTCCCACCCAAAGATCTGAGGGCAATCTAAGGGAAAAGTCATACATTCAGAATAGAGGAGTTTGGAAAGATAGAAGCAGAAAATAGATTAGGGAAGAGAGAAAAAGAAGGAAAACTAATGGAATATTATGAAAAATAGAAATTACACAGGATTTGTATTTTTTCTAAAATTAGCTGTTAAGTCTTTTAAAATATTATTTCACTAACTTAAACCTTTCTGTTATCAAATATAACTTGTAAATATTTTTTGGATTGGAGTATCTTTGTATATTGTCAATATGCAACTGTAACATAATGCATTATGCAATGATTATTATAACTCAATACCGTACAATGAGGAATGGATATGAATAGCCAAAAGTCAATCAAGAAACAGAATTCCTCAAAACTCAGAGAAGTTAACATTCAGTTCTGAGGTTTGGCATTGGCCTATCCCTTGTCCTAGTTCTGATCATGACTAAGTGCAGCTTTTTGAAGCACTGTCTTGAAAACCAGAATTAACAATGATACATCTTCTTTCTCAGTCCAGAACTTCTAAGTGCTGCAGTGTTGGAGAGCAAGGTTTTGATCCAAGGAAGTGTTATTCTTTCCGGGTCAGACTTATGAGGCTACTACACTGCAACGTAGTTAATTACAGCAGTGACTGGGAAGCAGAAACATTTTGGATGAACGGCACATTATTAGGTAACAGCTAATACGTATATATATAAAAATAAATATTGTCTAAGGGCAAAATAAGAAGGGGTGATTGCAAAAGAAGCTGGGAACATGCAGCAAATGAATGTTGCACTGTTGTGCTCCATTTTGTGTTATCAAAGAAAGTTCATGTGAATGTTTAATTGCGCGTGTTTAACTCTGTCCACTTTGTTCCTGATAGCCTCTAAAGTTATCAATTTATGTCATAACCAGCAAAGTTAAGATTGTCCTTATTATTTGTGTCACAATAACGTCAAGGATCCCCCAGTGACAGTGACGTGATGCATGGGAGCTCAGTGGGTGTGGGAGTTGAAGGGGATTGCCCACATACGATATTTGGAGATCAAACATGAACCCTAAGAAAATCCCTGATGTCCAATTTTTGAAGGCAGTTTGTTTTGCAAGTACATCCAGTTGAACTACAGGACCACAGGTCACAGAAGTCTGATGATCAAGGGTGCTGGATTGATTGAAACAAGGAGAATGGGGAAAAAGAGATTGAAGGGAAGCAAAGCCAGTATCAGCAGTGCTTTCCTACCAGACAGTTGCATTGAACTGAGTGTGACTGACTTTAATTAGATTGTCAAGGTAAACAGTATTCTATTGCTTATCAAAACTAAAATCCAGATTTGCATAGTAAAAAAAAAGACTGTACACCATACCAACACATATTACCTAAGCACAAAATTCCACCCACTAGGCTTTATCAGAATTATGAAGCCCTCAGTTGTCCAGTGTAACAAGATCTCACTTCTCTAAAATGCAATGGGCTATTATCTCACTTGAAGACAATCCATGTACACAAAGCTGGGATGAAATCCTGGAGCATAGGTAGCCTGTGCTACAGTGCTGACCTACAGAAAAGACTCTTCCACTATGCAAATTGTGAGCCTGCAAGCATGTTCTCAGGTGTGGCTGGCAAATGCCCTTAAGAAATAAGAACAGTGTCTTCCTCTGCACCTCTGAGAGCAGACAATTTATCAGCATTACCTGAACCATTTGACCAGAGGCTGTCAGCAGGTACCTGCAAGGAAGGACAGTACAGAGGAGATAGACTAAGTGGTTAAGACATTCTGTGTGCCCCTGGATCAGAAGTGACATTGACACAACCCCTTCATAGGGGCAAGCAGTTTTCTTCAGGATTTTAAGGAATTATTTACTCCAATTCTATAATCAGACAAAGCCATGAACAAAGGTGTGCTCAAGAAATTTCATAAACTCTGAAGAACTCATTTTGGGGGGAGTGTCACAATTTTACTTGTGACTTCCTGGCAGGTAAACAGAGTAGGCAGGTGGAACAGTCTGGACAGTTGCTCCTATATAAACAATCATTTAGGTTTTTGGCATTTTTGTGGAGACCAGAAGGTCTAGTAGTAGGAGGAGGCAGAGTTTTGAGGTTGCATAACAAAAGCTGCAGGAAAAACACTGAGAATGCAGAAAAATGCACAAGTGCATTAGTTTTATATACCTGTGTGTTAGACTGCCAGTAGTTACTTTCTGGGTATCAGCTCTTGTAGTTTGCTAGGATTGTTTATTTGGTTTCTGTTGGGAGAAAAGACATTTGGGCTACCTGTAAACTTGCATTTGCAGCTTTAGTGATTGTGAGTAGGGGTATGTAACACAGATCGAAGCACAAAGTTGCTTTATCGCTGTGAACGTAATGTGATCAAGATGAGCAGAAATATTTGATTCATTCATAATGCATCTACACTGCCTATAAGCCCCTTCATTTGTCCTGTACCAGGTCAATTTAGAAAAATAAAATCACAATTGTATTTTGTTGAAAGAGTTGGGGAAGTAGAGATTTTCTTTTCAGTCTCAATTGAACAGTTAAACTTGTCTTATTTGTCATTTAAAACTTTACTGTTTGGGTTTTTTTTAAAGAAAAGTCAACATTTTAGCATGATTAGGAATATTTATAGCTAAAGTAAAAAATATTTTTGACATAATCTTTTTGTGATTATTCTTAGATTCATGTGATGATGATATAACTTCTCAGTCAAACACAGTAATTGTTTTAAGTTGTTCGCTGGCAGTACTTTTAATGATGCTTATCCTCCTGATTCTTCTGTGTAAATGGCAGAGGTAAATATAGTTTTATTGGTTACTACTAAATAGCCATGTCATGAAAATAGAGCTATCATTTAGGATGAAGCCTCTTAGCAATCAAAATTTTTATCAGATAAATGAAGTCATGGTGAAGATGTAGAACTCAGTAGCTTAATTGCTATTTGAGGAATAATACATTCTGGCCTTCCAAACACCAATTTGCAAAACTGAAACAATTCTGGTAAAAGACAACGTTTGAGGATAAAATTCTGTCTCTTCCACTTAATTTCTTCTCTTTTTTAGAAATCTCCTTAAATCCTGAGAAGCCAGTTATTCTAGTTACTTCTTCTGAAAGGACATTCTTTTGTGCAACCTTCGTCAATCTCAATGTCTGTTTGCAGTAGGATACAGTAACCTTGAGCGCATTCAACTTTAATAAGCCTATATCAATATTTAGATTGGCAGTTGAATAATGCTGTTCATGTTTAGAATTTACAATTAAAAAAAACCCTAAAGCAACTACCAAACAACAAGAAAACCTGCAAAGGCTCCATATTCTGGCTTTTTTGGTGGGAAAAAGTGCCAAGAATGATATATTTTCAGAGATGAAAGTATTTATGACTCTAATCACTCTTTTAGTTCATAAACTGAGTTTTTTTCCTGCACTTCTATATTTCACATTTATGTTTGTGTTCACTAAGTCAGCCAATACAGCTGGTTGCTACACCATCTGCCCTGTCTAGGGGAAGGTGGCCAGAGAATGCGAGCTCTGACTACTGCATTGATCAGAATTGCACGTGTTCACTAGCTGGAAGTTTGTGTAAAGTCAGTTGCTATACTGGGGTTGGGTTGAAAATTCATCCAAAAAATACTCTTAGCCTGATGGTGTTATCAGACTGTTATAGCTGCTTTTTGAATTTAGAACACATTTAAAAGAAATCAAGAACAGAGTATTGTCATGTAAAATATATTTGTGGGTACAGAACTGTGCTGAAGTAGATTTTTGTATGAACAACAGTGCTATAACAAAACATTGATTTGCAATTTCTTTTCCTTTTTTTCAGGGTTCAGATGTCAGTCCTGCCTGCTATACCAGATCCAAAATGCCTATTTACTGATCTCTTCAATGATCATAATGGAAACTTACAGGTAAACATCACCTTCTTATCAGGGCAGTGAACTCTAAAGCTGAGAATATTTTGAAAGTAGCTACTTTCAATATAGTTTGTGAGGTGCTGAGTGTGTGAATGCTGAGACACTTTGGAGGCATCAGTCACAGCAGGAAACATCCTATCTTAGCCATGGAGGTGCAGGCTCACAAAACCTTAAGACACAAAATGGCTATCAAATAAATAGATTACAGTTTTTGCTTTTGCTTTCTTAATGCTTCTTATGAGTTCCTGACATCACATATGTGGCTTAGTTTTCAGTATTAGCTGTATTAGTGTTTACCTTAACTGCTAGTAAGTTTCTTCTGAGGGGAAACAGGTTAAATATTTACATTTTCAAACCCAATGAAATATCAAAAATCAGTAATAATTTTTCAGTGACAAGCTGAAAACTTTTTATATAAAAGATAGAAAGTGAAGAAGAAAGATACAAATTCAATTTAGTACTGAAGCATTAATGCAGACATGCTATGTTTCCTAAATCTTCATCTAAATTTAGTCTTAATTTTAAGCCTAAACTTAGATTCTAAGTCAGGGCTTGGGTCAAAGAAAGCATGAGTCTATCAAAGAGCGAACACCAGATATTTTACACATCCAAGGTTTTATAAGGGCCCTAATTAAATACAAAGATATCTCTAATGTGGTCTCAAGAATAAGTAGGAGTTTGTATGTGGTTCTGGAATCCTGTCTGCTTTCCCGCCATTCTGTCTTTCTTCCATCCTGCTATCTTATGTCCTTATGTTCTCTACATTGCTTCCTTTTCATCTTCTTCATTTTGGCTTATCCTGGAAAGATGACACTATGAAAGTAAAATTGGTGTGTATACAACCAGGTTTCTTTTGACAGATAACTCTTCTCTGCCAACATTAACATTCCTAATTTTTCTAGGAATGGCTAGACAAAAATGACCATGTAGTGCTGCAAACCAAGTTAGAATATGAAGAGCCGGAGTCCATCACTGAGGCAGAAAGCCAGCAGGAAGATGGGAAGAACAGTGACACACAGAGGCCTTTGGAAAAAATCTTCACTTTTTCAGGAGCAGCTGAAAATAATGATGGCAAAGCAGCTCAGATGGCCTGCCTGATACCAGCATCCAACACTATGGCTTCTTTTGGTGGCTTCCATACTTTAAGGAATGATGACATGTACATGATGTTATAAAAGCTGTATAATGCAGAAAGTGTTAGGAAATCCCATAAAAGATCCTGATGAGTTTTGGGAGAGAAACTGAATAGAAAAGTTCATCATGGTAAGATTCACATCAAGAAAGACACTGGGCTGTGTTATTTGTTTTTAGATCTGTACTTTCCCAATAGTTAGGATCACTTGGGCAGACTCAGTGTTTGAAACAAACTCCTGATAATTTATAGAGTTAGGATTTGTTCTTCTAATTGGAGTTTACCCTAAGCTCTATTTTCCTGCTGTGGACAGGAGAGGCCAGGAGCTCCTCCATAATATATTTCAGCAGAGCTGAGACTTAGTCTTTCCACTTATGCAGTGTGTAGAGCAGGACGAAAGACGCTCTTGTTCTTCCCAAATGAAGAGAGAAAATAAAGAGATTTTGCTGTCTCACGTAAAGAGATTTTTGTTGCGTAACTTTGCATTTCATGGCATGCCTTAAAGGTTTTATGATAAGGAATAAGCCCCATGTCTAAGAACAGAAGAGTGAGGATGTACAGTACTGAATCACATTTCAGCCTGCAGATACTGCTGTGTAGGCAGCTTCCTCCAGGACAGCAGGGCTTGAAGTGTTTCCTCTGAAAGTCATGTCCTCTGTATCTTACAGCCTTATAGGTCAGCATCTTATAGCCTTTATTTTGGAAAGCTGAGGTTCATTTTGAACAGTATTTATGTTTAACAGTATTGCATTTATTTCAGCCTGGGTTTTGGTGCAATCAACAGCTGTAGACCCAAATTAGGACTTTTTATTCATATTGTGTATATTAGTCTCTTGTTTTTCTTTAGGAAATGGGGGGTTTTGTTTCAACAAGTTTTAAAAAATAAGTTTAGAACAATGTTCTAAAGTTTTCTAAACATGCCATCTTTTAAACTATGCTTAATTTCAAATTTAAAATGCAATATTCTAAGCAATCAGACTTTGGAAAAAAAAATCCCATTATTCTGAGTTTCTCCATATCACTTATATTACATGCTATTTGAAAGCAAATTTTGTAAAAAAAATGAAGTGTTAAAAGTATCTATGATCTGGGTAAGCAAATATAGTGTGATTATATGTTGAATTGGCTCCATTTATTTACCTGTCTATCAGTAAGTCATTAAATAACTTTATCAGTTGACTAACTTTTGCCAATTGCATGCTTTTGTTATGCAAACACACTAATTTACTGTGCAGATTGGAAAATGCATGTATCAGAAAATTACAGTGACAAGTAAAATATTTACATTCAGTGCTATAAAAACTTCAGTTCCAGATCTTTTCAAGAATAGTAAATAATAATATGGGTTGTTAAATATAAAAATCTTTGTCTAGGTGTTCCAGTTTGTTTCACAAGGAAAAATACAGAAATTTTCTGGCCAGTAACCGGGAAACTTAATTGGAAGGACAGTTCAGCCATATTCCCCAAGCTTTTTTTTTGACATTGTCTCAGATTTGGCTGTTCACTAACAACACTAACATGCTAGCACAGGATTTCCCATAATCCTGCAAAACAATTTTGCCTTGTCCTATCTAAAACAGATGTTTGCAAGTTTTGGGGGGGGCTGTGTACACTGCACACTTCTTGAATTTTTCTGAAAGGTAACCATGCAAAGTTTCAATAGCATTGTAAGAATGCATTGATTTTTAGGCTAATTCAAGCTGCGTAAAGTTTGGTGAGCAGAAACTACGTCAGCTCAGCTCTTCTTATATGATATAAATTGGCATTATTGCATAAGAACCAAAGAAGTTACAGTGAATTACAATAGACAAAAACCTTCTCCAGTAATGATTCTATGAATAAAGAAGGAAGTAATACACAGAATATATGCTTAGTTACTTCCTCTTCGACCCACATCATATGGTTGCCTGCAGAGCTAGCTAGATACTTTAATTAAACCACCTTCTGTTGAGTAAATACTTGTCTGTCTGAATTCCAAGTGTTTTAGTAAATTTGCCTAAAATTTTACTGGGAGAAAAAAGAGGAGAAAATCATGTTGAATTGCTCTCTTTAAGCAGCTTTCCTGAAATGTTATAATCATGTAAGATTTTTGTACAAACTATATCTTGTATTATGTTTTATAGACAGAAAGGGTTTTTCTGTGCATGTATACAACCATGCTTATATTGTATATTACATATTAGAAATAAAACAAATAAAACATCCACATATCTCAAATATTTATTTAAAAATTGTCCCACAAGAAGAAAATAAAACATAGGGAATTACTGGCATTCAAAACAAAGTTCTCCCTTCCTTGTGCCCCACTTAAAACCAAAAGCCTTCCACTCTTAGAAACTCTACAGGAATGTCTACAGAGTGATGAAGTACACAATTTAAGGAACAGGAAAGGGTTTCCCCTAGGTACTGATGATGATTCTATCAAACATGGTAGAAGAAGACATATACCAGATTAACCATGCTCATTGTTGGAGGGTGTTGGAGGTTTCCCTAATCACCCCTTTCCATCTGCTGCTTTCCACCATCTTGTCATCACTTTGTCTTCTGTTCCCTCCCCTCTCCTCCCCTCCGTTCCCTTCCCTGGATGGCCACACAAATATGCATTCCATCTCTCAGAGCAGACTTCTGCAAATGAGCAAATTAAACGGCCAGACAGGAAAAGGCCTGTTCAGTTCCCCACAGCGAGAAGAAGGGTACACAGTAACCTTCACATCCTCATTCTTATTTATTCAAAACTTGTCATGTTCTTCAAAGGCAAGAGTCCCTCAGATGCCACATCTTGTTCCCTCATTATATCTCAAAGAAAGGGAAAAACTTCATATGGTAGTCCAGACTAACTGAACTGTATCTTTCTTCCTCGTGCAATTTATGTGCTAGCTATACCAGTACCAGGCCAATTTACATTGATAGATTGAACATCTCTATTGTTTGCTTCGCTTTTCATGTCTGATTTTCAGTGAGAGGTAGAATGAGAGGAAATCATGTTTTTGTTAAAACAAGTAACAGAACTTAGTGAAGTCAGTCTTGTAACTTCTACTTTCCTTTTTTTTTTTATTTGTCTTTTTTTTTTTTTTTACAATAGTGCTTTTAAATTTATTTGGAAATATGCTTTGCACAACTATCAAATGCACAATTTTGACCAGAAAATGGTTGCTTCTTTTGCAATAAACCTATAATCTGCTTAGAATGTATTTAAAAAAGCTTTCAAAACCATTCCTGCTCTTTTTTTTGGTAGCTTACATTTTTTTGGTCATTAAACCCAGCCATGCAAAACATTGTTTATTTTGCTTTTCCCTTTTTCTGAAAACAATGCAATCTGCAAAGATGAAACTGAAGGGTCATGCTCATTAAATGCTTGAAAGACTGAACTATACAAAATCTTTTTTAAAATTTTTTTGGAAAAGCCACACAGTCCTAAACTTGTCAAAATACCAAGGGCAAGAAGTCAGCATTTTCTGTTGGAAAAGATGTGACCCTAAATGACCTTTTGTCACCGAATATCTAAGTACAGATCTATCATTGACTAATCTAGTGGCCGAAACAGAAGCATTATGCAATAAGAGAAGAAATGCAATAATAACTACTCCTCTCTGGGAAATTTCTTGTAACACTTATGATTTGAGAGTTGGGTTACTGCCACATACATGACTTGCTCCTACCTGGTTTCTTGCTGGAAACTGCTGGCACAAGATTTTGTGGGTGGGAAATAGCAGCTGCACACTCACCCAGAGCAACGACTGGTCCCTGCACGCATCTACACTTGCCATATGGCAATCTTGGAGAGGAGCCCTAAACTTGTAACATGAGAAGTCGCACCTCTTTGGGGTTCCTCTCTCCTCCTTACCTGGGTGCATCAGGGCCCGGAGAGGAGGCAGAGGCAGAACCTATCTTCCCTTCGTGTCCTGGAGCTCTGAAGTGAATGCTCTATCATGGGTTGCAGACAAAGGAGCCTGTGTCCCTTTCCTAGTGAAATAACACAATTTCTTTTTCAAATCAACATCCCCTGGTCTAGTGATAGGTTTCATGTTTATCTGCTCTGTGTCTGGGGGTTCTGATTTCCTAGTCTTAGAAGATAAATGTGAAAAAGAAACAATATTCACCATATTAAAAAAATCTCCCCATATATATATATATATATAGGAAGGCTGAAAATGTTGTCAGAAGATGGGCCAAAGAATATCTTTACATTTCTGAAGTACTTGATATTATAATTATATTGAATGAAAGGGGAAAAATACATTGTCTCATGAATATTTTATTACTTTTCTTTCTCTCTGCTTTCTTTGTATCACTATGCCCCCTATGATCCTTTTTGACAAATGCTTTCCTGTTCTACATTGGTCTGCAAAGGACTTCTGTTAAAAAGTAGCATTTATCACTGTGTTCCTGGAAGGTTATTCAAGGCAAGAGCATAGTCAGGTTCAGATTTTTGATAAGAAAGCTAGATGGGTTGATAAATTGTAGGCAATTGGTCTTGCAGGGTCTACAGAGAGAATGAGCTCTCTCTGTTAATTCTCTGCACTGCTAGGAAATTTTATAAATAAGAGAATGCATTTCAGCACAACCTCCTTAAAGGATAAGATATCCCTAAAACAGTTAGGAAGTGCCATTAATATATCTCTTAACTAAGGAGGAGGTTAAAGTCACTCATAATAAGATGGAGAGGGACATATATTACCTGTGCTACTGTATCTTGGCACAAACAGCTCTGCTTTGTCCAGTGATTTTTGTTAGTGTGATGAGGTTTACAGAAAAAGCATCAATCCCCTTTTTGGTGCGTGTCTGCATCACTGGGCTGTGGAGTCTTATATCCTCTTACCCCTCTGAGCCAGCCAGTCTGGAAGAGGTTTTTTCCCTGTGAAAGAGCTGAGCTTCCAAAGAGGGGTGGGAACAGCATACACAAACACGCCATAGTTTTTAATCAGTATAGGAGGCCCCTTCTTACTAAAGAGAGCAGTGAGAGCCAGACTTCTACACACTCTGTGAATCCTTCAAATGTGGAGCTATAAGGTTAAGCGGAGAGAGGGAGAGGGAGATGAAGAGGAAGAGGGAGAGGGGAGGCCCTGGTAAGATGAAGGGAAAATTTCAATTCTGCATGCACAAGGAGGCCTGTTTAAAGCTGTGCTTGGTTAACAATAACAGTAAATAATGTAAATTCTTAAAGGGTGGATTTTCAAGCATTCTACCTCTATTTAAATGCATTCATAGAGGCAGTGGGACACCACAGCCGCTTACCAGGTTATACAGGCATTGCCAAGAATCTCTCAGCTATCCAAGAGAAATACAGACCAGCACACCAGAATCAGCCAAACAACCACATTTCCAATGCATTAAATTATCACAGACCAGATGACACTAATCAATACAGATGAAAGTTCACCTCTACTTTACAGTAAATCTTGCCACGAGCAATGGTATTACCATTAGAAAATCGATGTGTTTTGTGATTTCTCTGTCTTTAGGTAGCTCAGTTTTCATTTCCATATGAAAGAGTCTTCATCCAGAAGTTATGAAGTTGATTCAGGCTTACTGTGGGCCTACTAATACCTGTTCCACTTTTAAGTATGTTACCTTTGTGTATCGTGTTTGCCTGGGGTTTTTACATAATAAACAAGGAGAGAACGCCACAAACAGCCTGCCTTCAGGTTTGTGTATGAATCAATAGACAAGCAGAATACAGCAAAGCCACTGGAAACAGATGTTTTTGTTTCCCATCATATTCTGCAGATGTTGTTCATAAAGAAACTAAAGCTGAATTGGGAGCTTCTTGTGCAATTTTCCCCTCCATTCATTCCAAAATATTTGAACTTCAGTACAAAGAACAGCAGTAAACAAAGGGTCTAGCAGATGGTTGATAGTGGAGTTATCGCTCATGGTATCTCAGTGCGTGCAAAAGTCTCATGTCTCTTGCATGCTATTTTGCAGAAATAGCAGGTGTTAGATCACAATCAACAGCACAAAGGATTTAAACACCCAGGTACTGGAGAAGATCTCCACATCAGAAAAGACTCAGTGGTTACCACCCCCCAGATTAAAACATGTAGTGCAAGTAATATGCTATAGATTAAAAACAAGAGGTAAAAGTGGCAGTCAGAAGAGAGTCTGTATTTCCTCTCAATTTTGATTACACAAGAACTGTGAAGTTATTCTACATCTTGAGTTGCAATGAATTAAGTCAGAATTGTTTTCAACATTAGCTGAAAATCTTGGCTGAGGTGCTCCTTCTGCTGCCGTGACACTCAGTGGGAGGACTGTCCTCAGCAGCAAACTCAAGAGAATGATGACAAAATGGGAGCATTTAAGTGCCATAGCATTGACAGAGCTTGGACAATTGAATGATGTATTTCAATAGTACAATTTTACCTCAAATGTTATACATCAGTCTTTTACGGCACCTTTTGGTTTGATGTGAATATATGTTTAAAGAGATGATACAAATTATTTTGCAACACACCCATAAATCTAGTTCAGTATTAATGGGCTCGGTTTATGTTGAGGAGCATCATATCCTCATACTCTGCTTGGAAGTTGGCTGAATCTGATATCTGTTGAATGCAGAAAGAAAATCCAGTTGATGTTTATTCTGCGGTAAGATATTTTGATGTGGTTCTTTGAAGCTAAGGAACAAAACGAGCTGAAAGACAGAAAACCTACGTAACCTTTTGTTTCAGTGTTGCTTATACAGCAACAGGGGAATTCACAGAAAAATTCAATTACTTCTTTAAGGAAAGGAAGAGCAATTTGACTGGAAGGACGCTTTTGAAAGTGATGACTAGATGTCTTGATTATATAAGGGTTTTTTGTGATTTTGTACTTCAAGTACATTAACTGCATCACAGAGTCAGAACATTTATAACCGGTGCATTATAGACATCCTCCATTAGCCGCTAAAATCCAAATTTTATTCCAGATATTGTTTAAGAATGTTGTGGTTTAACCCCAGACAGCAACTAAGTACCATTCAGCCATTCACTCACACCCACACCCCACAGCCCCTGGTGTAGCGGGCAGGAGAACACAAAAAAAAGGGCAAAACCTGTAGTTTGAGAAAAGAAAAAATTAGTAGTTGATTTAAATGATGATGATGATGATGATGATAATGATAGTAATAATCATAAAAATAAATGAGTATAACAAAAGGAGGGATAGGAATAAAACTCAAAAAAGACATGTAATGCATAATAAGGTTGCTCGACACCCACTGACCGATGCCCAGACCAGCCCAGATCAGTGATCAGTCCCTATCAGCCAATTCCCCCCAGTTAATATACTGACTATGGCATTCCAGAATGTGAAATAACCCTTTGGACAGTTCTAGTCAGCTGTCCTGGCCATACTTCTTCCCAGCTTTTTATGCACCTGATCATGAGCAGAACATGGGAAACTTAAACGTCCTTGACTTAGGGTAAGCACTACTTAGGACAGCTAGAACATTGGTGCATTGTCAACATTATTCTCATGCTAAATCAAAAACACAGCACTGTACTAGCTACTAGGGAGAAAATTAACTCCATTGCATCTGAAACCATGACAAAAAAGACTCTTAAGTTGTTCCTAGAGTCAAGCAGAGGGGAAGGATCACCTACTTCTATGTTCTGGCAAAACTCTGTGTAATGCAGCCCAGGATGTTACTGGCCTTCTTTTCTGCAAGGCTGCATTGCTGGCTCATGACCAGTTTGTTTTCTACTAGCTTTGCCTTCCTTGCGAAGGTGCTTTGCAGTGCTCATCCCCAAGCCTATGGTGCTCCTCAGATACAGGACTTTGCACTTCTTTTTGCTGAATGTCAAGTTCCCATCACCCTGTTTCTCTAGCCTTTCAAGATCACTGTCTAAAGGTACACATTTTATTTTGCACAGCTGACACTTCTCTGTCAATGCCAAAGGCATGGTTCATCCACTCTTTGATCTGCACTGGTGTTAGAAGTAGCACATTGTAGAGGGTGGTTTATAACACCCATTGTTATAACAACAGCATAATAAATGATTCTTTATCACGTTTAGTGAGGTAGTATTTAGGAGAAAACTGTTATAACAGAAACCATGCAAAGAATGTACAGAATTATAGACAACGTCTACAGAGAGATGAACTAAAAAAGAAGCAAGGAGTTAGACAGATAAGTTAAACTTTGTTCTCAAACAGTAGACAACAAATCTTTTTGATGTCTTGATGTGATTTTACTCCTATGGCTTTAAAAGAAACATGAGTTGAAGATGAAATACAAATGCTCTGACATCATTCACACATTCTGTCAGCATTTACATTGGTGTTTGCAGCTCAGTCTTTGAAGACACGAAAGAAATTTTGCAAACAAAGTCAGCCTGAGGGGTAAAATGATTTAGCAAATCTAATAAAAATAAGTCCTCTAGGACACAGATAAGCTATTGGACCACACACCAGTATAGAATGCATCTTAGTAGGACCAGATGTGTTTCTGTTCTTGTAGTACTCTGACAATATAGTCAGCTGCCTCTGGGTATTTTGGAAAAATACCATGATCACAACGTCCTATGCTATTTTGAATAGAAGTTCAGTTTAATCCTTCAGCATATTGACTTTTAATTGCAATAAGCCTCAAAGGTTCTTATAGACTAGATAAGCATGCAGATCATACTGAGGAGGCCTATAAAAAGTGTTAGAGAGTTGAAGACAACCTTGCTGGCCAGAAAAACTGACACAGAAAGTTACTACGTTTGATGAAGATAAAAGGCTAATTTGATTTCTGTAGGTTTTTTTCTTAAAACATCAGTTCAATAACCAACTTGCACATCAAATATTCTCAAAATGGGAATTATTTTCTCTCTGGTTACATAATAAGAATACCTTGAAGCAGTCAGTATTTTCTTTCATCAAACCCTGCAAAATCACTCAAGACACTTTCCTTCAGAACAGGTGATTCTCCATGGTGGAACAATCTCACCAAGTACAATGAAATCTTCAGGAATAAAAACTTTCATGCTGTTTATGTTTACAGTCCAGTGGGACATGTACACAGGAGTATTATCTTTCAATTTCTGCCTGGTGAAATACTGTATACAAGTCATAATATATGTGAAAGGAAGTCAAAAGTCATCACAATGTTTTCTCTAGACAAATACTGAAAAGATAAGGCTAAAATAATCCTTCAGGTGTTTACAAATAAGAGAAAATGTGCTCTCCATTTTGTACAGCTTTACTTCTAACTTTCTAAAATAAGAGAACTATATCTAACTTTCTAAAATAAGAGAACTATATTTGCATTGTTATTCCATATACGTTACAGATGACTATAGCACACTCCAGAATATTTTTTACTTCTGGATCTCTAGTGCTTATTTTCTTTTCCAAAGTCTCCAGTAAAGAGGTCTCACTGATATCATCATAGTATCTGAAAATAAAACGATTAGTTTAAGAAATTGAAAGCATATAAACTAAATTTCCATTGTCTATTCTAAGTTCAGATTAAAGCCTGAGTGCTACTGCATCAGTACCCCATTAGTCTACTTGGAAGAGTTTTTCACCTTTTTTATGAAATATATAGTGGTAATAGTAGAAAAGGAGAGGAAATTTTTTTTAATTTTTTTTTTTTATCCAGTATGGTAATTCCTGTATTCTTGTTTGCCTTTAACACTGGAGTTTGGAGAGGTTCAAATACCCCTATGGACATGCATCAGTCTTACAGAACCCCATACCATGAGCAAGGAACTTTCTTGTTCATTTGAAACTGCCATCATCTGAACACAAGATAAAGAAATCTTTGATTGAGGATTGAGGAAAACGACAGAAATACTCATTGGGATTCTCTTACTGGTGGTCCCATTCACAATCAAGGGTGAGAGAGAATAAGTAGTGACAAAAGGTAACAATTGTTGCTTGAATTAGACCCTACTGCTTCCTCCATGAAGAGATTTAGGGCTGGGCAAATATAGCAAGTTCAGCTATTTTGCTAAGCCAATATTGTAACTTTAGGCTGCCGAGAGAAGGCAGCTGTCACAGCCTCCCTTCACCACTTTCAGGATTAGTGATGCCCCTGTACAGCAGATTTTTGTTTCAGAACTCCTTTGCAGAGGGCTGGTGGCAACAGTCCGTGTGGTTCATACTACCAGCTCTAGACATTACCTCAGAGCTTGTCACCCTCCATTCCCTTCACAGTCACTACAGAAAACCCACCACTTTTAGGGGACTATTAATTTCATCCTAAATAAAATATAAATAGTAGGCCAGGTGAATTATACTCCACAGTTCTCCCTCTCTCTGCTGATGCTAAGGTAGGCTCAGGACAATTAACTCAGTTGTGAGCATGTATTTAAACTGAGTTGGGATGAGTTCTACCTGAGGTTTCTTTTAGTGTAGTATCCTTTTTCAGTGACACCTGGGTGTTTCGGTGGATACATATCCCACAGAATCAACAATTAAATGACAAAGAAAGTTTCTTCCTTTAAGCCAGGTGAGCCGTGCAGGTCAGATTGAGCATCTATCTGCAAGTAGTTAAATGAAAGGGTCTGAATGCAGAGATTGGATTTAATTGCGCACACACAGGTATTTTGCGTCACCTAGGATGCTCGTGGTGTTGTTCCTGGTCTCCAACTGTCACACCAGACCTCACAGTTTTACAGCAAGGAGGAAATAATCTGCCTAATATCTAAAGAAAAATGTCAGTAACTACCCATAAGCTGCAGTAAGACGAGTCTTTGGGTAGTACTTTTCACCTTGATGTCCAGGACCAATGTTCTAGACAAACAGTGTGACATCCTTAGCAGTCTCTCCAAAAGCAAATTGGTATGACAGCATGACATCTATCTTGCTGAGTTGACCAAGTGTTGGTTGTCTCATGTCCAGTCAAGGAGATTACCGAGTGATATTCCCATGGAAAGCAACAGGTATCTGTAGGCAACAGTCCACATCATCTGAGATACCCATCAGTTTGAATAACTTCTGGGGCTTCCTGTTTTCTCTCCACTGACTAGAGTGCAGCTAAAGCAGCCAACTCCTGCCTGAATGTCCAAAAATGCAGCTGTCAGTGGTTATTTTGTTTTGCCTTTTATACAGGAGGGTCCGAAACTTTACATAATCAGGTTAAATACTTCTTGGAAAAGGACTCTTATAAACTAAGAGGTTATCAGAGGCTTCTAAGGAATATGTACAATGAATGTCTATAGCCATTGCACAAATGTTTCAAAAAAGACATTCCCATATACAACAGCTAGTCATTAAAGAGTATTTGCCTACACTCATAGGCAAAATAGCAAAGAAAGCATATGGAGGTGTCAAATTTCCCTAGGTCTGTCAACAGATTTGTCCATTAGAAACAAAACTTCTTTCCAGCAGTCACATGAAAGAAGTTCCTAAGTAATTATTCGCACATAGCGTATGTTTTGCCTCCATCCCATCTTCAAAGCATCCCCTGGTGGTCCATTCATAGGTATGAGATATTCTTTGTCTTCTACCCCCACTTAAAAGTCAGTCCTCCATTTCAACCAATAGTTTCCATGTGAATATGAGATTTGCCCAGCGGAGCATTAGCAGAAATCTAAAACAAGTTTTGATGTTCCAACAAGATAATGTGAGACCACACGGACAAGTGTCCCTATGGAATATTAAATGCAGATTCTTTTGATCTCAAGGAATAAGATACTATAGTAATTTAATACAATTCTCTGAAAAAAGAAAATAAATAATAGTAAATGAAAACATACCAAATATGAATATTTTTATTATGGGTAGAGACATTCCACATTATTTTTACTTGTGTTCTTTTGAGGCAGAATTTTTCTGGTCTGGGTTATTAAAAATATTTTTATCTGAATAATTTATCCTTTCAAAGCTTTTATAACAATACAGAAAATTTTAAAAACTGAATATCTTCTTTTATGCATCTGTCTCCACATATGTCTGTGAAATCAGAGCTGGAATATTATTCAAGTTTCTGAAAAGCATTGCTGACCAAAACTAAGATCACTAAGTCTATAAAATCTCACTTTGACAGATCTCACTGTCACAGAAGCATAGCATGGTTATAAGTGACATATTCATATGTTGATTATATGATTTCACTTACTCTATCATGTTGCTGTGACAAAGGAACCAACATATTTTGTTATGATGAGGACATGGAGCATTTTGCCAAACACAACAAAGTTTTAAACACAGGAATTGAGAACATGCCATCAGTGGATAGGTCTTCACTGAGTAGTTATTTAAGCAAATATCTGTCACTGATATTATTTCATAATTCATGGTAACTATGCAAAATACAATTGAAAATGCTTTTTTAGTTTCTATTGGGGGTGTGGTAATATTCAGAATAGGTTTTTAGTGCAGGAAGTTTGCAACAGAAATGATGTTAGTTAAAATTCTTATCACTACACAGTTTGCAACTCAATAGATGTTTAAAGCTTGGCAAACTTCAACTATGGACTCAAAATTCCTATGCCATAGAACTGCTGAAGGAAGGTTTTGCTTCTGTTATGCTTTTTGGTTTTAGGGTTTTTAGTAACAGAGTTTACTTTGTTGTTCAGCATAAATGGTGTACTTATTTCTGAGAATGATGCTGCATAAAATATACTTTAGATCACACCACCAAAAAAAAAAAAAAAAAAGGAAAAGAGAAACTTGTGTCTTGGATGTGTTCTGGCTCCTACAAAATTTGGTATAAATTCATATAAGGACTGTGCCTTGTACTATGCAAATTTGCCCAAACCTGGCCAACTATAACCTTGTGAAAAATCATACAATTCCTACCTCTCTGAATCCTCACACACACTTTGAAAATATTGCCAGTCTCACAATTAAATGGGATGCTGCTTGATCACAGAATAACAGAATCACTTAGTTGGAAAAGACCTCTAAAATCACCAAGTCCAGCACTAACCCAGCAAATCCTCCATTAAACCATATTCCCAAGAGCCACAGCTACAAATTTTCTGAATGCTTTCAGGGATGGTGATTCCACCACTTCTCTGGGCAGCCTATTCCCATGTCTGACCAGCCGTATGGTGAAGAAAATTTTCTTAATATCCAGTATGAGCCTTCTCTGGTCCAACTTGAAGCCATTTCCTCTTGTCCTTGAAGGATAGAGAAGAATACTAATTGTGTTCCATATCCTTTAACCACCCATATAGAACGTGTATAGGAGAAGGTCAGTGCCGCAGATTTCCTACTGCTCTACAAAATATCCACACCCCTTAACAAGTCTGCCAGTGTAAAATCAACAGGGTTTTTTATCTCAACATTTCTGCTGTGCTGTAAGGCTCCAAAGTCACTGGTCAAACGTGTTCCTCCACTCCCCTCTAGTGGGAGGTCCACACAGCAAGTGTTTCCTCCCTTTTCCGGTTTCCATCCCATTTTAAAGAATAAAGGGCTGCTCTGCACACCCGACAACCCAGCTCTGCTTCAGTGGTTTTGCTTGTGTGAGGACACATGCATACATGGGTTCTGTTCAATGTACCACATTTTTTACCACATTGTCTATGTTCAAATTAATTAATTCTAAGCCACAAGGCTACATTGAAAGAATCTTTAAACTGCAAAATTGCCCAGCAGTCCAACATTACGAAGTGTTCACATAAAGTTAAGTTTAATTCATCGCTATATGAATATGTGTTTTGCCTAAGGATTGAAATTAAAGATCATAAGACTCCCACTTCATTAAAAATATAGGACGAACAGTGCCTGGACATGAATCAGTTTTGTGTCATGACTGAAAATCACTTGATGCTTTGGAGATGGGCACTGCATGAGGCAGATGAACAAAAACATTGTGGTAAAAGTCACTGAGTGTTCCTAGAAAACCAGTTGCATCCTGTCTTTGACAAATTTTCTCTAAAATAATATAAATTCTATATTCTCACATTTTGGACTTACAACTTGCGATTCTGAAATCTTTTTTTGTTTAAAGAATTGCTGAGCTTTTGCAGCAGTCACTAAGATAAATAGGAGCACTACTCTGAGCATACATGCTGCTGCATACTCTGAGAAATCAGACCCCGGGCATCTCGAATTACCACCCCAAATTAGCTGGCACTTTTGACAATTCCGTATCTGTAAAATGGGGAGAAAAATACCACAGGGACATTACGAAGATAAATTCATTAATTTCTGTTAATAAGTAGGATACTATGAAAAAAAAGCACCAGGGAAAAGCCCATTAGGAAATGAATAATTATGTATTCAGTGCAAGGTTTGGATGGTGTGCAGAAAATTAGGCATGGGGACATATATTAAGTGATGAGAAGAAAAAGAAATACTGCATGGCTGATCATTCTGGGAACACAGTCTGCCTTGTGCACTGAGTGAAGCAGGACCCCTGTGAGTGGACATGAATGTGCAATTAGTGACTGTATTAACACAGGCCACTGTAATTATCTTCATTCTTTCTTTGTGACTTTGTAATTGTAACATTTCTTCACTAAGTATATGATGGGATGATAAACATATATTTAGAATATGAAATAAATTGCTTAATGTTACAGATGGGAAATTGGTATCTCCCACCTTAAGAAATTCTAGGATTTCTTTAATTCTTTATCCAGTATAACCTGGTAAATCTGGGAAAACCAGAAGGAATACCACTTTGGATATCACTGAAAATGCAAGGACAACCTTGCATGAACTTGAATCATTTTCTTGCAGCAGTATTGTTTGCTTTGTGAATGAAATAAAGCTCAGGTCGTCCTGTATATGACAGGAGCCAAAAAAATCTCCGTATTCCTCAGAAGCTGAGCAAGGGGAGAAGAGCTGGCATGCAGAAAGTGCTGCTGCAGGCATTGAGCATACTCTGAGGAAAACAAAGGTGAAGAAGTCTTTAAAGATGGAGTTTGTATGAGCCTTATTTTCAGAAGAATATGCACATGGTTACTCTGAGATTAGAGGAGTCAAACTCTTAAAAATTCTGAAGAGGTGATTTCCAGAGCTTTATAGCCTAAGCATATATGAATTAGTTTTCTTCTTTCCCCAAGGAAAATAATAATTATTTCTTAGGTATAATGACATTTTATTTAGAATTTCAAGCCACTTTCACAGACTAGAAGTGGAATAGTTCTATTTTCCTTTCAAATCTTTGAAAAAAAATTTTTACATCAATTCTAATGTTGAACTATCTCCCCAAATTTCTGTCAGAAGTGGGGGCGAAAGCCTGGGAAGCAGTCAGAGAGGAAAAAAGTTGAAAAAAGTTCAAAATGGCTGAAAGCACCTTTCCAGGGAAAGGAAATACAAGTCTGAAATTGTGTTACTGTGAGAGCCACCTGTGATAAAACTATTGTGAAACATCACAGAAGCTTTCAGACACGCATTATGAACATCAAACAGATCTGAGGTCTTCCCAATAAATATGACTATTCTGTCAGCATCTCAGTAGCTGATTGTTTTGCCAAGCTAGCTTCTGATTACCTCTCTCTGCTAGGTTAACTGATTTTAAACATCTGCCTTCAAGCTGTCAGACAAGTTGGTTGAAAGCTCACCTTAGTCAGTAAAAATAAATTAAAACTGGTTTCACTGCAGAGAGTATCTGTTGGCACTGATCTTCTCACTACAGAGACTGAAGGAGTTCATCATCTGCAGTGATTGGGTGGTGGCTGGCTTTCAGTAGTTAGAAGAGACAAGACAAAGATCAGATCATCTTGCCTTCTTCTGAATAAGGGTTAGATTAGGTTTTGAGGCAAATTTCATTTCTCAGATTTCTCAGCTGAATAAAAATTTTAGGTAGAAGAGAGTGTACAAGAGGGTCATTGCACAAGTGGGCTCACAGTAGATTTTCTGCCCTAAATGTTGTAAAGTAATGGTTTGACTGCTTTTCTTTTTTTTCCTTTTTCTTTCTATTTCTGAAGGACTGCCCACTGACAATCCTCATAATACTCTTTCTAAAATGCAGTCAGGATAAATTTGCTAATCTTAGTAAGTATCTACACATGAGGAAATTACCTACTGGGTGCAACAGAAGCCCTTTAAGTGAGTGGAGTTGGTAAAGCACTTCTGAGAGCCCTCCTTGAGGGGAGGGCTCACATGCTTAGGTGCCTGAAGCAAACAGGAAATCCAGTTGTTAAAATGTTCCATGTATATATGCTCTTCTGGAATTGTTCATACTTGAATTTCTCATGGTGCTGAAAATGCAACCAATTGCTCTGCTAACCTAATATACTTCCGTCTAGTAAAATTATTTGGCATGAGTTTTATTTTTTCTTGAGAGGAAGTGAATATACTTTTATCTACAAATTAATGTGTGTGTGAATGTATGTTTGAATATGCGTGTGTGTACACAGTATATATAAAAAGCTTAATTTCATCTAGTAACTTATTGGTTAGTCATCAAGCTTTATAAAGATACTGCAGACCACACCAAAGACTGGCCTTTATTAGTGTAATAGTAGCCAAGTGCCTGTGGAAATTTGAACAGCATTAGACTTCATCAAAATAAATTTAAGACTATATAACTTGACAAGGTCCAGTTTTAACTAAAATGTGGAAAAGATGCATGTATGGAATTACAGACATGCTGATTTTCCAACATAAAATGAATATTCCTGATTAAGCAAGTTAGTGCCAAATCAAATTGCCAAGCAATACGCTGGGGAAGACATTGTTTTGTTCTTAAGTTTATTTCTGTTATTGCTTTATATCTGATAAAATAGAGACTTCTGCTTTACATGGGGTTTCACCCTGTAAACAAGTCCATGTAGCAATTCTCCGCTTAGTGGCATATTTCCCTTGAATGATCTACATTTCTAATGTGACATGGTGTAAGTGATTATTTTCCTCTTTGTCAGGAGGCAGAATAGCGATGGTCATTGGTGCTTGGTCCTAAAATGCTAATTCAGCAGAAAGAAATAAGACAAAACTTTTGCTCTGTGTACAAGGCCACATAATTAGCTGAACTGCTGCATTAAGTGTAACCAAGTCACAGGAACAGGCTAAAACCAATGGCTGTGATGAATGATGTGACAAAAGAATCTAACTAAACAAGGGGTCTGTTCATAAAAATTAGGCTCCAGCACTATTAATGTTTATTAGTCTCGGATTGTTGTCTCCAATCTCAGTAACAATCACTATTGTGAAGGAAGGAAGGGATGAAGATGAAATTGGGTTCTATTACTTTAAAGTGAGGGAATTGTTAGCAATCCTGATGGATACAGTTGACAGGACAATAGACCCAATTTGAAGGGGGATGAGTAAGTAGATGCTTGAGACCCTGCCATACTTACAAACATGGTGAATTATGCTGTCTCGGAAGGAGCAGGGGCAGCTTGGCATTGCTACACATCGAGAATCAATCAATGTTCCTAATGCACCTTGGCACATGTTGAATCAGAATAGGGAAAATGGGACCCACAATGCATGTGTGAAGTAGAGGTGGCCTTTTAGCCCTCGCTGCTCTTGTCTGACACAGCACTTGGACTGTCATTCTGAAAGGACCACTGGAAGTGAGGTGTGCCATCTAGGAGAGATGTAGTGACACTCACTGCAGAGAAAAAACAAGGCATTGATGTCCTAATAGTCAACCAGAACCACATGTGTGATTGATGTGAATTTTTCCATCAATCCCTCTGATTGTTCAGATTGGCCCTTTTGGATCTCTCTTTCAGTGTTATCATTTTCTGTTCAATTGATACCACCTGAAACTTGATTAGCTACTATTTTTGTTCTAGAGTTGGTTTCTAGGTTCTCTGAACATTGTGTTGTTGCTTGGAGATAATTTTTTTATTTCCTACAAGAACTGTCATGATTTTATTACAACTCTGAATACTGATAGTAATCAAGCACTTCATTTATACATTAAAAAATGCAGTAGAGGTGATTTTAATGATTTCTATATATTTCTGAAGAGGGAAGAAAGAAAGAAATAATTCCTTGATAGGGCATTAATGATGTTAAAATTTCAGTATGTATTCTAATATCAAAATGTTAATAGTGAATTAATACTGTTATTCTCAAAAGGATAAAATGAGCAAAGAGAACACCATATTACAGGCATTGATTCTCAAACCAGAAGGTATATAAATTGAGAAAATATCTATTTTCTCAAAATTAATATTAGTTCCAAAATCACCCTTTGTCTTCCTGCATATCATTTGGTCTTTTATATTTTTGTTCTAGATTTTGGGGGTAAAAATTGCCTGCTGAGCTTTCTTGGAGATATTTAGCAACATGAGATATTTGAAAAAGTTTCTCATCTGAGTGGGTGATTGGTCACTGGAAGTGGAAATAGAACCAAGCCTGTC
The DNA here is from genome assembly GCA_013397795.1 of Orthonyx spaldingii. Taxonomy (NCBI): domain Eukaryota; kingdom Metazoa; phylum Chordata; class Aves; order Passeriformes; family Orthonychidae; genus Orthonyx; species Orthonyx spaldingii. The sequence continues at coordinate 229,913 of VZTJ01001957.1, forward strand.
AGAGTTCAGGGAGGGTATGGACTGTGCTCTTAAGTTCCGTGGTTTAGTTTGAGTCCTGTGAGGAGTGGGGAGTTGGACTTGATGGTTCTTATGGGTCCCTTCCAACTTCAGATAATCTATGACCCCATGATTCTTATAAATATCCATGATTTCCACAATGATATAATGAATATAAAGTCTATTTCTAGCACAGACAAAGAGGAAAAGTCTTTGATATCCTCAGATTAATTCCTATTTGGGACTGCCTTATGGCAGAGTGAGAGAGTAACTACACAGTGAAGTTGAAGACACTTGCATATTCACAAGTATGACAAGGAAGGCAATCAGGAATAGTGAGTGTATCTCTTGGAGAGAGCTCAGACGACTCAAGAAACAGCAGCAAACAGTCCTACAAACACACCAGACAACTAGACAAATGCCTAAAGCCGTTGTAATTTTATAGAAGAAATCATTGGTGACAAGTTTTCTTTAGGTCGAATCATCTTCACTATCTAGGGAAACTTTATATCATCCAGTATTACTATTAGTATTCAAAGTATCTGATTTGGGATTTAGGTTTACTGAATCTGTAGTATGTCTTGTGCATCTTCAACAAACATTCCATAGTTCTAAATATCTGTGCCTCTTCTTTACAATCTGCCTTGACAGAATCATGTCTTTAATATCAGTATATCCCATAATATATTTTCACGACTAATGGGAGAGAGAGGTATGAAAATTTCCTTTAACATTTGAGCAGAATTTTTACCAGAAGTTATTCACTGGAATGATCGCTGATTCTGTTTGTTTTCTTTTCTATTCTGCACAAAATGAATTTTCTTACATGAGTGCTTAGGAGACATTGATATCAACTATAATGGTAATTCCTCTCCAGCACTCTTGGACTTCTGAGCATAACCTCCAGAGACAGAAAAAGGAGATTCTTTCTCTAAAGTTATTCCAGAAAATTGCATTGCTGATAGGCAATGAATTGATCCTGACTTGAGATGGCTTTTATTGGCATATTTTATGCTGTTTTCTCTGTCTAAAAGAAGTGAAAAATATTATTTGAAGTCTTACTCCAGCTCCATCTCAGTATCTTCCTTAAAGTCTTTTTCCAGTCATCTTCTGCTTAAATCTTCCTATTCCATCCTTTTTCTTTATTTTTTTTAAAGGATAGTGCTTTTCTTCTTGATTCATTGGTGTAACTTAATAGGAGTACTTCAATGAGCGTAATATGTTTATTTTAGTTTTTGAAATTCTTATCTGAAAATATTTGAAATGAAGCTGATTTTTTTGTCTCTTCAAGGAGGTCATCAGAAGTTTCTTGGTAAGAATTCATTATTTTTAATGAAGTTAGTTAGTATGCATATGCAATTTCTTGTAGGTACTCAAAGCTTTTCAAATAACTTGACTAAATTAGTAGCTTTCACTTTTAACTATTTTTTTTCTCTTAGCAAATATTTTTCTTTTTTTGAAGCAAAGTACCTCATGTTATTCTGCTCCATCCATACCTATGGATACTATGAATAGAGTTTGTCAATTAATACATGAATTTATGCCATTCTACAGCTTTGTATGAAATAATGGCTCACTAGGCTGAGAAAGCTGTGAAAATTGTCTTTGAACATCAGTACAATGCAATGTTTACATGCTTGGTCATATTTGACAACTCTTCCAGGTGACATACATACCCACTCTTTAAAGATGCACCTATCTATTAAACTTAAAGGTCAACATTGAAATGGAAAAAGAAAATTAAGAGATACATTTCCCTTACAAAAGATATTTCTTTCTTCCCATTACTTAATGTCTTTCATTATTTTAAACCTGCGTCAGGTACCGGAAAAATTGTTTTGTGAAAGTATCTCATTTATTATGTTACTATTCCATTATGGTTATTATTTATTTGTGAGTGAGAAAGAAAAGTTTGTGATCCTCATGAAAGATTTCATTTTTCATAATATAGTAAATAAGTGTTAACCAGTGTCTCTTTAGAAGCCTGCAACAGATAAATAAGAAAATTTACATGCTGCCATGTTTTCCTGTAAGTTTTCTGTCTAGACATCTTATTACATTTTTAACTCAATAGTATTCTCAGTTTTCCTTACTTTTTTTCCATTCTAGTTATATTTCCTTAAACATGAAGCCATCTAACTCTTCTGGTTTCTCATTGTTTATTTTAGATTGAGAAGCGCAGCTTTCTTAACATTTTTGCACTTTTAAGGAAGAAGCTGACCTAGTACAGATAATCACATCACCCATTCACATTCATCTGTTGCTTTCATACAAAAATTGCTAAAGCTCATCATTCCACAGGTAGCACAAACAACACTGGTGAAAATGTGCATTACTCTTGTTAAATCTGAGAAGATTTCCATTCCCAACCACAAAAATTCCAGAATGTCTATAAAATCAGAAAAAAACCCCCTCCTCATTTTATGTACAAAGTATTTTATAAATTAATCATTTTTTGACTTCAAATTATTTTTCTTCACAAACAGAATATCCCTGAAAGATACACTTTCAACTTTTCCAAAGTTGCTTATTTATTTTGCAACTATGGATTTTAACAGATACACATCTTTCTTGGAAAGGAAAGAATTTATTTCTTAGACCACCAACTTTCTCACCAGTTTGTATAATTTTGTTATCAAGTTTCTCTTCAAGTTCCTAATAAGGATGTCTGGTGTAATGCACTTCTGCAGAAGGTCTCTATTTTTATTTATATACCTGCTGAAGCAGGTATAAAACAGGACAACCTCTTCCCCCAGCCTCTAGCTTTGAAAATTTGATATCCACTGAGTTGCTCAAAAAATGCTGTCTCTTTTGAACTCTATGCTAGTCTCTTACTATCTCTAATTAAAATGATTGCCAAACCAGGCATTTTCTCTGAAGCCGTCTTGTTACAGATCTGTCTGTCCTTTTCTTTGTCACATTTTTTATCTTTTTACTGTATCTTAAAGTTTGTTCCATTTTACTAATTTGCAGATGTCCAATTTCTTCTCATGTCTCGTAATTTTGTATGGTTGTTGAACTTTCTAAATTGATTCTAATTCCAGGATTCTGACAGGTATTGTTTCTTCATAGTTCTTGTTCTTTTTTTTAAAGATGGAAAACTCCAGTAACAAAGATATTTCTTGCCAGAAACACACAACATTTTAAAATCTATTTCATCTTTAGTATTTTCTTTTGGAAATTTCAAGAAGCACCTGTATAATTCTTGTACTTTTATGAGGTCACAGGATATAATTCTGCTCAGACTTTGTTTGTAGTGTTTACTTTTTGATTACCAGCATGTTAACTCCAATTGTAAGTGATGATGACAGCTGATTGTTGAGGAGAATTTGGGTGGAAGGATATCCATATATTCCGTATTGTGGCAGTGAACGGTATGTGTCAGTTCTAATTTCAAAGTTAATAATTTTCCAAATACTGTTCAGATATCATGTTTCTAACATTTTACTAGCTCTTTGTGTCACTTTCTTTGTCCAATTCTCTACTCCCTTGACCTACAGGGGCAGTTTATGGCATTTCAGCAGTCCCTTGCTCTCTGAATTTATTAAGATACCTTAAAAACAATAAAAAGAAAATAATTGATTCTGCCTATAGGCTCATAGGAAAATTATTACTTTTCATTCGTCTTTAAATCTGCCTCTTTGTTCTTCAGACTATCTCCTAAAACCAAAGTGACTTCTAGCTAATAAAGTGACTTTCATTTTCTCAGTTAGTTCTTGTAGATAACAAAGTGCTGTGTATGTTGTTCCTAGTTTGTTTGTTTTTTCAGCTTACAAATGAGTTTGGTTTACAGTCTGTTACCAAGTATATCTACCTGTATTGCCTGTAAAACCTTCTTTTTTTGACAGGGCTATTTGGACCTTTAACTTCTATAGATGTAATTTTTATTGACTCAAAAATCCACAGTTTATCAGCCCACAGTCTCTTAAACTTTTTGTTTTGACAGCGTAATTCCAATCCTGTCAGACTAAGACCTGCCAATATAATGTTAAGCTGTAATATTGAGTAAATAGTTTAAAACTGACTTTCACTTTTTTGTAATAAAGATATAATACATCTCGTAGTCATTTCTCAGTCTCCCAGTATATATGGATTTCTATTTTTATCTTCTTTCATCATTGTATAAAAACTACCTCTGAAAATTAACTTTTTAACCATGGTCGCAGACACATAAATATGTCTTCTCAGACAATTCCTCAACTCCCGCTGCTTCCTTATTTCAAATGCTCATCTATGTGGATCCCCAAATAATCCTTTCCACAAACCTATTTTCTTTTGCCTCTAACCATGGAAACTAACCCTCACCCTGGAACGGTGAAGAACAACTACCCTCTCTTCATCTTCCAGATGAAGCCCCACCTGGAGGGTTTCAGTTTGACACCTGGGTGAAGAAGCCGTATTATACAAAGACACTGGTGTTTGGGCAGAACTGGGAGAGTATTTCTCCTTGTTGTGGGTCATCCTCCTTCTCCTTTCCTGTGTTAATCTATTCTTATCTCTCTCTTCTTTCTTCTTGGGTTTAGAATGTTGATTTAAAATATCCATATTTCTTCATATGTCTCAGTTGTGGTTTAGGAATTCTTTTCTCCAATTTCATGTTCCCACTGAAACCATGTGCTGCTCGCTCACTTCCCCCTCCCCTCCCCTCTGGCAAGAGCTGGAGAAGAGAACTGGAGGCACAAAAGGTGAAGACCATGAGTCGAGGTAAGAACAATTTAGACCATGAGTCGAGGTAAGCACAATTTACTGGAAACAGCAATGAGATAAGAAAATGAACAACAACAGCAACAATATTAATGACAAAAGCATACAAGAGAGACGTGAGCGATTCACATGCACTCACAGGATTTCTATCCTCGGGAAACGATGTGAGGTGGTATAGAATAACCATACCCCCTCCTTGGCTACTGCGAAAATTAACCCTGTCCTGGCTGGAACCAGGACAGCCTGGTACCAACAGCAGTACTTTTACTGTTTTACATATTATTGCTCAGTTATACCTAAGTTCCCTCAACCAAGCATAACTTCATTCCTTTATTTGCCACTTTTCCTTTCCTTGCTATGGATGCCATCTTTGCTTTGGATTAAAAAAATCCACTTCTCTAAAGAGATGAAGCCTTTCACTTTCTGACAAATTAGGCTCATAAGTTTTCTGAACTAAATTCAGTTTATGTAGAACTGCATTCCTTTCTTTTTTCTCCGTTTTGACGTGGTATTGTTCTTGAAATGTAAAGTACATTACAATGCAAACTGCATTGATATGAAAATGGCCTCTGTTTTTCCCTTACTATTTTAATATGGGCAGCAGTCTCATTCAGTTCCTTTATTTTCCTCATAGTAGCCCCTGTGCTTTGTTGGAAACAGCTAATTTTTAGTTTATTTCTTAATGTTCTAAAGATTTCATCTTTCAGATACATACATAATTATTGTTTTGCAGTTTTATTCAGTATTTGTAGATTACCAATCCTATTTCCAGTTCCTTCTAATTGATTTTAAACCTATCAAATCCTGATTGCACTAGCAATTTAGGTATCAGATTACTGAAGTTAAGCCAGAGAGGAAAGGATAGTGCATTTTGAAGCAGCTCATATAGCTCTATTAATTTTAAAAGTCTAGGATGAAAGAAGAATCCCCCATATGTCTCAGCTATACTTACATTCACAATAAATAATATTAACTACTGGCCAATGTGCATGTTCTTGAAATTGAAAAGGATCACTACAATGACATAATCTGATTTCCTGAAAAACCCAGACCTGGCAATTTACATGATAATCTTTTCACTGAGCCAAATAACTTGTGACCCAATGAAAAAAGTCAATTTTTCCTTATCTTCCTTCTTTTTCCTATAGGATAAAACTCTTACACTATCTTAAATTTAAAGTCAAAATGTTAAACAGGTATTTACTGGAGTCTGGAGAATTTCCATGACACAATTAGTAGGTTTGTTTTCAGCCCCTTACCCAAAAATATATATTGCCTACTTACTTTACAGCCCTCTTTGTAAAACAATGCAGCCCAGTACTCAGTGACCTGAAAATCACTTCATATTTCCAAACTTATGGTGAAAGTAAGATTGTTTGGGGTTTAGAGTTACTTTATTCTGGTATTTGATATACATTTCATTATATCATGAAACTGCTTTTGTTTTGTCTTTTTATTGTAGTGCTAAATCTGGCTTTAGATTTTAATAACTGTGTAGTGCTTTGAGACCTTGCTGAAAGGTATTTTATCAATTTATTCTATTATTACTCTGCCCAAAGGCTCACCTAATTTTCAGCAAAGGCCACTTATTTTTTGTGGAGTCATCACTTTTCCCTTCCATTCATCCTCCCTTTTCCCCAGACTTTTCTTTCTCCTTGAGAAGAACAGCTATTTCTAAAGCATGGCTCTATCTAGTAGGATTATTCTACTTTGCAACTTGCCTGGTGCCAACCTCCTCAGAAGCCAAAGGCACCAGGGTACACCATTGTGTCTACCCTGACACTAAGAAAGAGGAATATAAGAGCCATATGAAGGACCACAGTTGGGAATTTGTATTGGATCCAAAAGTACCCAAAATATATATCCAGAATTTGAAAATTTTCATCCCTGCCTTCATAGGTCTTCCAGCTACTAAAGCTAGATTTAAGGAGATGGGAGAGTGTTTAATCTAGCAGTGAGAGATTAATTTCTTATACGTTATTTGTGTTAAGGGGAGGAAAATCTCACTGAACCACAAATCTCGTAAGTTTTTCATGAGAGAGGAGACCTTTTCAAGTCCTCGCTTTGAGGCTTTCAACTAAACTCTTAATGTTCCTCTCTGGGCCTATAAAATTGTGAGCTCTTCTGTGGTCACTAAGGACACATCTTTTTAGAGTGAAGATGAAACTTCCAGGAACAGAGAAGCTCTGTTTTGGCCTGGACAGCATGAGCCATATATGGCTTCATGGTATCATTCTGGATTTGTGTCATTGCCAGCCTTGCTGAGGGCATGCTTTCCCATCATCCAGATCATCAATGAAGGCATTGAACAGGGCTGAACCCAGTACTGATCCCTGGCCTACACCACTGATTACTGGCCTCTGACTAGCGCTGCCCTTTGGGTTTGGCCATTCAGACAGTTTTCAATCCACATCATGGGTCATCCAGGCACCCAGTGGCTTCATCAGCCTCCCTATGAGAATGTTATGGGAGACAGTATTGAAAGCCTTTCTGAAGTCAAGGTAAACAACATCCACTGCTCTCTCTACCAAGGGGAGACAAAGGACTTTCAGAAAGTCTTTACCTAAGTCTCTGAGGGAAGCAAATCCATCAAATAAGGTGGTTTATGGTGTGGATAAAAAAAATTATTCATAAATTATCCTTTACTGCTGCCAAGAGAACAGTCCTTCTCTCCCTTTTTTTACAGCAGGGAGGATAAAGGTAGACCCTCCCAGGGTAGGCTATTTATAGATTGCAAGTGGGACACTTAGATTGGATTGCTTTTACAATTCTACAACTGCTTTTCTTTCTACAACAACTATAGAATATGGTTATATATTTGGACCTCAGCTAATTTCCTAAAGCTAGATTGGCTGAAATCAGGCTACAATTTAAAGTGCATTTTTCACCACTGCATACCTTAGCATTTTGCTGCCTCAGTCTGTTTGAGTAGAACTGTTTAACATAATTGCTAGTCATTTGGCTAGGATGCTGAGTACTTAGATGGTAATATTTGCAGATGATGCATTTACTTAAATGACCAGGGCTGAATTATCTGTCACTACCCTTTCTTGAAACAAAATATGAATTATGTAGGATGCTGATCTGACTTGGCATTTCCTGTACAGCATACTCCCTGCTTGATGCCTATACTGATCCTTTATCACTCTTGACTAAAATCCGTAAAACCCACCAGCAAGAGCAGCAGCAAAGTCTCCAGTGGATTTCACACATTGCTCTGTTTTATGGAATCAAAGTCCTGCTGAAAAGGAGACAGAAGTCTGGGGTAATTTGGGGTTGAGAAAAGAATACAGTCGTATTATGAACCTGACTTCTGCTCAAAACATTTGGGATTTTTTCAGAGGAAACTTTTCAAAAGTTTCCTGATCATTGTTGGAACACTGTCTTACAGCAAAATCCCTTAGCTGCATTCTCTCAGCCAAGAAAGCTTTATTCCCAGTTTTCACACATTTTGCTCTGGACTCCTGGCTCTCAGAGAGAAAGGAAAAGAGGCTCAACCACTGAAGTTTTTCCAAGGAAGAAAGATGGCAATATTGTCTTGCAACATCTCAAAACCTGTGCGCCCAGTGCCACCAGAAAACAGAAGTGACATGTACACAGACTCTTATGTTTTAAAAATTACTCTTTTTTTTTTTTCCCCAAATACTTGAGCTTATGAAGGTACTCTTATTTTATTCACATAAATTTTCAGCAAACAAAATTAGCTGGCAAGTCAAGAGCTATGCAAACACTGGACATTTTTTTCTTTGCTTCAACTCTGAAATACAGTGGGATGAGAACTAAGAGAATACTTCTTACTTACTCTCCACAGCTTAAAGACAGGTCTATATTTGGCATGGATCAAGCATGAAGCAACTTTAATAACAACACAAGACATAGTACTATAACCCAGGTTCATAAGTTTCTTTTTCGTTGCTTCAACAAAACCACCACTTAAATCAAACTCTCCTTAAGAAATGCTGATCTGCAGAATATTACCAGATGGGTCTCCTGCCTTCTGAAGAAAGCGGGAAATGAGAGAGCCTCATGTTTAACGGCATATGAAAGAAGAAATACAATGTGTAAACTTTCCACTGACGGATATAATAGTGTTCTCACTTTTAAAGAAAAACAGTACTTCCTAGCAGGAGGCCTGCAAGAAATTTAACAATTACTCAAGATTTAGTTGTACAGCATGGCATTTTCAAACATGTGCAGAGTCTGTTATTTTTTGTAATTAAATTAATTTAAATAATAAATATTGTAATTAAAATACATTTGGACTGTGCAATCCCTGGGGCTGGAACTGTGTGCAGAGAAGTGATGCATATTCAATGTGAAGTTTAATGAGTAAGAAAATGCAGAATCCTGGAAATCTGGTAATGCACAATATAGTTTTGGCACTCTCCCCCTTCTCCCCCATTCCTTTTCAGAGTAAAAGAGGGCCCAATTTACCAAATCAGGCTTTAAATCAGTCACAACTCTCTTTTCCTAAAAAGGAAATATTGCTCGTGTTTAGGACTTTTTTAGCACAACATGTGGTTACCCAAATGTTTCCCTACAATAGTCCTAGTGAAAAGTGATAGGAAATTGACTCTATAACCCTGTAAAAGCAATGTTTACTTTACCAGCATCAGAATTTTACAGACTGTAGGAAATAATTACTTGTCTCTTCGTTTCAAGGCTGACCCTGATTAAAAACTCCTGCTGAGATTTTCAGAAGAGACTAATACTGTCAGAGTTTTGCTTTTAGAGATCATCACCGCTTTAGATTTTCTAAGGGTGGTTGCTAAGCGTTTTCTTAATATCAGTCTCTGTGAAGCCCTGCAACAAAAACTGAGGGTCCCCAGTCCCGCTCCCTAACTCGCTGAAGATGTTCAGTTTTGATGTTCAGTTTTCTTGATGTTGCCTGTCAGATAAATACAGTTTTATCTCTGTGGTTTACGCTGATGATTGCATGCAGAACGACTTGACTCTTCAAACATATTTCTCCCCATGACTGGATCAGGCACAGAGGATGACCCAGCTACCTCTGCCTTTGGACAAGGGGCAGGGCTGAAGCCAGGACTTGTGAGGATTTCCAATGCCTAAACAGGGGTGCTGCAAGGTATATTACTCCCAAGTACCAGGGTTTTTTCTTTTGTAAAAGGACAACAAAAGCCTTACTGCCTGGTGGCCATGTCAGAATAGCAAACCTCAGGTGAGCCCAAGCGATCAGTCTGAATCAGGGCTGCCCCCTATTCCCGTCATGGGGCAGTATCCATGATAAAATGTCAGCCCAACCAGGCTCTGATATTCTGCACACTTTTGTGGGCTACAAAAAGCTTATGCTCATGTTGCTGAGTTTTCTGATTTCACAGCCATTCAATATTTAACATTTTCATTGGGTTTTCTTTGTGTGTGTGGCTTTTGCCCCCTTTCAAACTCCAGTTCTTGCAGCAGGAGATGCCGACTTTCTCAAAAAAATTGTCTGTCAGGATGATTGATGAAAATTTAAAACACAGGATTGTAAAGATTCAAAAACCAGATGAATAAATAAAATAAAATCTTAAAAAGCTCCTTACAGTTTTATTGTTGTCTTAAGCGTTGATGGTTGTAAGGCCTGTCTAATGGTTTCAGGAGGCCTGAGTCAGGGGTTTGAAATCATTAGCAATATTGATGCCTCTAAGAAGTGAATGCTTAATACTGCCTTTCTTGTGGCTGGGCAAATTACTGTTCAGCCTGCTACTTTGGTTATAGACAAAAGAGCCTTTGTTTCAAGTGCTAAAGTTCAGGGAGTTGGTGCTGAAGACCCAGGAAAATATCCTGACATATGAACATCATGTACACATGCATATGTGGCCACTTTCTATTATATTTAGCCACTATCAGTATTTACATACCAGAGTAATTCAAGGTTTAAAGCAGGTGATTACAGAGCAGCCAAGGGATAGCTCCCCTGAATGTTTTCAAGACTCCATCAATAGGGAATATTCCAAACTATAAATTTAAGAGGTTCTTAATAAATGAAAGTAGTGTCTGGTTTAAAGTTCTTGTGATTGTTCAGAAGGTGAATTCTATGTCTGTTTCCAGTTTTGGGCATGTCACAGAAAAATATTTCCACCTCTAACACTGACTGAGCTCACTGGAAACTTTGTGTGCCTACACTAGAGCTGGGCATGTGATTGTTTGCTATACTATATGCATAAGAGTGGGACCCCTTCACTAAATATTTCCTTCAATACTGTATTCATTTCAAGTTTTTTAGTGTATTTATGAAAACTAATAGTATAATATCCAGCTGCAAATGACAGAAGGGTATTTTCACCATTCAGTGAAATGTAACCACTTCCGTTCCACAGCACTGTTTTCTGTGTTGGGGACATGGAAGGATTTCCAAGTGATCAGAAGGTGGCAGCAGATCTCTGTTTCATTTCTCTAGAGGTGCCCTCAACCTCTCAGAAAGAGAAATGAAGAAAGAATAAAGTTTTAAATTAACTCAATGAAGAAAAATGGTATCTCAGCTTTAATGCCACAGGTAGCTATGACAGGATTGTCTCTCACCTCTGCTGATCACATTGCACTAATTTAATAGTAGGCCCCTCACCAAATGCCTTGAAAATTCAGCATCCCCGGTGTGAATGGCAGCCTGGGAAGTGGCCAGACAGTGTCTGGCCTCAGTTAATGTGCTCCCAAGGGCAAAAGTGGCCTCAGCTCTCACACCAAACACACCAGCATTGTATCTTTACTCACACTGGACAAATACAATTATACACAAGCCTGATGCATCTGTAGTTGAGCCAATGGGTTGGGTAACACAGCTGTCAACTGTTGCAGGAGCAGAACCCGTTTGCCTTTCCATACCCTCTGGGAGCAAAGCCTGGACAGAGGTAAAGGGAGGGCTTCTTTTATTCAAACGGAAAAGTTGCTCCTTTTTTCTGTGAACCACGTTCAGGGAAGCCTGCAGGAGGGTCACAACAGATCCTCCTCAGATGGGGAGCCTTGCCTCTGCGCAGGAGTCCCCCGGTAGTGTCCAGGCCACATAAGAGTCAGGAATGGGAGCAGATGCCCGTGGCAGCCCATCATGTTTGCTTTGTGTTCTCGCCTGCTGGACAGATGCCTGCAGCCTTCCCATCTTCCCTAACAAGGCAGATACTTATAGGGTTTAAAATCCTAGATTTCTGTGAATCCTGATGAATGTGTCTACAAAGGCACCCCCAAACAATCCCAGTTCATAATAGGGACAAATGAAGAGGAATTATTGATATGCCTGTCCATGTCCTGCCTCTTCCTGGTTTTGCTGCATTGCCCTTTTCAGTAAACTTATTTTTTCACTTTTGATCTGTGGATACTACTTACGCCTTGCAACTTCTCCAGTCTGTGAGCCACTGACACAGAAGGTTCACTGTTAAAAAGGAATTTGAAGGGGAAGGAGGGAACTGCTTAATAACAGCACTAAAAAGGTCGTAATTAATGATTTAGCTGTAAAGGTGAGAAACTGAAGCCCATTTACTAAATAGTGTATTTTTATAAAGGGAAACTTCATCTGTGTTAATATTTTTAAGCAGGTGAGGTGGAGCTTACCTATGAAGGGAACCTTTCTTTCTCCAGGTTGATCTCAGGTGTCAAAACATATTTTAAATGAACTTATTTCCACTGGTGCAAGGCAGCCAGCTTTGTTTGTTTGAGGACTGTCTCTGATTGATTAACTTAGTTCCTTTGGAAATAAAACAAAGCACCAGGTTTGATTCATGGATACCTAAATCCAAAGATAAGCCTCTCACCTGACCACATCATAAGCAACACTCTTTCACTGCATCAAATCCAGTGATGTGGGTAGTTAATTTAAAATACATCTGTTATTAAAATAACCAGGTTTGACTTAAGGATTGCATGGAAGGTAGTGGAGGAGTCCTGATGATTAGTTATCAGCATAGTTAAACATTGTACTTAATTTCCAGGTTGGATGTTCCTAACTGATACAGGAAAGGAAGCAGCTAGAGTCACAAGGACAGCTAATAAGTTAATACACATGCGGAGACTTGGTCAAAAAGGTATCAGATATCTAGAATCGGAAATGGAAAATCTTGTCCATCTGTCCATGAAGATTTGCATAGCACCATGCACTCCACGGTTTTCTTGTGTCTGCAGTTTGCATCCACCAGCAGGAAATTCTCAAGTCCTCAATATGTCAGTATTCAGAACTTAGCTTGAGATAAGAATATATTTCACGGGACAACGTTAAAGAAATAAATCATAATGTACAGATCAAGCTGATAGCTGTCTTTTTCTTGACCAGCTTCTCATGTTAAGGACTCCCCACCTCCCGTCTTCTGATTTTCCATAGATACTACTGAGCTCAGCACCAGTGCTGTCAGTGAAGCTATGCTACATGGCTCTCCATTCACATAACTAAAAGCGGAAGCTAGCCTTTAGCTTCAAAGTCTTTAAATTCAATTTAATTACAATGTTAATTTTTATGATGGTTATTTTAATTTACTGTGAGTATAATTAAAATGTAATATACTTTGTAGAAAGTATTACAAAAATGATTTTTCCTCCTTCCTAGAAGAAGGAGAGAGTTCAGAAAGACTAAGTCTAGCAGATGCTTTTTAAAACATCATCTCAGTTGAAATGAAGGATAACACACAAAAGGCCCAACCACTGGCATGAAAAAAAAAAAGAGGAAAATAATGAGACAAACAGTTCTTAGCAAAGGCTTCAGAGAGTGATGCTGTTTGGGGGAGCTATGCCAGACTACTATTACAAAATTCTTCAGAATAAGCCAGACTACTATTACAAAATTCTTCAGAATAATTTACAGGAAGAAGTTCATTTTTAAGGAAGGGGATGTCACTAGTAGAAACAGTGCCAGTATTGTTTAAAAAAAGGTGGTTTTGGAAAGGAGGTTGGAATTTAATCATTCAGATGCTTGAGGTAGGAAGAATAAAGGAAAGAGATTTGGAATAGTTTTGTGCCAAACTAGTCAACAGATGGCTCAGGGCCAGAACTCAGCCTGTAAGGACATTTCTCTACCTTGGGGAACACTGGCCAGTCAGCACAGGCCCTGTTTCTATAACATATTGAAGGACAGAGAAAGTGCAAATCTGGTTTTGGTCTGGTCAACTGGAGCAGCATTGTAGCAATATGTCTATATCTGTTTGGCCTCATAACACCTGGTTGGGAATAAAAATAGCTTTTAGAATATGAAAGTTAGCTGTCTATGCTCTAAGGATGAAAGAAACTCCAAGCAGCTGTGAGGGGCAGACTCTGTGAGACATTGAGTCTACCTCTAGCAACTCAAACTGAAACTGATATGAACTAAAGACACTTTGTCCCTCTCGGGGTTAAACCTGAGGTAAGAATAAGGACCACTTCTTTGCTAGTGTGTTTTTTCCCAAGCTATTTTATAAGCCTAAAGCATGCTGATTTCCCTTGCATTATAATTGTGACATGAAAGCATTTCCATTTACTCTCTTATTTCTAAAGTGGAAACAACCTGAGCTGATTGTTACTATTATTTATAGACTTAGTCATACTTAAATATTTGCTTTCTAAGTTTGACTAAACTCCTGGTTAATTAAAAAAAAAAAAAAAAAGAAAAAAACTTGCCATGATTTTTAAAAGTTACAAGGAATGTGTTATTACACTCATAGCTCTATAAAGAAAGTAGTATGACCACAAGGCACAAAATACAAGACTAAGTTCCCATTAGAGATGACAAAAAGGTATTATACTTTATGCTGGTATAAACAACTTGCAGGTCAGTCTCCTCTTTTTGTGTCATGTTGTCTTTACACACACATGGTTGCATTGACTCCAGTCAAAATTTTCCTGATGCAGACTTGTGCTAGAGAATAATTGCAGTGAAGACTATAAAGCTCTCTTGTGTATCTGTGTGAATGAAAATCACTGCTCTGATGTATTTAGAAGGTAAGAAGTCATACAGAATGCATGGGATAGCAGCTACACCAGTAATCTGTAATAATTTAGACTAAAGATAGCACTGCTAAATCCAGACACTGAAGAAAATAAGTTTTGAGCCATTAAATACTAGGAAAGTAATCCTAGACTTATATTATCATAGAATGGTTTGGTTTGGAAGGGAATTTAATGATTATCTAGTTTCAAACGCCCTGCCATGGGCAGATAATGATTATCCTGTTATCTTCAACTAGACCAGGTTTCTCCATGCAACTTGGCCTGGAACACTTCCAGGGGCATCCACAACCTCTCTGGACAACCTGTGCCAGTGCCCCACCATCCTCACAGTAAAGAATTTCTTCCTAACATTTAATCTAAACCTACTCTCCTTCAGTTTGAAGTCATTCCCCCTTTTCCTGCCACTTCATGGCCTCGTAAGTAGTCTCTCCCCAGCTCTTTTGTATGCTCCTTTTAGGCACTGGAAGCCGCCTCTTCGCCAGACTGAACAATCCCAAATCTCAAAAACTGTCTCTGAATAGGATGACTTAAGGTTACCCTTTTTTAAAGTTCTGATGGCCCATCAAAAGTTCAACGTTTGTTTACCTGGAAACTGGGAAAGCAATAAGAAGTCCTGATTACCTCTTTCAAGCTATGACACTTGAGCTACAACCCCACACTATACCAACTGGCAGAAGGCAGAGTGATTTCACCAAAAGATAAGGAGGATTCTGTTTCCTGCCTTAGTTTACCCTGACCTGAAGGCACCCACCTTCAAAACACACTACAAAGACCATTTGTTCTGATGTACCTTTTCTGGAAAAGAGACACCATTTGAAAAAAACAGAGTGGAAATAGTTTTGCTATTGCTTTTCAGCTACTGGTTTCTGTATCTCAGAATTAAGTTCTTTAGAAGTGAAACACAGTTAGGCTGTACAGATGAGGAAAACCACATGAAACTAAGAATGTCATAGTATGTCAGATGAAAGGTCCATTCCATCTAATATCTTCTAAAGGAACCTAGAAAAGGACAAAATTAATCACAATACTTTTTTGAAATGCATTCCCCAGTCTCTATTGATTTATGGCTCAAGAGCTTCTTTGCATGTGATCTTTGCATTTAAATGAAAAAAAAAAAAAGCTGTACAGCCTGAGGTGGAGGGAGAGGGCAGGTGTTTAGGGGAAAAGATGGTTGAAAACACAGCAGAAGGGTTAAGAGCAGGAGGAGAGAGCAGGCATCTACCTTGGTTTCAATAAAATGGGGACACTGACCTCAAGCACAGGGAAAATGCACCTGTGAGCTACTGGTATTTGTTTTCTTACTCATAGCATTCTGTAGCTCTTGTCATATAAACTCTGGTTAAATCTGTGAGACCATCTATAGAGTACAGTATTACCCCCTTGTTGTATCAGGCTCAATAGCTCTCCTAAACAACCAGAACTTTTTCTGAGTCCTATGGATGATGTAGCATGGACTTTTTCTGATATCCACTTGAGATGATATAAGCTACAGTGATAACCTTTTAAACATGTTCTTGTACATACCTACTGTTATAAATAAAATTAGGCAGTTGACTTTTGCTTCATTAAGCTCTCATTATAATGTTAATAAAAGTTATTTAAGGTTCCCAGTTAATTATTGAAGGGTTTAATTGTTAAGAGGAATAGTTATTAAAGGTTGTATTTGTTGTAATGTTTTCCCAGTTTTTCCCCAGTTCCCTAACAATGATTTAAGTTATGCCTTTTGGCTCACCCTTTTAATAAGTTGAGAATGATGATTGTTTTGTACTTTTCCTGTATACCAGTGTTCTTTTTGGTTGGAAGATGTATTTTTTGTACTTATTTAAGGTGTTAAATGTATGTTTTAAATGTGTTTTACTTTGGAAAAGGTTTGGGGCTCCCC